>CM055751.1:8157102-8472102 GCA_029465975.1 Dallia pectoralis
GGAACATGTCGTTGTCAGGGGGAACATGTCGTTGTCAGGGGGAACATGTCGGTGTTAGGGGGAACATGTCGTTGTCAGGGGGAACATGTCGGTGTTAGGGGGAACATGTCGTTGTCAGGGGGAACATGTTGGTGTTAGGGGGAACATGTCGTTGTCAGGGGGTACCCAGCAGTCCCCTTTACTGTGGTAGTCCGGTTGCACCAGTTGTATATTGAGCCAGGTGGCAATGCTATTGTTTATTATTACTGTTTCAGAGACCCTGAGGTTAAATAAACCTTATTATTAAATGTATTGTAACGTCGGTAGAAACATACATTTGTATTACTTGAACTTTCGGTTGCAAATCTCTTTCAGCCTGTTGTTTGAGATGTGGCAAAGGTGAATATGTAGAACCTTTCTATAATATATATATATATATATAATATATAAGGAATCTGTAATATTCACAACGTGTATAGAATGTCACTCGTTCACAACTCACCATACAAATCAAGTGTTGGGGTGGTGTTGATTGACATGAGCCTTTAATTGTGAGCTGACTGAATTAACCGTGGCCTATTGTGTTTTGCCATTGCAGGATTGCGTTCAATATCAGAGAAACTGTTTTGTCGTTGAATTTCAAATAGACAAGCTATTCATCACTACAATCACTGTCTTTGTCTAATCAATGTGAGCATCAGCCAGCTCTTTCTCAGTCACACTCTGTAACCTGGCAACGATGACATTTTGTCCCCTATAAATGATGCACTGCCTTCCAAAGGCATCAGGGGTGTTTCGTAGATGCCGGCTCAACCTGACAAAACGTCCTTCACCGACATTTTTGCTGACTTGTTGGTGTTAGCGCACATTCAGGCTAGTGAGAGGATTTTAACAACTCCTAATCGATAGATGTGGTCGATATGAATTTTCATTCGGTTCTCTGTGGTTGGCTTAGGATTGTTCGGGAAGTGGCACTTTTTGTCGTCTGAACCAATATTTGTTGGCCGTAAGGACTTTAATTTGGAAAGGGTTCCGACAGATGACCACGCGGCTGGAGTGGACTTAAAGGATATTGCTCGGAGTGAATTCTGAGTAAACTTCGGGCGATTCATGCTGCGTCCATTTTATTGTGCAAAATTCACAATTTCTGAAAATCCACAATGCTGATAAAGGTTGTAACGTTGCCAAGTCTGCATCTTCAACCCCTGTTAATCCGCTGCCATCTAGCCAATCAGTTTAATTTCGTACTCCTTGACCCAAGTTTCGTCAACATCGGGTCATTGGTGTTTTATTTATATCATTGGTTGAGGGCTTCTGCAGTTAAAAAGTCCTCTTTTACATTTCGATGACAACGACGTATATATCACATGGATTGGAAGATAGCTGATCCAAGATTTACACACCTACTCTGAGATGTGTGAGTCATACGACGGCTCCCAGAAACGCCTGTGCCTCGGTTTCACAGCCCATCATTACAGATCTGTGTTTGCAGAACCACTCCTTGTACTGGGATCTGTATGATAATTATAATTGGCAAGCATACAGGAAGTGCTGCTACTGTAAATTCTGCACACATCACGTCAAATCCACAGACACATCACGCCAAGTCCACACACACATCACGCCAAGTCCACACACACATCACGCCAAGTCCACACACACATCACGCCAAGTCCACACACACATCACGCCAAGTCCACACACACATCACGCCAAGTCCACACACACATCACGCCAAGTCCACACACACATCACGCCAAGTCCACACACACATCACGCCAAGTCCACACACACATCACGCCAAGTCCACACACACATCACGCCAAGTCCACACACACATCACGCCAAGTCCACACACACATCACGCCAAGTCCACACACACATCACGCCAAGTCCACACACACATCACGCCAAGTCCACACACACATCACGCCAAATCCACAGACGCGTCAGGGCAAGATAACGGACCAGTATGAATGATGCTCTGTGTAACCCACTCTCTGTGTGTGTCACCCCCAGGACACGGCAGGGCAGGAGAGATACCGAACCATCACCACGGCGTACTACCGAGGTGCCATGGGCTTCATCCTGATGTATGACATCACCAACGAGGAGTCATTCAACGCCGTACAGGACTGGTGAGCGGGCCACGGACTCACACACACAAAATGCTCTAAAACGCTGTAAAATGGCTTCCTTTGTTTCGACGCTTGACACTGGATCAAAAGACAACGATCGGGGGGAAAATGCGTGCGTGTGCTGAGATTGGTGTGGTTTTACATGCGTTTTAAATGTCACAGAGCTACTTTTGAGTAAGCATTTAGACACAAGCGGCAGCGTGTGTGTGTGTGTGTGTCTGTACAGTTGTTACACGTTAAACTGCTGCTGCATCTTCTGCGTGCTTTTCTACGGTCTGTGTTTAAGTCATGACTTAACTCATGTCTCGTTCCACCGCCTGTTTTCAGCTACATCTCCGTGAGTCAGCCTCTTATATCTATTGGTCAGCGAGAGTAGCTCTCCATATGTCTGAGAATGAACTAGTCATAAGCTGTTGTCAATGTGTAGTCATATCCAGCCTGGCTAACAAGCTGGCGTATATCTGTTCCTGGTGGGTACGTTACCTTTCAGTGTGTTTGGGTGTTTTGTCATTGTGATGTGTGTGTGTGTGTGTGTGTGTGCGTTCCAGGGCTACTCAGATTAAAACCTACTCGTGGGATAACGCCCAGGTCATCATGGTGGGCAACAAGTGTGACATGGATGAGGAGAGGGTGGTCCCCCCAGAGAAGGGGCGTCACCTGGCTGAACAACTAGGTGAGTTAGCTAAAGTGCGTTTACATCGTTCCAATTAACAAGCGAGGCTGAACCATGTCCATCTCTTAAACAATTAAACGATTCTTAGTTTCATCGTTTAGCTTTGAGCGCGCAACGCCATCATGTTGTACCGTTTTACCCCGGCCCGTGCGTGAGAGGCAGCTCTGACACTCAATGTGTCCAAATGTGCCCGACACCTGTTCTTGGGCACGAAATGTCAATTTTTTGTGAATGAGCCTTAAAACTACTCAGATTCCCTTACTGTGACACACATTGTCATCATCTCTGCAGGCTTTGAGTACTACGAGGCCAGCGCCAAAGAGAACATTAATGTCCGTCAGGTGTTTGAGCGGCTGGTCGACATGATCTGTGTCAAGATGTCCGAGAGAGTGGACGTGGAGCCTCCTATGGTCACCAACACCAAGACCACCAGACTCACCGACAAGCCCACCCAGCTACCTCAGAAGTGCACATGTGCCTGACACATCGGGCCAAACCGAGCCAGACCATGCCGAGCCGTACTGACCTGGCCTAGTTACACGTCCACCATAGCTGCTGGAGCTGTGCCGGACCGGACAGTGTGATTTCTTTGGCCACTAACCTCGTCTTAACTGTCGCTGCTGTTATCCCCCCTACTGTTTTAAAAAAACGCTTTCCAAAGGTTGCTCTCTAAACCTGGGGTTCCCAAACGTCATGTTGACAGGGACCCTTTTTTTGATTAGCAGATTTGTCAGGGACCCCTTAGTGGTTAACTTGAATACGTTATAACCATGTAGTCTGTAATGCATGGCTTTGCGAAGTCGTGGGAATAACGTTTAAAATGTTGCCGATTTAATTCTCATTTTATGCAATCCTACGTTGCAGTAGACAGAACCCTTTATTGTTTTAGATTCAAGATAATGACAAACAATATTTCGGGTGCATGCAAGTATTGAATTGGTGGAGTACTGTTTATATACCAATATTCTTGTGAACCTCACTGGGTCCATGTTGACCATTCATACCATTCAGATGAATAATATTGCATACAATAATATAACATCCACAAGCTTGTTCTAGGACCCGCGAACCTATTCCACAACTCCCTTGACAATCTCAAACGAATCTATTATTGTAATGTATTCGTATATTAACATATATTAGAGTAAGTCACTCTTGATGAAAGCACTAAATCAAAATGTAAAAAAGAAAAAGCGTTCAGAAAAACCACTGCCCGTGGCCCTCTGCAGTGCCTCGCTCTATACAATCCAAGTCATGTGATGACCAGCTACCAATAAACACAATTCATTCTAAACACTATGACAGTGGGCTACTGCTGCCAGTGCTTCAGCTGGATATAAATACATGACAGCACTCATTTAGGGGCAGAAGCTCTGCAATATCAGTAGAAAGTCTTGAGGTGGCAGTACTCAAGTTATATTCCGACACTGGCTTCTACAACTAATACAACTTTGACATTTTGTTTCACCCTCACAACGTTGACCTCCAGCTGGTTTAGAGGTCAGGGAACTTTAAGCAGGGTATTCGGATAAGCACAACACTGCCTCCCAACTCCGAGACGTGGTTTCACCACTGCACAAAGAAACGGACGTACACAGCCATTTGCACGGGTGAGGAGGTAAGCCGTGTTAGCTGCATAGTCCTAAAGTTCTGAATCGTTTTGACTAGATTGCTTAACCGTCCCTCTGGTTCACAATCAAACACAAGACAAGCTAACCTAACACGCCATGTTGATCCTTTAACAATTTAACAATACACAGTGTTTCGGTCTTTTGAAGAGGTCATAACATACAGGGATAGAAACGGCAAGATGTCCTGTATTTATTGCATCAAAACTGAGCCAATGCCCTTTCCAAGGTGTGCTGACATTCTGAGGTAATTAATTGGATAAAGATGTTAATTGAAAGTGCACTCTTTTTCCTTCAGCTAATATAATCTTGTAGTTGCTGTCTTGCAATGTTAACAGTGTTAATTCATGGATGTGTGTTTAGAGAGCAAAGCGTTGTATTGTTGTGTACATGATGTAACTGAGTGGTAGGTTTCATTTGTGTATGTTGTATTTTGGACAGTAATCTTCTATTGTGTATGACATTATTGGGTGTTCAGTTATTGAGGTTTCACTTGTGACTATCTCATGGGCAGACGTGTGACCTTTGAACCATTTTATGTCAATCCAAATTCAGGAAAAGAAAATGAAAATATAGAAAAATGTTGTGCTTAAAACAAATGATATTGTCTTATGACAAAATGTGAAACATACTATAAACTTTATGTATCGCAATGTAGCACATTTATAGAGTAACTTTCCACTGTGTATTTTAGTTTTTTTATTGAGATGTCACACTTACAATAATGCTGACAATGTATTAATATAATTATTTTATAAGTGAATATGTAAATGATAGAATTATCTATAATGGTGTTTGCTGAATTAATTTATATGCTGATATCATTTGTTAAATATAGACAATTTATGTAGTCCTAAAGTTGTGACAGTAAACTCTTTGTCTAATGGAAAGCACAAAGCAATTTACAAAAAGATGTATATGTTTGTATATTATAGATGCAATTTAGTATATTAAAAAACTATCTTTCCCCTGAATTCATTGATATAAGAATGAATGGGCTAATGCAAAAGTCTGTAAGCCAAGAAGCGTGAAGATTGATGTTTTTAGGTAAATGCAAGCTGCTGTTCATAGCATTTGTGGAATATCTTCTGACAGAATAATTTTTATTATGTCAGTAACTTCAGAAATGTCAATCATTTCACATTGTTCTTATTTGTCGCTAGGACTGGTCTTCTAGGGCTTTTCTCTTGAATAGCTTTGGCTCACCTCTTATATTTTCATATATTAACTGAGTATTCTTCTTAATTCATAGAGTTGTAAGACCTACCGTAAAATCCCAAAGTTATCCAACTCTTATAATAAATGGTAAGCAATCACATTTTTTTAACAGCTTTCAGAGAGAATGGGAACTTATTCTAATAAATCAATCAGGTGTATTTCCTCAACTGAATATCTGTTTTATCTGTGGTGAAATGTTATCCAAGTTGAGGTACTGTAAGTGCTCGAAATCATTAGCCTTCTACATTTTGAGATAATTTTGACTACGGCGACATTTTAATTTACAGTAAAAACAAATGCGCTATCATGTAACAACTAAATGCTTATAGAAATAAGTTAACTGCTCTGCTCGAGGACAGAACTGCCAAAATTACTCCCTGTCGGCTCAGGGATTAGATCCAGTAATATTTCAGATGATGTTTTAAGTACTACTGGGATACATATTCTATTTCGATTTAACATTTAACATGTTATTTAAGATATTGTTTTAGGGACCAATACCAGTCTGAAGGAGGCTCAACATAATTTTGTTCACGTTTGGTCCTTTAGGGCAGGGGTTTTCAAACTAGGACGGGTGTACCACTGGTGGTACGTAATATAGTGTCTACTACGGTGTACTTTAGGTAGGTTTGATCAGCGGCGGTACTTGGTCTGAAAAGTTTGAGAACCACTGCTTTAGGGAATCAGTTTCATAGCTTCAGCTGGTGTTCTACTGCCCTCTTCTGGGCAATAAAACAACAAAACAAAGAGGGCACATTGGCAGATTATATTACACATCATATTTCCAGAGGAAAGATATTTTTCAATACGTGTAATGGTCTGGTTAAACTCGTAATACTGTCGGTACTTATTGATTACATTGTACTTTAATTCGTTGACTTTTTTGACAAATGTCTTCGATAAATCATGTTCCACCCTTAGGTTTTATTATTTTTTGTTTGCATTTTCTCTACAAATTTCATTCAAAATGATGGCCTCGCATTGTAGCATCTACATCCTGGAAAGAGTTTTACGTGACATTCCAATTTCATGAATAGAATACCCACAATAGAATTCAAAATCAAGCAAATCACTTCAATCATACCGTTACTTTTTTGACCGTTGAGCGCAAGTTTGAACTGGCATTTTCTTGTCTGTTTCAATTTTCCTACCCTGATCATATCACGCCTGAAAAATAATAATGAATTGGTGTTGTGGAAAGTTGTGGTGAGTAGTTGTCGCAGGGCCTGATCGATCAACCATGTGAATACATTCATGTTACAAAAATTCTGTGTCTTAACGGATATATATATATATATTTTTAAAATAAATCTTTATTAAATATTTACGATACACACAGTACAAAAAAGCAAACAGATTCATTAATACAGAAAAAAACATCTTCCCCAATGTTTTTTTTAACCACTAACGGATCCTGTCAAAAATATCGGTTGTAAGCAATCCGATTCAACGTTGTTGCGCTGTCAATTGTTCCCAGCCAATCATATCGCGTCTTGCACAAAACTGTCTGTTTTTGGGTTAGCTAGCGACGTTGTCATACCTAGCTAGATAACTTTCATCGTATTGAAAAAAGGTGAGTAAACGACAGATGTTTTATTAGAATTATGGATATCTGATGCTAAATAACGACACGGTGTAATACGATCGTTCGTAATAGGGTTTTTGTTTTTTTTAATTCGACAATTAAATGCAAGTTCCGTGCTCATGCTAGTTGTCAGTAGCTTAATGGGATTACCCGGAAGCCGTACGTGATGTTCATTTGGCTAGCTGGTCAACGCGTAAGCGACTGGTGTCTGCGAAGTTCTGGTTTCACTGGGGACCTGAACTCAGTTATTTTTCTACAAATAATTTACCGACCAGGCGTAGATGTTCACAATACTCCCTTCTGTCAATGCGTGACATTGGACCAGTGTGCGAATTAGCAAACAGTCTCATCTTGTCAGAGTATTAATAATAAACTTAAGCTAGCGGTGCGAGTACTACTAGTAGTAGTACTAGCTAGTAATCTTGCATTGCAACTTGCTATGCTATTTGTCGTTAGTTGTAACTACAGCTAGTAATAGCAGCTTCCGTCACATGTAACTAAGGTAATACCCCACCACATAATATTCGATGCTGAAGTAACTACTTACAATGCAATTACTTTGGCCACCGTCATTTATTCCCATCCCACGTGCCTTATTCCCATCCCACCTGCCCTTACCTGGGTAGATAATAGAGAAAGCAGGAAATGTGCGCAAAACGTCCCTCAGGCCTACCAGAGAGCATATGTGATGGTTCGTGATGTCTTTGGGGTGCTCGTTTTTAGATGTTACTGTATTCTAAGGCTTTTCTGTTGTGACATTCCAGTGCTAAACCTACTGCCCCAGTGATAATGCCACTGACGAATAAAGCGAATAGTTCTGCAGCAGGAGGCGCTGGGCCGGTGTCTGGCCCGGACCACGGTGAGCCTCCGCCACCTCAAGCTGAGCCAAGAGAGCTGGCTGCAGGAGACGGAGCAGGAGCTGAGGAAGACCCGGAAGACCTTTATATCAACAAATCACCTAGCGATCCCAAGAAGTACAGGTACTTGAATGGAATAAAATGTCTGATTTCCGTTTTAGCCACATAACTGTGTATTGTCAGAATACTGATGATATTCATCCTTGGTTGTTCCCCTGCAGGTTTATCGAGCTGACCAACGGCCTGAGAGCTCTCCTTATCTCAGACTTCAGCGGTACAGACGGCAAGGACACCTGCAGAGAGGAAGAGGATGTGGCATCAGCAACAGGAGATGAAGAAGAGGGGGATTCGGGGGAGGGCACAGAGGAGGAAGAGGATGATGATGAGGAAGAGCATGACAGTGACTTTGAGGAGCTGGATGAGGAGCAAGAACGGAAACAGAAGACGGGGAGCTCAGAAAAACAGGTTGGTTTCCCTGTGGTAGAGTACTATGTAAGGGTTTCCCTCTGGTAGAGTACTAGGCTAACATATCTTTCTGCTACAGGACTTGGCTGATGCTTTACCCTGGTACAGAGGGACTGAGGATGTGTACACTTGCATTGAACTTGCAGAATTATGAACGCGTGTCCTAATGTTTCTGTCATCCAGTCTGCAGCCGCTCTCTGTATCGGCGTGGGGAGCTTCAGTGACCCAGAGGACCTTCCGGGCCTGGCCCATTTCCTGGAGCACAGTGAGTGCTGTTAGACCAGGACATTTTCAATCAAAAGCTTTATTTAGAAACAACCACTAAATTACAATTTGGTCTGTCTTTGTTGACTTGGTCTTTCCTTCACTCTCACACGTTTGTCCCTCTCTCAGTGGTCTTCATGGGCAGTGAGAAGTACCCTGCTGAGAACGGCTTCGATGCATTCCTGAAGAAGCACGGCGGCAGCGACAACGCCTCCACAGACTGCGAGCGGACCATCTTCCAGTTTGACGTCCAGAGGAAGTACTTCCGCGAGGCCCTCGACAGGTGAGGCCGTGCCGCTCCAAACCAACTTCATATTCACAATAATAATGAGAAAAACATATTAGACTAATTTGCTTACATCCCATGCTGATCCTCAGATGGGCCCAGTTCTTCATCTGCCCCCTGATGATCGAGGATGCCATTGACAGAGAGGTGGAGGCAGTGGACAGCGGTGAGTCTGAGAACCAGTAGGAGGAAGGGTGGGCCTCCTTCCCTTTAATCTTTCATATGCTCTAGTCTGGTAGGGGTGCATGGACAATGCTGAGGGGGTAGTCTGAGGGGGTAGTCTGAGGGGGTAGTCTGAGGGGGTAGTCTGAGGGGGTAGGCTGAGGGGGTAGGCTGAGGGGGTATTCTGTAGACACATCAGTCACAGCTCTCTCTCTCTCTCTGTTCTTCTTTTGTTCTCTTTTTCGCCTGACAAATTGTCCATGTGTTCATGGAATTGCAGAGTACCAACTGGCCCGTCCATCAGATTCCCACCGGAAGGAGATGATGTTCGGAAGCCTGGCCAAGCCCAAGCATCCAATGGGGAAGTTTTGCTGGGGTAAGAACAGATACACATCTAGTTTGCAGTTTAAGTTTCTCTATTGAAACATCTACACTTTCTCCACATTTTGTTGTGTTACGTGCTAACTTCATAATGGATTTGTTTTGGAAAGTTTTTGCTTTGTCAGTGGTCATGCGGAACTGTTTGTAGATTAATCGCATGTTTAGTATTTTAGTATTAGTATTTTTTTATATAACACAACATGTGGAGGCCTGAATTATATCCAAAGGCACTGTGTGGAATAGATGGTGGTTTAGAAATAAAGCAATATGTATTGTGTCAGTCATGCCTAATACAAGTGAATAAACCTCAATTTATACAAAACCATTAAAACATTTACATTGTAATAATGGGTATGTCCTCCTCCCCCAGGAAATGCACAGACCCTGAAGCACGGGCCCAAAGAGAAGCAGATCAACACCTACCAGCGGCTCAGAGAATTCTGGGAAAGATACTACTCTGCCCACTACATGACCCTCACTGTACAGTCCAAAGGTATCTACATGACCCTCACAGTACAGTATTGATGTAGCTACATGACCCTCACAGTACAGTATTGATGTAGCCACATGACCCTCACAGTACAGTATTGATGTAGCTACATGACCCTCACAGTGCAGTATTGATGTAGCCACATGACCCTCACAGTACAGTATTGATGTAGCTACATGACCCTCACAGTACAGTATTGATGTAGCCGCATGACCCTCACAGTGCAGTATTGATGTAGCCGCATGACCCTCACAGTGCAGTATTGGATGTAGCCACATGACCCTCACAGTACAGTATTGATGTAGCCACATGACCCTCACAGTGCAGTATTGATGTAGCCGCATGACCCTCACAGTACAGTATTGTTGTAGCCACATGACCCTCACAGTGCAGTATTGGATGTAGCCACATGACCCTCACAGTACAGTATTGATGTAGCTACATCACCCTCACAGTACAGTATTGATGTAGCCACATGACTCTCACAGTGCAGTATTGATGTAGCCACATGACCCTCACAGTACAGTATTGATGTAGCTACATGACCCTCACAGTACAGTATTGATGTAGCTACATGACCCTCACAGTACAGTATTGATGTAGCTACATGACCCTCACAGTACCGTATTGATGTAGCTACATGACCCTCACAGTGCAGTATTGATGTAGCTACATGACCCTCACAGTGCAGTATTGATGTAGCCACATGACCCTCACAGTACAGTATTGATGTAGCCACATGACCCTCACAGTACAGTATTGATGTAGCTACAGTACAGATATTTTCTTTTTAAGCAGAATGAATCGTATGTTTAGTGAATTATATCCTGCCAACGGTGTACTAAAATGAATGGTGACAGTAATTAGTGTACTGAAATGAAAAGGTTTGTAACTGTTGAAATATTAACTTGGTTTCCAACTTCTCTTGTGTCTGTCAGAGACATTGAACACACTGGAGGAATGGGTGAGAGAGATCTTCAGCAAGGTGCCCAACAAGTAAGTAGACTAAGCAACACTCACACACACACACGCACTGTAAAACGCACACAAGCACTTGTTCAACTTACATAACTATGAAATGTTTTTGTGTGTTTTTCCAGTGGTCAACCGAGACCTGAATTTTCTGAACTCCAGGACCCGTTTGACACACCAGCTTTCAACAAGCTCTATCGAAGTATGAACCTTTCTGTGTTATTTTTTTAACCTCTGCTCATGCACTAACCGCAGCAACATCTCAATGTTTTTTGTGTGTGTGTAACAGTTGTCCCTGTGAGGAAGGTACATGCTCTGACCATCACCTGGGCGTTACCCCCTCAGGGCTCGCAGTACAAGTGAGTTTTTATTTTCATTTTATCTCTACACCGTTTATGATCACACTGCTCACGTTAACCAGAAAGTCAGACAAATCAACCAGTCATCGGAAACACCGTTTGACTGTCGGCACTGCTGTGAAAAGTGCCTTGGGAGGCTACATTTGTACAGTTGAGAGATCGGTTGAGCTGAGATTAAGGTCTCCTGTGTCTATCTTTCAAAATGTCAGACATTCGTGCCGCACAGTGTACAGTCTAAGTCCTGGTCTGTCTGGGTGTCTGCACACAGGGTGAAGCCCTTGCACTATATTTCCTGGTTGATTGGCCATGAAGGCACTGGGAGCATCCTTTCCTTGCTGAGGAAGAAGTGCTGGGCCCTGGCTCTGTTTGGAGGCAACAGTGAGACGGGCTTTGACCAGAACACAACCTACTCAATCTTCTCCATCTCCATCACGCTTACCGATGAAGGCTTTCAGAACTTCTATCAGGTCAGCTGGCAGTCACAAGCACACTGTTTTTTACTGTACACACAGACTAACACACACGCATACGCACTCACTATGTGTTGTGACCATGGCATTTCACGTTTATTCTTTGTACAGGTGGTCCATCTGGTCTTCCAGTATATGAAGATGCTCCAGACTCTGGGTCCACAGCAGAGGATCTATGAAGAAATTCAGAAGATTGAAGCCAACGAGTTCCACTACCAGGAGCAGGTAGAGTCACGAACCTCTAGTATAATCACATGTCTTCAGACATGACTCATCCTTCGATGGTCGTAGTAGGACCCTGATCCCATGACCTCTGAGCCTTTCATCCTCCCACAGACTGACCCCATAGAGTACGTGGAGAACATCTGCGAGAACATGCAGTTGTTCCCCAAAGAGGACTTCTTAACTGGAGACCAGCTCATGTTTGACTACAACCCAACGGTACTGTCTGTCTTTGTCTAACTAAGCAGGAATGGGCCAATCCCAAATCGGATAATCTTTACTCAGAATGCAGAAAAACTGCACAAATTGTGTTTGTGTTGGTTGACCCTGTACTGCAACCATAGTACTTAATCAAAGTACCTCTCTCTCTCTGTGCCTCTCTCTCTCTCTCTGTGCCTCTCTCTCTCTGTGCCTCTCTCTCTCTGCGCCTCTCTCTATCTGCGCCTCTCTCTATCTGCGCCTTTCTCTGCGCCTCCCTCCCTCTCTCTCTCTCTCTTTGTCTGCGCCTCTGTCTCTGCGCCTGTCTCCAGGTAATCTCGTCTGCCCTGTCCCTGCTCACTCCAGAGAAGGCCAACCTGCTGCTGCTGTCCCCGGAGCACGAAGGCAACTGTTCCCTTACGGAGAAGTGGTTCGGCACCAACTACACCATAGAGGGTAAGAGCAGGGATGTGTGGAGGTTATTCAGAAGGGCGTTGGATCACGACCCATCTGTGTAGTAGCTTGTTATTGTACGACCCTGTCACATGCCCGGCAGGAGTTAAACTACGGGAGTCTAAATGAAAACAGCTGTTGTTATTTCTTCACTATCTAGTCAGCAATTACAATTTCACATATTTGCTCTATTGCATGTCACAGTAAGAGAACATGTTTATTATCAATATGGGCCTGACTGAGTCCTCCGCGCCCGGGTCAAAAGCAGTGGAAAGATTTTGCCTTTTGGGTCCTAACCTGAGTTTTCTTCTGGAGATATCCCTGAGGATTGGACACAGCGTTGGGCTGGAGACTTTGAGCTCAACCCTGACCTTCACCTGCCTGCTGTGAACAAGTTCATAGGTCAGTTGTACCGGCCCAGTCACATCCACTCTGCAGCGGTTTGTTATTGAGGTCATCTTTATTTTGTCGCCCTATTCATGTCGCTGTCCCTCGTTTGGTTTTCATTAGCTACGGATTTCGCCTTGAGACCACCTGACTGCCCGGACACGGACATCCCAGTGAGGATAGTGAACAATGAGAAAGGCTGTCTCTGGTATAAGAAGGATAATAAGTTCAAGATACCTAAAGGTATGGCGTTTAATAGGTTAACAGCTGTTGTTATCTTGGGTCATTGGTTTTTAAACGTTAACTTGGGACCCCTAGATGTTCCATATATTAGATGTATATCAGCTAGCACAGCCGATTTGATAGCACATTTGATCCTATATCAGAGCTAGCACAGCTGTTTTGATAGCACATTTGATCCTATGTCAGAGCTAGCAAAGCCAATTTGATTGTATATCAAAGCTAGCACAGCCAATTTGTTAGCACATTTGCTCCTATATCAAAGCTAGCAATGCTAATTTGATAGCACATTTGATCATACATCAGAGCTAGCACAGCTGCGTCGACTGATAAACTAAATGATGCTTCGATGAGCTAGTTCAGGGCTACAATATAGTTGTTCTAGATCCACACGAGAGCTTTGGCAACCATTGAGTTAAGGCTACTTGGGTAATGTAAAGCAATTTAAATGACACACATAATTTAATCTTTATTAATGAACAAATTCAATATTTTTTTATTCTTTTTTTCCAGCATATGTTCGTTTCCACCACCTCTCTCCAATGATTCAGAAATCTCCAGAAAAGTTTGTATTTAATATGCTCATTGGCGCTAGAATTTGACCTTACTATTTGCTGTGAATGTCAGTGATCTCTTCTTGTCGATGACTCCTGGCTGCGAGGCCTCTTAAGGTAATCTCTGTGCCACTTTAGTCAGGTGCTGTTTGACATGTTTGTCAACATCCTGGCCCATAACCTGGCCGAGCCGGCATACGAGGCTGACGTAGCCCAGCTGGAGTACAAACTGATCGCCGGGGAGCACGGCCTTATCATCAGAGTCAGAGGCTTCAACCATAAGCTGCCTGTGAGTGTCACCCAAGAGCACACGCCAACACACATGAGCTGACACACAAACACACGCACAGTGCACATATGCATTACCTTGCAGACACTTTACTACAGTAAATGTACCTCGGCTTCAGCCAACCCTGAAACTCCTCCCACTCACCACCATATCTTTGTGACTTTCATAGTTGCTGTTAAACCTGATCGTTGACCACCTGGCTGACTTCAAAGCAGAGCCGGGTGTCTTCACCATGTTTTCCGAGCAGCTGAAAAAGACCTACTTCAACATACTCATCAAGCCAGAGAGGCTGGGCAAGTAAGTAGGAACACAGTCTGAAACTGCAGAGTCCCGTAACGATGCCGAGTCCCAGAAAACGATGGCGTCTGATTTTCTTGGTGAGGGCTATATTGATAACGGCGTGTGGTTTCTTTCTCAGAGACGTCCGCCTGCTGATCCTGGAACACTGTCGCTGGTCAGTCATCCAGAAGTACCAGGCCATCATGAAGGGCCTCACCGTGGATGACCTCATGACTTTCGTCACCGGATTCAAGGCCCAGCTTTACACTGAGGGGCTTGTTCAGGGAAACTTCACCAGCACTGTAAGGCTTTTCATGAATACACACGGAGTAAACTGCAACACGGGACCACCGCTCTGTATTAACACACTGCTTAATTCCAGATCCCAACAGTTGTTGGGTTTACCTTATGCAATGCTAACCTTATGCTAATAATCGTTCTATAATCCCTCTGTCCAAAAGGAATCAATGGAATTTTTGCAGTGTATTATTGAGTAAGTATCCTAATTTATTTTAAACATTAATACTTTTAAAATTATATATGTTTTTAAGTATTTCATTGTTTACAAAAAAAATGCAATGTCCAAATTAACTTATATTATTTAGCAAACAATCCTTGCTAAATATCAAGACTGTTTTTACCTACTTTAGTCGTATTCCCTGATAAGTCACTGTCTTAAAGACCATTCGGGTTATGGTTAGTCATGTTGACATGTAATGATGTTCTACACTCAACAGCAAGCTGCAGTTCAAACGCCTCAGTGCAGAGGTTCCTGTGCTCTTCAGAGTGGTAGAACTTCCCCAGAAGCATCACCTTTGCAAAGTCAGGTCCCTGAACAAAGGAGACGCAAACTCAGAGGTCACTGTCTACTACCAGGTACCAAGCAGTTGTCAGATATTCCCGCCGCATTCAGAAAACATTCCACTACCTTCAAGGTGCGTTTTGCTCAAACTAATTCGATCAGCGTTAAAATATGACCTGTTCCTGTCCTTCAGTCAGGGCTGAAGAATCTCAGAGAGCACACGCTGATGGAGTTACTAGTGGTGAGTGTTGTAGCCAAAGCTGTTTAAAGAAGGTAGGACAGACAGCGTGATGTTCTGAATGCATCACTAAAGTCCAGTGTTTTCTCCTCCATCTCCAGATGCACATGGAGGAACCTTGCTTCGACTTCCTCAGAACAAAGGAGACTCTAGGGTTTTTATTGTTTTCTCAATTAAAGAAAATTGCTGCAGGTCTAAGTTGTTATGATAAATGACCTGAATTGATGCATACGATAAATTGAACACTTCTTGTTTAATGACGTTTGTCTTACTTGATGCTTAAACCTACCCCTGAGAGAATCATTGCCCAATCACCTTCGCACAACTAAGTGCAGGGGATCTTTGTGTTGACCGTAGATCTTTCACCCCTCAGGTACCAAGTATACCCCACCTGCAGAAACACTTCTGGGGTCCTGGGCTTCTCAATCACTGTGGAAACGCAGGCGACAAAGTTCAAGTGAGTCACAAGCTCACCCCCTGGCTTCATGTATCTCCTTTCAAAGAAAAATATCACACGGCATAAGTACCATATGTGGCTGAATCTGTCGTGAGATTATATATTTTAAATATGCATATGAGTTAGTCTCACACTTTGGTGCCTCGATTCATACCTCGCAGCACGGACTACGTGGAGACAAAGATTGAGGAGTTCCTGGTGAACTTTGGCGAAAAGATGACCAACCTCACCGATGAGGCTTTCAAGACCCAGGTGACTGCTCTCATCAAGCTCAAAGAGTGTGAGGACACACACCTGGGGGAGGAGGTGGACCGGAACTGGTTTGAGGTGGTCACCCAGCAGTACGTCTTCAACCGCCTGAACAGAGAGGTAACGTGTGTGTGTGTGTGTTATGGCTAAAGCATGGAGATAATGAGGGACGTTTCTTAATGTCTCCGCCTGTCTCTCTGGGCTGCAGGTTGAAGCTCTGAAACACATCACCAAAGCAGAGCTGGTGTCCTGGTTCATGGAGCACAGAGACACCACCAGCAGGAAACTCAGCGTGCACGTGAGTGTGTGTGTGTGTGTGAGGTCAAGGGAGCTCATTCCCCATTGAATGTATGGAGACCTTGTTCTCTATCTATTTATTAAATAATAATTGGATTAACCTCACTATCAATGCCTGACCTTACTGTAGATCTCTCTCACACACACATTTTCACTGTAACACTCATCTCACATAAAGGTGGTCGGCTTTGGAGATCATGAGAACACCCAGGCGGCCCAGAGCAGCTGTGACCCAAACCCCATCCCTGCAGACGGGGTAGGGGATCACGGCCATGCCTCCATGGCCTCCCCCTATGGAGAAGTATCCAAGCTGACCTTCCTGCTTTCCTCGCCCTTGCTGGCCGACGCCACGCTCATCGATGACATCCGCGGGTTCACCTCCTCTCTCACCCTCTTCCCCTACCACAAAATACTCAAATAAATTGGTTCCACTAAGCAGACGTAGACTGGTTGAGCAGGGGGCAATTAGCTCAGGACTACTTATAAGGCCAGGCCACAGAATGCATTGGCAACTTCCGTAAGGAAGCTTATCTCTGCTTTTCTCTTTCTCCCTCTTCTTTTCCCATCCGTCTCGTTTTCCTCTCATCCGTCTCGTCTTCCTCTCTCATCCGTCTCGTTTTCCTCTCTCATCCGTCTCGTCTTCCTCTCTCATCCGTCTCGTCTTCCTCTCTCATCCGTCTCGTCTTCCTCTCCCATCCGTCTCGTCTTCCTCTCCCATCCGTCTCGTCTTCCTCTCCTCCTACGCGTCTCTTTGTCCGATATAATAAATGATCAGGGCAGCAGCAGGCACCAGTATTACGATATGACTTCAGAAGCACGCACTGTTAAATAAACAAGAAAGATCAAGAGCTCATCAATTTTACTTTTGTTCTCTGCAGTCCCAGGATGTTTAGAAAGGGGGGTCGTTGTTTTGCTCTTAATGACGGCTGTAATGACTCAGGGTTTGTCTCTCCAGAGGCCAGGCAGAGAGGTGGGGATGATAAATGACAGGGATTCAATCATGTTTGTCAACTGTATTTTTCATACGTTTTCTATGGACTTCATATCTCATTGACTCATGTGTTAACATTTTATAGTGTACGTGTTCTGACGATTAATTATTCTATGGAAAAAATCAAGTGCACATGTTGTGTCGTTACAGCCAGATGAGGAGTCTGCTATTTTTTTGATGTTGTTAGTCTTTTGACGAATCGTATCATCGCCACTCATCCGATTGGACAACAGGCCCAATGGTGATGGTAGGAAAGTCTGTTGTAGAGTGACAAAAAGCCTAACTGTTGTTTGATTTAGGGTTTAACATTTCATCCCTATCTCTGCCTTTAAAAGCATTAGACAACTGGCATGTTTTTATGTATATCCTGTTATCTTCTTTAATGTAAATATTTATTAAAAGTCAATGTGGTATATATCATTTATTTTTGGTCTTTTCTTCCATATGACTGCATGACGTTTTGGTGAGCAATTCTGTTCAAGACACATTTTAGAGATGGGTACTACTGAAACATTATAAAATTGTTTAAGTTATCTGTGTCAAGGGCTTTGAGATGTTGTGAAATGCAGTCTCTTCTAATTGTAATGCATACTTGTGTAATATGACTGTTGTACTTTGGCATACACAGCTGCAGAACACATACAGCCCTATACTTAGCCTTAAATTAAACACATTGTACACTCCCTGAGGAACTAAATGGGTGATGTTATGTTACCGCACCCTACCTGCTGATCTTCATTCTGTTGCTAGTTGTCATTGTTCGGCTTGCCCTTTGCTTGAACGTCGTTATGAGGATCACCTATGCCCAAATAAGGTATGTATCAGGTGACCATTAAACACTGTAAATGTAAATACTGGATATAAACTCTATATGGCTGATGTGGGCGCTGAACTGAAGCCACCCAGCAGCCATTTTGGTTTTCTTATACTGAGTGTTTTAATGTCTGTAATAAGAAATGTGGAAATTAAGTTAACCATGTTTACTAAGTCTTTGCCATGTGTACATCTACCCATACCTTAATACGCCTCTATATTTTTAATGTTTTCCCTTAAAATATTTGTATACTCTTTGCCTTACAAAAGAACAAATCATTAACATGATTAAGTTATTTCACATGTTTTAATTTACCAGTTATTCCCATGAAGGACTACTCCCATTAGGAGTGGCAATATAGCTGACTGGTTGCTTAAGCTTCTCACTGGGCAAAACACAAGAGCAGCAATCTTGTGTCATATACAGAAGTAGCCTATGAGACCAGCATACAATGGGATGGCAACGCTTTACCTAGCTAAAACCGGTAAGTGCAATTTATTGGTCCAAATTGAAAAACACTAAATATGTTTGGTTAGCTCAGATATTGTTCTTGACAAAGAATTACAACTCCTGCTTTAGTACAGTTGCAGACCAAAGTTAATGCCACATTTCTGTATAATGTGAACTGCAATTAATTATGTTACACTGAAACACAGGTATAAGGAAGCAGGCTTAAAACACTTCTGTAATCTAAACGGCATAACAATACCTGCATCAATCGGCAGACTGATTTCTCATAAACTGAGCAAAATAATATTTTTGAAATATTCACCAAACTGTATCCATACAATTTGTGGCTAGGATTTCTATTTAATCACTTACAGCAGATTCCATAAACATGGCAAATTAAAATACAGTGAATTTGTGTTAGTAAATGTATTTTATTTCATTAATGTTAACACTTTGAAAATCATAAGACACATTGGGGCATTGAGCATTTATTCACTTGAGAGATAAACCTATGTGGGAATAGTTTTGCATTAAGTAAAAATATGATCCCAGCCCTAATACAGGATCATTTTCTCTGCCCTTTAGTTGAACATTTACCACACCTCAAACATTTGTACAAGCACGCTAAGTATAGAATTCACAGTGAGCAAATATGCACTGTTTGAATAATGAATTGATAACTTGGTGTGTTTCTATCCAGCAGCTGTCACTAGGTATCAGTGAATTGGTGTGAAAAAGAATATGATTATGCAACATGAAATTTACTTATTATTAAATAATTCTGTGAAGAAATGTTTGCAGTATAGCAGCGCCATTGCAACAAGGAGTTTAAATACTAGTAGCCACATACATATAATCCCCAGACATCTGATTGGCCACCCCGGGTGCCATCCCAAAAATTGTATTCCCTATTGGCAGTTTGATGATGATTGACATCTCATTTGACCGCTTGTTGTAAGAAACATTTATTTCGATACGTTGCGGCAAGTTTTTTTAAATCGAGGACAAAGAGAGATCATTTCCACATTTTCGCGATTGAAAAATCATATATTTGAAGTAAGTATTGTAGTGACCTGGGACCTGTTTATGTGTTAACGTCCCAAGTGTTTAAGTTGATAGTTCTGTGTTTGTAATCTCGCGGGGTTTGGGGGGTATAAGAGGAGGTGACAGGAGTAGTTCGCTCTATATCCTTAGTGAAATGCCTGCTTGTCTGGGACTTGTGATGAGACGCTAGCAGCATTTGTATTGTTGAAATGGAGCCTACGTAGTTTAATATCAGAAATGGTGTAAACAAATAATATGTTTAATAACACCTATATGGAGCAGTGGGTAGTGCACTCGGCTGCGGTGCCGTAGGGCGCTGGTTCGAGTCCCCGTAGGACGCTACAGTATCTTGATTTTGTCCAGATTAATTAGTGTAACATTTATGTTACTGAGTCTTTAAATGTATTATTATTATTAATCATAATGATTTATTATACTTGACTAACCAATAATGTCAAATTATTCACATTGCTAACACGTTTTTGTAGCACATGTGCCTAGCAATGCAATGACAGTCCTTCATTAAACTGGTCACTACCACTGCTATTTTGATTGAAAAAGAACTGTATGTCCCCTTTTTTGGGTGGCATAGCTGACCTACAAAGCACAAAAAGGGGCAAACATGTATATGCTGAAGGGCAAAGTGAATGTTAAAAAGTTTTACTTTTATGGGGTATGTATTAACCATCTGCTACATTGAAGAAATGTGGGTTGAGGGAATTATTACTTATACCTCTAATCACCAATCATAGGATTTATTAATTCTACTTTTATGCCAGGTTATTGTTTTAAATACTAACTCTGTCATTGTCTATGGACCCCCTGAAATAGCCTCGGACACCCCATGGCCACCCCATGTATAAAAGTCTAGTTCCGCCACTGTGTATCACACATTTTGATACTGGCTCAGCAATGTCTGGGGTGGGTGGAATGAATATCGGACAACTGTTTTGTGAAATCACCACAAAGCTAAAAGTGTTGGAGGTCTTTCTAGTGAAATACAGTATTTGAAATACAGTATATGTGTTGGTTGTTTGCCCTGAGCAGGACACGTAAAATGTGGACATTAGTAGTCCCAGCTAGCCATTGCTTTTTCAATATTATTATGCATATTATCAACCTCTTGAACCGCTAAATGTCCCGGTGTTGAATATCTCATAGTGATCTTTCAAATGTTGGGATTTTTTTAATTAAGTCTGCTACTGCAAAATACATAATAGAATGTTGGATCTGTGGGACACAACTAGTAACACTACTCCCTGACAATGCCTCGGTCCATACTGTACATTATACAGGTTTAGATTCCTCTCATAGAAGAATGAACTTACTGCAGCTCAGGGGCATGTAATAACATTTCAGTCACAAGTCGCAACAGATAGTTAGCTTTTGATTATCATCACAGTCTCTTGAAAGCTCATGGTGCCTGACATTCATTGCATAATGCTTCCTGTGTGCTTCCTCTTTGTCCTGGCCTAACAAACCCTGTTTAAAAGCAGCTTCCTGAGCCTCACATAGGTCAATTTGTCATTGGTTATAATGGTGAGTAACGCCCACACATTATGCATTTTCATTTTGAAGGTTGGACTTTCAGAACATGTAGGGCTGAATTAAACAACTTCCACTGCGCAACACATATCAAGTGTCGCAAATATTGCTGGGAAAATATCGTCCTGTTGTTTAGTAGATAACAATGTAGTCAATGTACAGTCTATAGGACAAAATAACATGGGAAGTTTGAACAGGAAACAGGCAGCTATGGTTATAGATTCATAAAAGCTTTGTCTGTTCTATTTGTCAATTTAAAAGCCAAGCGTTTTAGGAACAACACATTTGATTTGCTCTTGTGTTTTTAAGATCAGCTGGTATCTTTGATTTATGGGTAATTGTACGAGTGTGCCATTCAGTTTTTAAGTCGCCTATGTGAGCTGAGTGGAGCTGAAGTAGAGGAAAGAGATGAACGTGCGCTATTTGGCGTGGTGCAGAGCGGACTATTCCAAAATAAGTTAACACAAACGTTTGATCGTCAGTGAACCCTCCCCGTCCTGCTTAGACATGCTATGCCCAAACACCAAAATAAGATGCAAAAGAGATTTGAGAACCACGTAACAATTTATTTTACTTTTCTATTTCAGTTCTATTTCACTATCAACAAGGAATTTAATGGATTCCGCAACTTTGATGACAAAATGGACAAAGGAGGAAGTTCATCAGTGGTTGACGACACAGGTCAACATTAACCCCTTATATGCATACAAGTTGCTAGAAGAGGAAGTGTCTGGAGAAGACCTGGACTATTTCCAAAAGAAAGATCTTCTGGATCTTAAAATAAAACATGGTCCCGCTGTTAAAATTGTGTCTATGCTAGAGGACCTTAGGAATGGATCACAGCCTAGATCACAGTTTCCCAAATACATAAATAGATGGACAAAAGAACAAGTGTGTCAGTGGTTAAAGGAAGTAAAAGTATACAATCAATATGTAGAACGCCTTTTGGAAGAAGAAGTATCAGGCGATTGCCTATTTTGCTTTCAAAAGAAGGATCTTCTAGAACTAGGCATAAAACATGGCCCGGCTGTAAAGATAATTGGCATGTTGGAAGCGCTGAACAACAAACCAGAGCCTGTCTTACAACCCGTTTCCAACATCGAGGTTGACCAAGTGCAACCACCTGAGATACAAGATCTCTGTGACGCTCAGACTGTAACCCTCATAACAACATCAAAAACAAGTCAGCCAAACAAATGGGATTTGACTGGCACAGCAGCTACACCCAAAATAGAAGAACCAACACACCATCCATTGGCCCAGGGGGAAAACCTTTTCGTGTCTAAGGTAGGGGTTATAGATAAATTCTTGTTTGGATTTGTTGTTTAACATACACACACAGGCACATAAAGTCCAGTTCTTGATGAAATCTTGACTTATGACAGTGAACATACCGTCTTATGCAGTCTTATCTTTTGCACAATAAGGGTCAACATTTTGACAAAATACATGTAAAATTGCTTCTTTGTCCTCTGCCCCATGTAATCGTATGAAACCACTATCCCCTCTGTGACATTCATAGGATTGTGACATGTCATGCTTTGTATATGACCGGTATAGCATTCATTATATATTCATAATCATATTTAAATAATTGCACTAGTTTGGTTTTCCTTCCAGAAACCTAGGGTGCCTTTGGAAAGTATTTGGACTTTCTCCACATTTTGTTGTTGTAGACTCAAATTGATTTCATATGTTGCCATCAATATACACAAAATGCACTGTAATGAAAAAGAAAAAGACTGGAATATGTCAGACACATAGGCAGGCAGGCATGATTCAAAACAAAAGAGTTGGCAAACATATGGCCCAGAAGAAAAAAAAACTCTAGCCAAAGGAGAACAAATGGCAGGAGAATAGGATCACTGGCTGATATACAAAGTAAAACCTCACAAAGGGAAACATAGAGCAATGCTGAATCACACTCTAACAAGGGTTTACAGAATAACAAGTACTGACAAACAATGCTTCCACAAAGACTGAACTCAAGATGCTGACATATATAGAATGGGGAGTATTGAGTGTAGATTGATATCATCGAATATGAAGGCAAACAAATATTATCATATAACACAACTAAATGTGGAGATATTGTAAGGTGTCTGAATATTATTTTGAAGGAACTGTATATCTTGTTACTTGTATGGACCATTCTTGCCATTTTGCCTCTGATGAACAAATGCTACGCAACGTGCAGGTTCGATTCCGGCCTGTGCCATTTCAGGCCCACTCAATCACAAAAAGTAAAAAAGCACAAATAAAATGTACCTCATTTGATTTCCACAGATCTCAAGCACACCGAGTTCACTCAGCCTACTCCAAAACACACTTGATGACTTACAGCAGAAAGAGTTCAAAAGGTTCAAATCTTGTCTGAAAGATGTAAAATTCAACACATATAAACCAATTGCACAACGTTACTTGGAGGACGACAAGTGCCAAACAGACATCGCAGACATGATGATAAAGCACTATAAGGAAGATGCCTTAAAGGTCACACTTGAGATTCTAGATAGGCTCCAAGAAAATAAACTTTCCAGCAGCCTGAGAAATGATATGGGTAAGAATATTTAAAAACATAATTTTAATTTATCTCTGAATCTTCATCAAAACTAATTGGACTTTAATATGTTATCCTATATGTACAGGTTCAAACCTGTTCACCTTTTTCAGGATCATGAATATAAATTGGCATTTTTTCTTCAGGTCTACAAACGACATCAGTAAAGAATGCCGAAAAGGATTTGTGGAGAGAGACCAATCAGGGGGAGAAATTGAAGGACTTGCTAACTTGTGGAGGAAATATGCTGGAGTATTACGACCGATTTGTTGTTGTTATGAACAAGAGTTCTACTGAACAGCTAGAGTATCTTCAGTTTCTGAGCAAATTGAAATTGTTCTGTGTACTAGACTTTGATCCAAACTCAGCGGCTCCTGGAGGTGTATGTCGTTCATACAAACAATCAAGAGTGGCAAATCTCCATGTCCCGGCCAATTACCAAGGTGAACAAGATGTTGTCATAAAAAATCTCAACCTGTACAAGCAGACCAGCTGGGTGTTCTGCAACGGGAGGCATGACCTTGACAATGAATCTGAAAGGCAGCTGGAATACAAAGACTGGTTCAGAGAAAAACGCAGAGAAATAGAGCAGATGGTTTCATTCATTTGCAAACCGGAAGTTCTTCCAAATGGAAGAGTTCTTGTTATATTTCTTCTACTCTCACCAGTAACTAATAGAGATCCGGTCTTTGACACCTTCCTGGCGTTCTACTCACATGTTGAGGAAAACATTGTGAGTATTTGTGAATCTAGGAGCACATTTGAAAAATGGAAAGACATGGTAAAGGAGAAATGTGAGTCTGACATAACCAGACAATCAGTATTTGAGTTGACGCTCAGTGAAGTCAATGGTACTATAATGGCCCTTGGACCACACAATCAGCTATCTGGAAGACTCCTTCCATCTTCTGATTGCAGTACTGTTGTTCTCCAACAAAAGGATGAAGACCGTATGACAGCTCTAGACATCTTGAGTCAGAATCAATGTGAGAAAGTCTATGATGAATATAGCACAGAGTTTCAGGCCTTCAAAATCAAAGTTGAGGAGGAATTCTACAGAGGTGGTAAAGTCAACTGGTGGAACTTCTACTTCTGCGAAAAACCCAAAGCGAAGCCTTTCATTCGAAGGGAAAAATATGACAATCTGAAACACGCTATCATGAAATCTCAAGATCCCAAATCCACATGTAATTTGCTGAATTTGTTTCACCACCCAGGTTGTGGAGCCACAACAATAGCCATGCACGTGATGTGGGATCTACGCAGAGAATATCGATGTGCTGTGTTGAAGGACAATTCATTACCAAAAGCTGAAGTGGCAGTTCAAGTCAAACGCCTAATGAGACTTGGAAGCAAGAAATGTACACCTGTTCTACTGTTAGTAGATGACTCAAAGGAAGAAGGCAGCACGCAAACTCTCCAAAACTGCATTCGACAAGTATTGGAAGAAGAAAACACAAGCAGGACAGTGCAAGATTCATCAAACTCAAAAGTCCTTATAATGAGTTGTGTTCGTTGCCATAATCCTGAGGACCGGTACAAACACTGCACAACAATCAGACAGTGCATCACTGCAAAATTGACACAAAATGAGCAAGATGATTTTGAGGAAAAACTATTGGAACTTAAAGAAAATCATGAAAAACCTGAGAACTTCTACAGTTTCATGATTATGAAGAGTAACTTTGACAAGAAATACATAGCTGATGTTGTGGGCAACACTCTGAAGGACTTTGACATGAGTACGAAGAAAGCTCAACTCCTTGCTTTTTTAGCCTTGTTGAATTCATATGATGCGGACTCAGACATATCTATGTCTCTTTGTGAAGATTTTTTAGGGGTGAAAGGTCTGAGAAAGTTTTTCTGGAAAGAAGTACCTGTACTTGAAGAAATGGAGCCATACTCAAATTTGCTACGAAAAGTAAATATTGAGGAACGTGGAGGATACAAAGCAATTCGAATCCTTCATCATGATATAGCCTCTGCGTGTCTTGAAGAATTGGACAGAAGCTACGAAATTAAGCGGAGTGGAATAACTTTGGACATGCTGCACTGTGATTTATTGTTTAAAACCGGTGTAGTAAAAGATTGCCTCATGCTATCCATTCAACGCATGCTGGTTGAAAGACAGCGCAAAAAAATGGGAGCAACAACTTTTTCTCCATTGATAGAAAAAATTCACAGTCAAGAAGGAGGACAAAAAATCAGAGACATCTTCGTAAAAGCATCTTCTCGGTTTGTTACAAGAGCATCTATTCCTCAAGCTCTTTCAAGGTATCTTTACCTCTGTGAGCGAGATTTTCCTCAGGCATTGCATTGGGCAGAAAATGCCAAGAAAGTCACCGAAAACTCTTACACAACTGACACAATTGGACAGGTTCACAAAAGTAATCTTAAATATAATCTTGAAAAACAAAATACTCCACCCAGGCCGGACAACTTTGAGACTAACCTCAAAATAGCACAAAAAGCCATCAAGGCTTTTCAGAAGGCACAAAAGCTGGCCATGAATAATGAAACAGAAGAGGCAACTGAAGACAATCTCACAAAAACACCCTGCAACACCTCTGGTTATATTGGAGAGATGGAAACTACACTGACTGTCTTTGAAATGATAGGCAACCTGCCATTTTTTGAAGGTACTGATCCAGTTAAAAAGATGTACATGCAGAGCTTTCTAAAAGGAATAATACCCATCAAATGTGTGCCTAAAGAAGATGACATCCACAGTAAATATGTTAAAGTTATTGAAGAACATGAAACATTTCTCCTTGATTTAAAACCTCAAATAAAGAAAGTTTTTGAATTCTTCAATGGTTATTTCACATACGCGAAAGAAAACAATACAGGAGATGTTGAATCATTGAATCAGAAGAAAATCTCCCAGCATTTCACCAGGTACTTATCACTTGTTTGCTCTTTACCAGAGGACATTTCTAAAGAACGAGCAAGCAAACCTAAACTCATGTTAAACATGGATATTGAAAATCACAGGACATTTCTAGAGGAAAGTAATGCAGACACTTTTTCAGGGATCCTTGCTAAGTTGCATCTAGGAAATCTTGAAAAGATGGCCAACACAGCAAATGAAATGGACAAAATCACAGAGTCCTACACATTCTTGCACAATAATTCTGCAGATAATATAAAGGAAAAAAACAATTTCATTTTGGCAAATATAATTCTTCACACACTAAATCCAAAATCTAAACATGTGAAGAGGCACGATGACCTCAGTGATATTCTCATTACAATCTTGCAAGAAATAGGGGTGCAAAATCCCTTCCCAGAACCATACTACCTTGCTTTGTTGTTACTTTGGCCAAGGTCAGATACAGAGGACACCAATATAAAGACATATGTGAACTCACTTCGAAACGCATGCCGCGGGAAACTGCCCTATTTGTTCAGAAAGAGCAGCACCATTACTCACTTCTATTTGGGTCCAAAGAAAGGACTGCAAAGACTTGTAACTAAACCCAAACTTGATGAGTGTTTTGCCGGCGTACCACGCTCTCATTTGGCCCAACTGTGGCGGAGTGGAGACATATTTAGGGAGAAGGAAATCATTGATCGTCTCTGCAGGGTCAATGGAATTGTTGAGCAATCAGAGCTGTATGCAAAGTATGGCAAACTTAAAATCCCAGTGCGCCCAGCCTATCTAGGAGGAATAAGGAGTGGTTACAGTGCAGAAAATGTGTCCTTCTTCTTAGGATTCGCCATAGATGGACCACTTGCATACAATATCAAGTATGAATAGGCAACAGGAAGCCAGTGTTAGTTGTCTGTTAGGTTGCAGTGGAGCACAGTATGCTCACACCCCCATGGTTTAGGACAGGGTGGAGTATGGAGGAATCAGTACAATAAATGTGACACTTTAATTAATAATTTAAATCCTAGCCTTCTGACATATATGCAGGTATGCTTTCATGAGACGACCAAATTGTAAATAGGTTCGTCTGAAAAACTTTTAGACCTGGATGGACTATTCATAGGCCTGAATGGATAAGATCCTCATCTCAACTTCACAGATACAGTTGAACCTGTATGGACTATTCAGAAGTCTGTGAGGATAAGATCCTCATCTCAACTTCACAGATACAGTTGAACCTGTATGGACTATTCAGAAGTCTGTGAGGATAAGATCCTCATCTCAACTTCACAGATACAGTTGAACCTGTATGGACTATTCAGAAGTCTGTGAGGATAAGATCCTCATCTCAACTTCACAGATACAGTTGAACCTGTATGGACTATTCAGAAGTCTGTAAGGATAAGATCCTCATCCCAACTTCACAGATACAGTTGAACCTGTATGGACTATTCAGAAGTCTGTAAGGATAAGATCCTCATCCCGACTTCACAAGCATACTAAAAAGTCCCATGGGGATGTGCAGAGGACAGGTCCAGGATAATGCATTTGATGTGTAATAAGTTTTGTTAGTTGTAAAAATCGAAAAAATGTACCACTGTGTCCCATGTTTTTTGCAAATTATGCAAGAAATATTACAGGTTTTAGATTAAAATCCTTATGCAGCAAGCAAGACTGCATTTGCCAAACGCTGCAGTTAATTGAAAACATATCTGTTGCCAATGTGTTGTAGTGATTCTTAATGGAAATTGATTATAATAGGTTCACCAACTGTGCAATTAATGTTTACTATATATGTAACCAGCATATTGTGTTAAGAGGCTAATACAATCAACTACAGGTGTGCAGTTACAGATATTCTGGGATTAAATTGTTTCAGCGATTATGTGACTATTCCTACCAGGAAGTAAACCAATTAGGTGATTATCGTTGTTTGTAGCAGGATGTTTTTGACGGTATATACTTACAGTCTCTAGTGTTTGAAGAATAATCCAGAGGGATGACAGAAATTAGGAGATCGATAATCCGATTGAAGGTGAACCCATGAACATGAAATGCTATGAAATCGACTGTCGAGGCAACCAGAGAACTCCTAAGGATTTTGGTCGCTGATTATATAAATATGTTAGTTACTATTGTCTAACTTCACTTTTGTACATAAGGAATACTTTCAAGAAAACAATGACAATTAGCAGGTAATTGCAAAAAAGTGAAACTGGCTGCAAATGCACAGGCCGTCATATGCTTATATATTTTTTATTTGATTGGTCTTTTAACTGTCTAAAGTGAATATTAAACAATGTGTACATGGTGCCAATATTTCTGGTTGATTACTCAGGCCTGCAAACTAGAAAATGAAATAATAAAGTATGTTTAAGTGAATGCCCACCAGTATTGTTTTTTTTCTTATAGGTGGGAATCATATTTGGTGGAAATGTTAAGATAACTTATGATATGTTGTGTGGGTTTAGTTTTTTTTGGGCAGTGTAAGAAAGAATGTGTAGTACAAATCCCATTTAGGACCGATATTAGGACTATCTCAGCCCCAGGCTAAGACTGACCCTTTGATAGCTTAGCCTGTGTTCCCACATGTTTGTTAACCCTAGGCTAAGGGGCAGTATGAACACGTATTTAAATAAAGGAACAAACGTTTTAACTGGCAGTATGTTTATCAAGTTAACGTCATCATTCTGACGTAACGCAACTGAACTCTCGCGGGAGTATGGCGATGACCTGGTTTAGTCACCGACCAGCAGACACCTGCTGCTGAGAGTCCATAGCAACACCTCCACGGGAGGGGGGAATTACTCAAGTTTTAAAGTTATTCTATCTAGCCTCTGAAGTTTATTAATGCCATTTTAGTTTCGTCCGATGAGTCGTTGCTACTGTTTTTATGTGGAGGAAAGCATTTATAACAACGAAATGCCGAATAAAGGGGCTTTGAAGGAAGCGCCGAGCTGTCATTATGTCAACTATCTATCTGCAAATGTGTAATCTAGTACGAACTGTACTAGCTGGGCTATGGTGTAGCTTGCTGCTGGCTACAGTAACTACGTGTTGTTACCTACTATTTTAGTTGTATACATTTTGTGCATCGAGAACCTGAGTATGTCAGCTTCAGTCAATTCCAACCCGTCACCTCCTGCCTTACCGAAACCAGAGATGCGGAGGATAAAGTCCAGTCATTCGGACGCATCACTAGAGGATGACAATAAAGGTAAGATAGAATGGTGGAATTGATTATTTATGCCAATGAAGCTTGCAAACACTTCATACGACAGGTTCATATTATGTTGTATGCCTGCAATTTTGCTCGTATAGGTAAAAAAAAAGATACAAATATGGATGCTTTAAACGTTTCTTAGACATTTTTAATGTCCAAATACTATTGGAGCTGCAAACATATTTTTTATTTTTCATTTATTTTTTCCATATCGCCTATGCAAACTCGTTTTTTCTATGTTTTTACGGATTCCAATTACATAATTGACCCCACATTCTTGAACGGCAGTCTATCTTTATTTGTCCTGTGCTCAGCCACTATATATCTCCCTGAGCTAAAGGGAATACAGGTGCCTGTATCCGATGAATTGAAGATGCAACCTGTACCACAGCTGAATGATTTCATCCCAGAGGAACTCGTGGCCACTCTAACCTCGACCATCTGTCCACATAGTAAGCTGGGACCCCCAAAGCTAACCAAGACCCCCAAAAACCTCAGGGTAAGGTACAATATAGATCACCATTTAGTCTAGCTCCATTCTAAATAGACACTTATTTGACTAAAGCTTCTTAGCCTCTAATTTGGGGGGCAATTTAGTACAATTTAGTAACACGTTGTCCTAAATAGCCTTGTTAGATACTTTTGAGGATCAATGTACCAGAAGTACATTGTGCTTTTTTTACATCTATGGTTGTTTTTAACCACCTTCCTTAGGTCCATGGAATGCAACGCATTGACACGGTTTGGCATCATCCAGTCAGGCGCAAGAAATACAAATATTTTCTTGACCAACCAACATCAATGACTGGAGCAGGAAGGTGTAGTGCAAACATAAGTGTCTCTTCTGGTAGTGGTTTATGTCAACTGATAAGACTAATGTTGTGGCATGTCTGTTCAGCTGCAAATAGTTTTCTGTCTAAAACTGTTTTGTGTGGGTTTGACACTGTGTATTGATACAGGGATATCTCCTTTCTGTGTGACGCTGTGGTCTCTCAGAGGGAGAGGATTCTACTGCCCCCAATGGCAAAAAGGGGAAATACCAACCCACAGGTTATTCAGAAGGCAAGCAAACCCACATGAAATGCAACTATATCTACCATGGATGGTCCCTGTGGTTCATTTAGGTTTAATTTCTATGGATGGCTCAAAAAAATGTATTTTTTAAATTAAATAATTCAACCTTATCTTCATAATAGCCTCTGCTAAATGACTCACATGTAGAGGGCTTTTTAAAGTGTGATATTCTTCAATGAAGTTGACAGATTCCAGACACGGTCATTTACAGACACGGTCATTCACAGACACGGTCATTCACAGACTTGGTATTTAACAGTCACGGCCAGTAACAGACACGGCCATTAACAGACACACGGCTAGTAACAGACACAGCCAGTAACAGACACAGTCATTAACAGACACACGGCTAGTAACAGACACAGCCAGTAACAGACACAGTCATTAACAGACACACGGCTAGTAACAGACACAGCCAGTAACAGACACAGTCATTAACAGTCTGTTGGTTCACAGGTCCTGTTTTGTTTTTTTCTCTCCAGGACATGAGCTTCATCGAGAGCCTCATTCCAGAGGAATATCATATTGTGAAAAACAAAGGTGTTCAAGGTCTGGAGTGCTATGATGAGTGAGTGAAGAGGATTCTATTTTTTTCCACAGTATTTCCTTCCTTGCATTGTGTTCACCTACTGACTTTTTGTCCTCTCATTCTGTAGTACATTCACAGTATTGCTGGAGGATGAGGAAAGGAGGCTGAAAGTCTTTCCATCGATGTAAGTGAAAGCAGGATAATGTGAACAAATATGAATGACTATAGCATGGGTACTATACATGTGTGGGTCACAGGGTATTATAGCATGGGTACTATACATGTGTGGGTCACAGGATATTATAGCATGGGTACTATATATGTGTGGGTGTGGGTCACAGGATATTATAGCATGGGTACTATATATGTGTGGGTGTGGGTCACAGGATATTATAGCATGGGTACTATATATGTGTGGGTGTGGGTCACAGGATATTATAGCATGGGTACTATATATGTGTGGGTGTGGGTCACAGGATATTATAGCATGGGTACTATATATGTGTGGGTGTGGGTCACAGGATATTATAGCATGGGTACTATATATGTGTGGGTGTGGGTCACAGGATATTACAGCATGGGTACTATATATGTGTGGGTGTGTCACATGGTATTATATCATGGGTACTTTATATGTGTGGGTGTGTCACATGGTATTATATCATGGGTGCTTTATATGTGTGGGTCTGGGTCACAGGATATTATAGCCTGGGTACTTTATATGTGTGGGTGTGTCACATGGTATTATAGCATGGGTACTATATATGTGTGGGTCACAGGATATTATATCATGGGTACTTTATATGTGTGGGTCTGGGTCACAGGATATTATAGCATGGGTACTATATATGTGCGGGTGTGTCACATGGTATTATAGCCTGGGTACTTTATATGTGTGGGTCTGGGTCACAGGAGACCCAGTGGGCGGTTGGAGGCAGTGCAGCTGATGAAGGTGATGGATGAGATGCTGGACAGAGCCGGTGTTAACCAGGAGCACCAGGAGCTGACTGGACTTTCACAGGTAGGATCGATCATTGGGGACACAGTCCCATTGAACCTTATTCCCTAGATAGTGCACTTATTTTGTCTGACTAGGACCCATAGGGAAGTGCACTACACACAGGTTTTCCTAAACCTCTCTTCTGCCCCCCCCCCTTATTTAATTAATCAAATGTGACAGCCATAATGTTCTATTACTGACATTACATTATGTTACTGTTACAGACAAGGTATATATTATGTTACTGTAAATTATATTAGACCTGTTATGTTACTGACAATACATTGGTTACTGTTACATCATGTTACTGACAGTAATGCTACTATTAGATGCAAGGTCTTCTGGAGCTGGTGCAAGTGGAACAGAACATCTACAACATTGTGTTTCATGAGCTGATCAGACAGGTCAGCGTGATGTGTGCCGAAAGAGGACAGCTCCTGGCTAAGCTCAGGTCAGTCCACTGGGAGGGGAAACTAGATTAGAGCGTCTGTTGTAACAAAGATTTGCCAGTGGTGTTTTGCTAGTTGCCCTAAATTTACTGTGTTCTTAATCTCCGTTTGGACCCAGATTGGGCCCTAAAATTGTCTTTACATGCAGCGGAAAGATTTTAGACATTTCAAGGTTTTTATCCCTCTGATCAGTCCACAACTACCATCCACAAACGCCTCTTGCACGTTCCATACCAAATCGCAATTAACATATTTACACCAAAACTCTAATTTGGCACAGGCTTACCAATATTACTTAAGTTACCCTTAAGACAACCTCTAATAGTTTCATGTTGTAGACATCAATTGTCCCAGTCAGAATAACCCATATTAGCAAGTTATAACAGGAGTTTCTCTGGTAGCTTTCTAGCGCTCGGCCATTGTTTGGGGAGAAACCTAATATAACTGTGTGTCCCCATATGTGTCTGTGTGGCCCCAGACAGAGGTACGTGTCCCTGCTGGACCGTATCCCTAGGCAACTGAAGGGTCTCCACACAGAGACACTGGCCCAGAGAGCTTTGGACCGCAGGCTTACAGAGGAGATCGTCTGCTTCAGGCATTCCATTGCCCAGCTTAACACGTGAGTGTGTGTATGTGTGTGTGTGTGCAAGATTTCTGTGACTTAGCATTTGCAGATTGTACATTGTTGTGTAACATTCTGTATCTAGATATACACCGTTGGGACGTAATGAAACGGGAGATTTGCACAATGGATGTGCAGCCGAGAAATCCGCAGCAACTGCGTGATGCTCGGATGTCAACATGGACCAGAATCTCTCAAGAATGTTTCTAGCACCTTTGAATATATGCCACAAAGAATGTAGCTAGTTCTGAAGGCAAATTGGGGTCCCATCCGGTACTTGCAAGCTGTACCTAATAAAGTGGCCAGAGCGAAAACATTATGACCACAGACAGATGAAGCGAATTACGTTGATCATCTTTTAACAAGGAGATGGCTATGTCTGGGTAGATTAGATGGTAGTCTGTTCTTGAACATGTTGGATGCAGGAGAAATAGGCAGGAGCAAAGACCTGAGTGACTTTGAGAAGGACCAAATTGTTATGGCCTGACAATTGGGTCAGTGCATCTTTGAAATGTCAAGGGTCGTGGGGTGCTCCCGATCTGGTGGCAGTGGCCTCTTTCAGCAGGACAATTCACCCTGTCACACTGCATTGTTTATGAATGTTTTGAGGAATGTGATTGAAGGTTAAAGGCGTTGCCCTGGCCTCCAAATTCCCCAGATCTCAATCTCTATTGTTCATCTGTGGGTCGTGCTGGACCAACAAATCTGTTCCACCTCGTAAATTACAGGACTTGGTGAATCTGCTGCTAATGTACAGTTGATATAAAAAGTCTACACACCCCTGTACAAATGCCAGATATTTGTGATATGAAAAAATGTGACACAGATAAATCATGTCAGAACTCTTTCCACCTTTATTGTGACCTATAACATGAACGATTCAATTGAAAAACAAACCAAATCTTTGACGGGAAATAAAACAACAACCTTACAATCCACATAGCTGGGGTGTGTGCGCCAGATACTACAGGACACCATTTGCTCAACGGTTCTGCTCTGTTTTTTTTTTCTGACTCATCATTTTATGATTATTGCCTTTTAGAGAGCTGTGCAAGATGAGGGAGCACGACGAGATTCTGTCCAAGCAGGCTGAGGATGCACAGTTGGAGCTGGTCAAAGCTGTCGAACAATCACAGAGGAACTCTGTGTAAGTGAATGACTGGCCGCAATCTACCTGCTGTTGTCATGTACAGTAAACAGCCCCTGTGTAGTGTTTTTCCCACTTTTACTGTAAGGATTTTGCATGTTGTCTTTATTTCCCTATATGACTAGGTCTTCCATCACCTATCCTAAAATTTCCCCGAAATAAAATTCTGTATAAATACTATGTTCAATATGTGATACAGTGCTCACCAGAAGTATTGGCACCTTAGGAAATGTGAACAAAAAAAGCTTTTTAAACACCTACACATTTACTACACAAGATATTATATGGAGCTCTCCTTCAATCTAACGAAAATTGTTTAAACAAATAAAAATTGTCATCATTATTTCATGTTTGACATCCGGTTTCTCTGGGGTATAAATATGAAGTGGCACACAGACTAAACTCGTCTATCTGCATAAAAAGCATGCAAACATTAATATCATATAGTTAAGTTGCAAAAAATCTTCCAAGGATCAAAGTTGGGGAATTGCAGAAGTTTGTTAGATGTTTAGGTCACAGAGTTTACAAAACTACGATTACACACCACTTTTTTGCCGAAGAATATATTAAGAATGGTTGCCAGAAGAAAGACACCGCTGTCAACAGTTTGATAAATATTACTGCAAAATTGATTGGAGTCACCAAAGGTAAGTTTGGCATAAAAACGTCATGGTCATGCAGAAGATAACCTTACGACCACGGTTAGGATCTGTGATGTTAGACTGTTTGACGTCCAAAGGCCCTGGGAACCTTGTTTTACGTGGCAACATAGACTCTATTATTATCCTATTATTATTTCACTGAATAAAAGGAGAGAGTTTGGAGCAAATGTAACATACAACAGTCCTTAAACGAATGACCTCTATGCACCTGTGTGTCCTCAGTATGGTGGAGGAGTACCATGACCTGTATGAGATGCAGAGGAAGAGGCTAGAAAGACAGGTGGCTCGGCTGATGGACGAGAGGGATCTGTGGAGCAGAGGCACCTACAACCTGGCCCTCAAAGTCTGTCTCTGTCGGTCCATCTTTCTCTCTTTTCATGTCCCTGTGTATGTGTCTGTATGTGTCTCTCTCCTTCCATGTCCCTGTGTATGTATGTGTCTCTCTCCTTCCATGTCCCTGTGTATCTGTCTGTATGTGTCTCTCTCCTTCCATGTCCCTGTGTATGTGTCTTTATGTGTCTCTCTCCTTCCATGTCCCTGTGTATGTGTCTGTATGTGTCTCTCTCCTTCCATGTCCCTTCCATGTCCCTTTGTATGTGTCTGTGTATGTGTCTGTCTGTCTCCTTCCATGTCCCTCTGTATCTGTCTGTCTTTCCTTCCATGTCCCTCTGGCCTCTATGTATGTGTCTGTCTGTCTGAGTGCTTATGTCTGTCTGAGGCCTCTATGTATTTTTGTTGTCAACCTCAGGTGATAAAGTTGAACAACATTCAGCTGGCTAACCGGCTCCACATCAGTGAACAGACCTGGACCAAGACGGCAGAACATTTTACAGTTTTCTTGATGTCTAAGGTACTGCACACTGACAAGATTGCTAACCGAAATTCACATTTACATTAAGATATTCTAGTTTTTTATGTTTACCGGATCACATTCATATTCAGCATGTCACCAAGTACACTAAATTAGGAATTACATTTGGGCTAAAGCTGTGATAAAGATTCTTAAAAACAAGGCTAAAACATGAACCTCCTGTAGGATGAAGAAGACCTGAATCAGGTCATGGAGCTGACGGAACGCTGGAAGGAGCAGTTAAAGGCTTTCATGCAGAGTCTCAAGGCCACAGAGGACCAGTTGTGTGTGGAGATACAGGACATAAAGGCTGGCATCAGTAGGTGGCATACATCTGTGGGAGCCAGCATCAGGTATGTGGAGGAGTAATGACCAGAGGCCCTATACTCCTGAAACTGACTGTTAACCTGTCATGACAAAGCTGCTGTCATTTCTGACTGTAGGAGTCCAGAGCTAAAATGTGAGAAAGCCTCAGAAGAACAGCTTTGTGCAGATTTGAAACAGTGGTCAAATGTAAGAACCTCTTTTTTACATTTACTGTTAGGGCCATTTCTATTTTCTATATATGCTATATTTGTTAGATCTTTTTGTATGTGGATCACACACACAAACTTCAAGGGGTTGTCAGCTGCAATAATGTGTCAGCACTGTCAGTACTGGGTCTGGCACACCTGTGGTTTTCTACCCCTGGAACCGGTTTGAAGTATGCTGCTTTATTCATCTCACTGACCAGTGACACACCCCGCCACACCCTCAACCCGTCACGCCCTCAACCCATCACGCCCTCAACCCGTCACGCCCTCAACCCGTCACGCCCTCACCTTGTACCATCCCCTTGCTCCAGGCTTTGACCATCCAATGTGAGCGTTACGGGGGCGAAGAACTCCTCTCCTGCCAGGAGACCCTCAACACCCTGGGCCAACTGCAGGAGGCCTGGGTGGAGGTGGGCCTTCGACTTTTCAGGAGACACCTGGCCCCAGACGGAGACCCCCCTAAAGGCCAAGAGGCGATGAGGGAACTGGGCATGGCTGTGACGGAGCTTCACAAGCAGCTGGGTACTCGGATCAACGGCGAGAGTGGTGAGCAAAGAAATAGAAACAAGTTGACCGTCATCCTGGAACACTTGAATAAAGACGCTAGATTCTAACTTTGGTAGAACTGGGTTAGATTTCTTTAGAGCAAAGCACTGGTGGTCCAGGTTTTTTTTTCGTCCAATCATTCATCACCATTCTCTGATTCAACTAGACATAGTCCATGGTGTACACCTTTGTTCAGATGACCCACTTATCCAATAAGAATGATCGTCAAAACTGATGGGCTCTAGTAACAGGGACCCAGACGTAGAAAAATACTGATATAAACCACTGCACTCCCAGATGTTTTCTACCTGCCTTTATCCCAAACCAACTGTCCTCCATGGTTCAGGAATCCACAGGACAGTGATGAGTCTGGTTGGGATCATGGATTTCTGGGTCACCCGACTAAAGGTCCTGGTTGGCCGCACCGAGATGTTGCCCCACTGTGATTGGCTAAAGCTGGAGAAGGCCCTGGGTGGCTGTATCCCATTGGCGGAGGAGGCTCTGAAGCACGTCCACAGCAGCCAGACGGAGAACGAAAGGCTTAAGCACAAACCGCACGTTCCGTGAGTTCCCATATTCCTTCTGTACATAAGACCGCCATATGTGAACCCACTATGGGGTGTAGAGAAGCGGGAAAATTATGTATTGAATTGGTCGAACTCTGACGCTAAATCATAACTGTAAACTTTCTATACAAACTAGTTTCGTGTCCATTCCAGGATGGAGATGAACAATGTATTCAACACTCTCCGGGCGTTCAGCTTGGCCCAAGACAACTTCTTTGACTGTGAGAACCGCAGGCTGTGTGAGGAGGTACTGGCTTGGCCCGGCTGTGGCTGGAGAGCTTTTACTTTATGTGCCTTTGGGTCGAGTGTGTTCTCAAGGTGTCACCACGGCAACCCTGCACCACGCTTAAGGACACCTACTAAATCTCCTCATTTCCATGCTCTGTGTTTTCAGGTAGACTCCATCCACACCGCACTGACCCGCTGGATGGTAGATCTGCTCCTTCAGCTGGTGCCGGACCACTCGGACACACAGAAGCAAACCCCTCTCCCCAGGGCCAACACCTTCAACCACGCGGGGGTGTCCCTGCTTGAGGAGGATGCCAAGAACCTCTCTCAGAAACTCGACTACTTCTCCAAGTATATCACCAGGTGAATGAGCCGTTTACGTGATTACAGTAGCGGTTGGCTTCAGTTAGAACTACTGTCAAAACTACATAGCTGATGAACTTCTTAGTATATGACGTACAGAACCAGTCAAAGCGTTAGACACACTTATATTCAAGTCAATAGGAAATATGTTTAATAATAAATATTGTATAATAGCCCCTTCTTACATCAGCTCTTCTGTTTTGGCGTAAGCTCAGCGCAGTGCGTTTGTACTTTACAGACATTCCCTGTGTTGTCTCATCATTTTAAAATGTTTATTTTATTTCTCTGTGCAGCTCATGCCAGGTGATAGTGGAGGAGGAGATTCAGAAAAACATGTCTCAGGAAGACACAGAGAATAAACTTCACGAGCTTGGCATTCTACAGGTTCTTACTAATCACCTACAGTGAAGTGCTATGTGGAGCAGTGATTGTTCACTTAGCCTGGGAACACAGAGTGCTGTATGTTTTTATTCTACCTGGTTTACCAGGTCTAATTCGGTCCCTAATAACAAACCAAAAACCAGCCGCACTCTGTGTCCAGGAGTGAACAGTTGTGAAACACTTATGTAGAGCGTGCTACAATTCTCATTGTTTTAAAGTCTTATATGATCATCTGTGTGTGTTGCCGGCGTGTGTTCGTTCACATCGTTCAGAGGGAGTGTGAAGAGTGGAGGGAGTCCTGTCAGATCCTGCTGTCTGATATGAAGGGCAGGGCTGTGGACCTGTGTGACACAATGAACCCTGTCCCCAATTCCACCACGGAGCTCCTGTCCAATGTAAGGCTCAAACAGTGGTCTCTAGTTAGCATAATACTGTCGTATTAACATCTATGGTCTATAGTGTGCATATTACTGTGGTTTTGGATTTTTTGTTGAGAAGATTAGTCCAGATTATGTCCAGTGGGTTGTCAAATGTATTCTATACTTTGTTTTTGTGATTATGTTATTTTCTGTCATTAGATGGATCAACCTGCAGTGTTTCCATCTGAGAGTTTAAAAGAACAGGAGAACAATGACCGACAGATACAGTTAAATGGATTAAGTCACATGGTGAGTCAACACAAGTCCTCACAGATATTACTGATTTCAACATGAAACGAAACTATCTCTGTCCTATTCCAATACCCAAGAATATCCAATACCCACTTCACTCTTTATTTATTTGAACTAAAAACAAAAAATGTCCAGGTCCTGTGGCAGACTGTGTGTGCCATCAACTGCACTTTTGCCATGTCTCTGCAATAGCTGTTTTTGACCTGTAGGGGGAGGCAGAAGACCCAGAAAGGACCATGGAGAGCTCACTGACCGGCTCCATCATGAAGCTGATTGGCCATGATGGAAACATTACTGAGCAAATCCTAGGGAAGGATACAGTTCAGCTGCATGGGGTAAGGACATGGCTCTGGGTGCCTGGCTGGTGTATAATTTAAAATCATTGAGCAAGCCAGAGGCATTTTGGTCAATGCTTTAACTGTTTTTTGTTTCCCTCTGACAGACTGAAGACATGGTGGCCCGTCCACACACAGTGAACGGTCAGAAAGCCTTTGATGCTCTGGCCACAGTGGAGCTTCTGCAGAAGGAGATACTGTAAGATTTATCGGCCACTCGGCACATCTATCTAAGGATTAGGTCTTGGCTAATGTACTGGGAAGTAAACACAAATTATGGTGACAGTTCCTCCCAAAACTGCACTCAAGCTGTACTGTGTGCCCCTATGTACTTCATTTAAGTTTGTCTGTTTGCCAGTGGGGTGGAGGCTCGAGCCAACAGTGCAGAGGAGAGGGCCATAAAGGCAGAGGAAGCTTTGCAGGCTGCTCTGGAGAAGATCCAGGACCTGGAAATACGGCTACAAGTCAGGGCCAGCCGGGAGGACAAAGTGACAGGTCAGTACTGTAACACACCCCTGTAACAGGTCAACACACCTCTGTAACAGGTCAACACTGTAGCACACCTCTGTGACAGGTCAACACTGTAGCACACCTCTGTGACAGGTCAACACTGTAGCACACCTCTGTGACAGGTCAACACTGTAGCACACCTTTGTGATAGGTCAACACCATAACACACCTTTGTGATAGGTCAACACCGTAACACACCTTTGTGATAGGTCAACACTGTAACACACCTTTGTGATAGGTCAACACTGTAACACACCTCTGTGACAGGTCAACACTGTAGCACACCTTTGTGATAGGTCAACACCATAACACACCTTTGTGACAGGTCAACACTGTAACACACCTCTGTGATAGGTCAACACTGTAACACACCTCTGTGACAGGTCAACACTGTAACACACCTCTGTGATAGGTCAACACTGTAACACACCTCTGTGACAGGTCAACACTGTAACACACCTCTGTGATAGGTCAACACTGTAACACACCTTTGTGATAGGTCAACACTGTAACACACCTCTGTGATAGGTCAACACTGTAACACACCTTTGTGATAGGTCAACACTGTAACACACCTCTGTGACAGGTCAACACTGTAACACACCTCTGTGATAGGTCAACACTGTAACACACCTCTGTGATAGGTCAACACTGTAACACACCTCTGTGATAGGTCAACACTGTAACACACCTTTGTGACAGGTCAACACTGTAACACACCTCTGTGACAGGTCAACACTGTAACACACCTCTGTGATAGGTCAACACTGTAACACACCTCTGTGACAGGTCAACACTGTAACACACCTCTGTGATAGGTCAACACTGTAACACACCTTTGTGATAGGTCAACACTGTAACACACCTCTGTGACAGGTCAACAAGCATCTATGACTGGACCATGGTGTTGGTCTGGGCATTCACCATACAATTTGTATTGCAGTGAGCAAGACGTCGTCGGCTCCTGTTTCCAAGTCAACGGTCACAGTCACCACACCAGAACCCAGAGCAGTACGTCAGAAGCCCGAAACCAGCCCGAAACAATCCAAGCCTAAGAAACGTTAAACAGTAGCTTCAGCATTTGTGACAGATCCTGGGTGTCTAGTTACTTTGTATCTGAAATCTGAATAAATGCAGAGGGGAAACTTTTAATATTGTAAGTGTGTATATTTAACAGTATTTAATAATGTGCTTCTTTAGAGTGCTGTTACGCATATAGAATGCTATTTGTTAAGCAATCATGTCCTCACAAGAAGGTTATGGTGTGAAATGTGATTTGTGGTTCTTCTTCAAAAGTCGTCTTATCATAACCATATAATTGATGCATTGTTTGCCCTATGTATCCGTATCTAATTTAGAAGGGTTTGCTGTGTAGCCCATATTTAACTGAAAAAAATGTTTACAATAAAATGAAATACGCTCATACTGATTTATAGTTCTTTATAGATTAAACAAACACCAAAATTTGACGTTCACCCATTAAGACTTCAATCTGTGAGCCATGAACATTAATGTCAAAGAGGTAGAACTCCTGGAATTTTCGTTCACATATTTGGACGAAAGGATATCTAATGTTCACTTGAACACTTTTTCAACAAATTAACGTCTCGCTCGATGTCTTCTACATCATTTCAATAGAACTGAGATCTGGGCATTGAACCAGTTATTTCATAACCCTCAATTTATTTTTCATTGACCCAGTTATTCCATAACCTTCCATTTATTTTTGAGCCATTCAAATGTATATGCTTTGCATATGCGTGTTTGATAATTGTTCCGTTAAAAGTACCATGTTCGGTTTACCTTGAGCTTCTGGACTGATGGCCTCGTTCTCATCAAGAATGATCTGGTACACTATGGAATTCATATAGCTGAAATATCCAAATAAGTGTCCAAATATTTAATCAAATAAACACATTTCCAGGCAATGTACTTCTCACATGATGGCATTCTAAATATTATGCTGTGCTTTCAACCAAATTCTCGTTATATTCGTTGACAATATAGAGCTGCTGTGACAAAAGCCTACTGGTTCACAAGTATCGACCACACAGCTCTTCAGACGAGGGCAGCCACTAATTCGAATGAACATGCTTCGCTTGGTTTCGATCTATTACATCATGGGAGAATCTGTCCTTCGTTCCTCTTTGGTCTCTCCCGTCGAACTGGAATTGGCTTCGCCCATGATTGGCACAGAAGTGGGAAAGGTTATAGGTGACAGGTCAGACGGTAGGGTGAGAAGGTCGGAAGGAAGGGTGAGGACCACGGCTGGGCGCTCCGTGCGGAGAGTGTGTAGCAGCTGAAGGAGACGGAGGTGGACGGCGGCGGGGGAGCCAGAGAGGGAGTTCAACGACGCCCTCAGAGCCTCACACGCTGCCTTCTCTCCCTCGGCAGCAATCACCTACGGTTACGGCAGGAGGGTAACAGAACAGCTTGTCGTTGGTCTCTAAGGCTATTCATACTTCCTTCGATTGACATATGTTTTGCATTCCTGTTCAAGCACACGCAAAAACACCAAACGAAAAACATACATTGATTTGGGCCTGTCTCTTAGCCTCAGCTTCTGTCGCGAGGCTTTGCTGCAGCTCACGGGGAAGACAAAGGTCCTCTCTGAAATGGAGGTGTTGAGAAACATCCGGAAGGCAACGTTAAACCGGTCCTAGTTCAACATGTATCGATTGCGCTAACGATATTCTACCAAGCGAAATCAAATCGGTGTCTTACATTTCTGCTCTCTCCACTCTAATCCCCCACTGGCACGCTACGGAATCAATCGCTACCTGTAGATTTAAATTAAAGGTGTAACAGGGTATTTCTAGGTGAGATGGCAACAGGGAATAGCACAATCAATATCAATAACCATAATCAATTTAAGAAGTCTTTTCTGGACACAGACTTAGTATTATCTTGCTTTCCCCAAACCGTAAACCAGTACTGGGTATGTCAAACTCTATAATCTAAAATCAGCGTTTATGAAGAAGTGTGGTTGGCGTGCCTGTATCTCCTGGGAGATCCTCTTGCGCTCCAGAAGGATGTGCGTAAAGTTGTGGTGGGCTAAGACACCTCTGTCGGCCTCCTGTACGAGGGCCTGGAGCACCATGGTCACACCGGACAAGGATGTGTAGCACCGAGCCAGATTCTCTATACGGTAGTAACACACCGCACTCAGCTCAGTGCTCACCAGATCCTTAGTTACCACCTGAACACACACACACGCGCAGCAGGAAACACACCAGCACTGGTCAAAGACAGACGCACAAAGGAAATTATATGTGAATAATTAGTATAGATCGCATTTCTCTGTAGCCTGCCGGAGGAGTTAGCGTACCGTATGAGGTGGGACCTTGAGCATTTTCAGACGGATGTCCACTTTATGGCAAACATCAAGGAAGGGTAAGTAAAAGAGTAGGCCTTGATTCCATTCACACACACACACAGTAGAGAGAGAAGATGTGGAGAACACTGTCATATACAGCAAAATAGTGTTCACAATAGCAACCATATAAATATAAATAAAGCCTTTCTCCAGTTCGGTGATGAATACAAATAACTGTAATGCTTCGCATCTCAAATGGGAATACATAATGTTAGATCCCTAGCGCCAAAGACAATTGTAGTCAATTAATTAATCACAGATCATAAACTGAATGTAATAACCTTCTGATTAACCCTAACCAGGCTGATAAATCAACTATTTGATGACTAAAAGTTGAAAAGTTGATGCAACGCCAAAAAGCACTCACATAAGCACAATCAGCCTATTTCTCCATACTGATTGAGGCTAACAAAAAAATAACTTATTTTTGTTACAGTTGAAAAGTTGAACAATCAATGCTCAACAAGTGAAGTGGGTCTTCACTTCAGCAGTAATAAATACATCATCATACTTATGGGCCGTTATCACTGATAAAGCAAGATTTTCTATTTTCATATCGATATGTACATAGTGTAGTACAAAACACTTAATTTGTCCCTCCAACAATCGGTCATCGAACTTAACGATATAACATGAATAATTACATTACATTACATAATGTAATGACAGTTGCATACCTGGTCCCCTGGGTTTCCCCTGAAGTAGGTGACCCAATCGGAAGATCACAGCTCTCTCGTGCTCCCGCACAATCTGTCAATCAACACAGCGTTGCAACTAGATGTTATATTAAAAAAGGCCACCTACAAGAGGCATTCATGAAATAGTGCACCTATAGTGCATCTCATGATAACATCAGTAATCGACCAGCTGATGCTTTCTGACTGACTAAAATAGTGCCTGAAACAGCAGTTTTTATCTTCCATACTGTAACGTCCATTGTTGTCTGCAGTAAAGAAGACGAAAATACTCACCTTCACACAAAACCAGATGGAAAAGGGACAGAAGAGGATTACAAGTGTTAGAGCCAACACCAACAGGAGACATTCACACACTCCAAGACTTCTTTCCTTCATGCCTGGCAACGGAAATGCTTAAGATTCACACGCTTTGTAATAGCAACTCAAAAACGTTGAGTTCAAATAATTAATTGAACAAGATCTAAAAGTGGGATCTAGGATCAACTTGCCCCTTATTGTCGTTAGGATTTAAATGGTCAGACTGACATTGATTAGACATTGCTAATCTTAGGTCACTTAAGTCTCACCGTCTTCCTGCCAGTCACTCTCAAGAAGTGAATTTAGTTCTTCATTCTCCACTCCCTCCTTCCTCACACTGTCCACATCCACGACAGTTGAGGTGCACTTGTCTGCACCGTCCATCACGTCACCCGTCTCTCCCATAGTCTCCGTCAGCTGGGCATCCCTCTTTGGCCTTTCCTTCCTCTGGTGTTCTTCTGGAAGTCTAACCGTCTTGGTCCCCCTGTGACGGTGGCCCCTAGACGGGGAAACAGAATGACCTCTCTTGGCCACCCTTGTAGCTTTGGAAGTGCGCTGGGTGGACGCCGACTCTGGATGTTTCTCCATTCTTCTAGGAGTTTCTGTGGTGAGAAGCATCCAAACCAAACTGTTGAAGTGGCGGTTAGTCGTTTGGAAGGCTCTCTTCGCTCTAGAAATAAACTACAAGAGACAGGAACGGGAGGAGGCCTAAGGGAGGAGGCCTAAGGGAGGGGCTGCTATAGCAGGTCAAGATGTTTAAAATCCTTTTTTTCACACACACACTCCCACAGAAGCACATACTGACACACATTTTATGTTCTGTTTACTTGATATTTTGCAGTCATGTGAAGTGAACTTGGAAACTTGGAAACTTGGAAATAAACAAACAATGTACATCTGTTTGCTGGGGGAGTAACATTTTAAGAATGTGCTGATGGCTGTTTTTCTCTTTTGCAAAAAGCTGATGACAGTGTTGACCTGTTTTCTGTGTTTGAATGACTCACATCCTCCCAAATTTTAATTAAACTTGTGAAAAATACGTGAAAAGTAAACATGACTAACCAATATCTGGAGCAACTAAGAGATTGTAACTAATGCACTAACTACTTCTTTTGTAGATGTAGGCCTTATTGAAGCAAACTCGTTATCAAAACGGATGTATTTGGCTACAAACGATCCATGGCCACATCTAATATTTGAAAAACGAGTCCTAATAAATGCCCTTTTAATGGTTCTCCGTGTGCATGCACGTGGACATGATGCCACTATAAGCATCTTCACTTGTAGGGTCGGGATATTGGTTAGTATAATCCGAGTTCAATAGGCATAATCATTGTACATTGCATTGGATGGTTTTCAGTAATTACGTTTACCGGCAATCACTCTTGTGAACCTCAGCGTCACCGCAGGTCACTCGCACGTGCGCCACCGGTCGCTAATTCCGGAATAACTCGTGGGAAGCAAAAGGTGGACTATCCGGTTTCCTGTCGGGCACTTTTGGCAGAAAACATGTTTCTTACCGTATATATTTGTGAAAAACGCTCAAACTAAAGGACTTCCGAGTTGAAATACCCATAGCCAGGTAAAATGATAGTTAAAGTAGTTACACCTCGGTGTACTTGAACGCTAGCTAACACATGCTCAGTGTTGCATGAAAGCTGAGTGTTTTCTTGGGAATTTCCATAATGTTCATAATAGACAGGCATTGAAAATGTGAATAAACTAAGTTAATTGACCATTTCTAATCTGCACTGCGACTTCTGTATTCACAAAAGTAGTTGGATTTGAGTTGATAATGCTGATAGTTCAGGGCTTGAGGCTTGGTGTTAATTGACTTAATTGATTGAGTTTGTGACTTTGTCCAACAAGGATTCATTAAAAAATATATTGTCAGTTGACATTTATTTATTCAGCCCGTAAAACATTGTACATTACACCAGACTGATATATTTCAAATGTTTATTTCATTTAATTGTGATGATTATAACTGACAACTAATGAAACCCCCAAAATCAGTATCTCAGAAAATTAGAAAGGAATGAACACTTAAAATGTTTCAATCTGTGTGTAATGAATGTATACATTATACAAGTTTCACTTTTTGAATGGAATTACTGAAATACATTTTCTTTTTGATGATATTCTAATTATATGACCAGCACCTGCACATTAAATACATTTTCAAAGTCCCAGAATGCATCTTTAATACAGCAGGTATTTACTCTAATATTCAGAGAATAGTATTGCATTCTGTATCTCCTTCTTCTTTCTCTGTCTGACGGTCTCACAGAATGAGCCATGAGCAGATCTTCTCAGGCCTGAAGAAGGATGTGCGCTCCCTGCTCATCTCGGCCAAGCTTGGCCTGACCCCAGAGCAGCTGAAACGGGACTACGTGAACATGCTGGGCTGCCCGATGCCCTTGAAGCTCCTCGGCTTTCGCAACGTGCTGGACATGATCCGGGAGATGCCTGACGTGGCGTACGTGGACTTCATGACTGATGGCAGCTTAGTGTTGAAGGGTGCGTTGTCCTGACTACAAGTCTCAGTTTCAATTCACGCGTTGTTGTGTCGCGGCTAGTTTTGTTTTGTTGCAGAGCTAAAAACCTTATTAGTGTGGTGTTTTTTAGCTCGTGACCTACTGTAGTTTCATGCTTGTTTGATATGCCTGTCTAGAGGCACACAAATCCATCACTTTCTGTTTTTTCCATCTTCAGCGGTGGCAGATGATGCCACCAGAGGGATCGTGGAGTTGGTGGCCAGGCAGCGCAGCGCCAAGAAGTCCCCAGCCACGAGGCACGGCATGGGCTCTTTCTCCCCGCGCTACCAGCATCAGAGGCGCATGGTCCTTCCGCGGCGTGGCCACGCTCCACCTGCCTTGCCGGCCCATCTCAGGTCCCAGCTCCGTCAGCTGCTCTCTCGTGGTTCCCTGGGCCTGTCGCAGCTGGAGAACGCCTATTTCCGCTGCTTTGGGCTCCCGTTGCGCATGAGCAGTTATGGCTTTTACTCGATTGCGGAAATGCTGGCAGTTGCCGGCGACATGATTACGGTCACTCAGGGCCGAACAGGGTCTCTGCTGAGCCTAAAGAGAGCGAACGTGGCAGCTCCGGTGAGGATGGGACCAGTGAAGTCGGTCTTTCCACCAAAACGAACCCTAATAACAGTTCCTGTGGTAAACTCGAAGACAACCGCTACCTGTGGTAGGTCAGTTAGAAAGTGTATTCATTTAGTTATTAGTGCACTTCATTTTTGCCTGATTATTTTTTCTCCATCCCAAATATTGACGCTCTTTTTGTCACTCTGGTCTCGTCTGCGATTCTCATTAGAGCGCTAAAAATGATTTCAGAAAATGTTATTATAATAAATCAATATTTATTGAAATGGAAGCTCGTATAGTATAAAAAGAATGACGCTAGAAATGAACTAGCATTTTTTTTTTTTCATGATTAGCTGCGTTTGATGCCTGCGACTTGGCTTTCATGTTATCAAATACGGTACCTGCTTCAGCTTTAAGTAATATTTTGTGTTTGACCAGGTGTATCCTCAGGTAAGATGTGCTGCCATGGCCAGCATTGCAATTCGTATCAGAAATATTGCAGCGAGCGTTTTCTGCGTCAGGTTTGGAAAAGTGTTTACTTGCCAAAGACAAAATGTACCGGCATTTGGCGAATGCTAATTTTGGACCCTTCTTGTATCTCTTTCAAAATGGATGTAAGATCTACATGTTTATCCCACTCTTATTTATCTTCTTTTCTGTTTTTTTTTCTAGTTCAGGAATTAAAACCCAGTCCTCAGAATGGTGTGTTGTTGAATCCAGATCATGCAGTCCTGAATGTCCCAAAGGAGGTCCAGGGCACACAGCCGATGGCATGCACAGCGCCTCAACCCAGTCAGATCGGACAGGACTTTCAGAAGTGTGTCATAAAGGTGCGTGTGTGTTATGCCATTAATCTGATTTCTATTGGGTACAAAATAACACTCTGCTTTCTTCATTTGGCCAATACACTAAATACCTGATGTTTGGGTTTGCTTGATATTTTTTTGACTTCAAGTGATATGTCGTGATTTTGAAGAGGAATGATTTTCTGAGTAGCTTCACTGAGATGTTGGAACCAATTTGCTTTTGCCCCTCCCTCTTATGTTTTGCCCGTGTTTGCGATTGGCCCATGCAGCTGGAGGAGGAGCTTAGACAACATATTCTGGAAAATGGGCAGGCAGGCACTGTCAGTCCAGAACTAAAGGCCAAGTTGCGCCAGGTCAGTACGCGTGTATCTGCATCCTACCTGGCTCCCTATTCACATTGGTCAGGTCAAATGTAGTGCACTACAACGAGAATATGGTTCAAGTTGGGACACCTCATCTGTCTCTTCATTCTTCACAAGTCCATTTGATGATAAAGATTTAAGATTGTTTTCCGAAATCTCCCCTAAAGGTTGTGGCTCAAAAGAGTGAGGGCATGTCGGTTCACGATCTTCCGACAGAATATAAGGTATTATATGATTATTTGTAATCCAATTTCTATATAAAGCTTTTATATATATATAAATCAAATTTCTATATAATGCCTGAGAGTTGTTGTATAGAAAAAATATTATTTTCTTTTGGGGCTATAAAGAAAATATTTTTTTCTGTCTGTTTTTTCTGAGCAAGACCGCAGTAAATTGCACCCTAGTGGTTGCAGCCTGGTGGTAAACTGGTTAAATAACTTAAAAGGGAACAAAACATGCAACAGATAACTGCTCTTAGTCATTTTACTATCTTTCTTACTTTTTGTGACCTTTTTCATATTGACCCCTGGTTGACCCCAGAGGGTATTTGGGGAGGAGCTGCCAGTGGTCCAGAACGGCTTCCTGAGCACTACAGAGATGGTGGCAGCCCTGAGTGACACACTGTCCCTGAGACCGGTGGCGGGCCAGGAGGGCAACCACTGGATGGTCATGGAAATCCAACCGGGCCCAGGGCAATGCGCAGGGTCCCCGTCAGGTACTCTCCTCTGGCCTTTTTTTTCTATCCGCTGGTTTACAATCAGATTACTCCACAACCAGTTCTTTACCTTACCACCGGGCAGCTGGAGAACTATCTGACTCTAGATTGGAGGTTGGGGCGGAGAAATCTCCGGTCACTTCAGTTGTCTGCGAGTCATTGGTGAGAGATGGTGGGGGATCGTCAGAGATGCCCGTTTCTGATCATGTGGTGACTGTTGGGCCGGGAGTGGGGAGGACAATGTGGCCAAAGTATGGTATAGTAAAGTATAGTATGGTCATTAACACGCCCACTCAACGATTAGGCAACTTTATTGACACTGTTGTGAATAAAAAGATTGGATTTAATCCTTCTTTTGAAGAACAGAATGGAAATGCCAACCGGCGTAACCATCGAGTTTCATCTAATGGTGCCATGAGGCGGTATTGGTGCGCGGTATTGGTGCGCGGTGTTGGTGCGCGGTGTTGGTGCGCGGTGTTGGTGCGCGGTGTTGGTGCGCGGTGTTGGTGCGCGGTGTTGGTGCGCGGTGTTGGTGCGCGGTGTTGGTGCGCGGTGTTGGTGCGCGGTGTTGGTGCGCGGTATTGGTGCGCGGTATTGGAGCGCGGTGTTGGTGCGCGGTGTTGGTGCGCGGTGTTGGTGCGCGGTGTTGGTGCGCGGTGTTGGTGCGCGGTGTTGGTGCGCGGTGTTGGTGCGCGGTGTTGGTGCGCGGTGTTGGTGCGCGGTGTTGGTGCGCGGTATTGGTGCGCGGTATTGGTGCGCGGTGTTGGTGCGCGGTATTGGTGCGCGGTATTGGTGCGCGGTATTGGTGCGCGGTATTGGCACAATTCTACCAGTAGCCTTCATGTGTCCTGAAGGATAGAGAGCATTTGTGATTTGAGTCGGACAGAATTGGACAAAAAGAGATTTGCCTGTTCAGTTGGCTGGAAATGCAATACAAATATTTTTTTCCCAAAAGCTTGATTGACTTCCTTGTTTTATTTATTAGTCAGAATATGTATAACTGAATATTTGAACAAAATGCAAAAGCTGAATAATTGTTCAATGCCTACAGGTTAATAATCAGGAAAATACGATTTGTCAATTACCAAAATGAAAAATTTCCTGCGGCCCTACTCAAGGATAATCTGAAGTGTGTTGATTTCAAATGGGCTAGGATCCAAACCACACTTCCTGTCTATATGCTGCATAAGCAATGATGGATGGTCAGATTAGACTGCACCTTAATGTGACCTTTACTCTGTCATTAATCTTCATCCAATAATATGGATTTGGGTGTGTGCTGTTACAGTACAGCTATGATAAGAGATTAGGTCAGATGCACCCAAAAACCTAAATTCTATTTGTATTGTTCAGTCCAAAATGTGTCTGATTGGTTTGAATAAGAGTGGTTGTTGTTTATATTATCTTTCTGATTGGTTAGAATAAGAGTGGTTGTTGTTTATATTATCTTTCTGATTGGTTAGAATAAGAGTGGTTGTTGTTTATATTACCTTTCTGATTGGTTGGAATAAGAGTGTTTGTTGTTTATATTACCTTTCTGATTGGTTAGAATAAGAGTGTTTGTTTGTTGTTTATATTACCTTTCTGATTGGTTAGAATAAGAGTGTTTGTTGTTTATATTACCTTTCTGATTGGTTAGAATAAGAGTGGTAGTTGTTTATATTATCTTTCATTGAGAAGTAGTTGTATTGTATTATAGTAAGGGACCTAATGTTGACTACTTCCTGGAAACCGTTTGAGGTCTGTTTCCATATATACGTATTTTAGACATTATAGAAACAAACGTGCAGAGTGTATAGTATTGTCAAATAAATAGTATTTCCCATAAACATCATGTGGCAGGGTTAAATAATAATAATACATTCAATTTATATAGCACCTTTCTCAAACCCAAGGTCGCTTTACATGGGAAGGGGAATCTCCTCAACCACCACCAATGTGCAGCACCCACCTGGATGACATGACGGCAGCCATACTGCGCCAGAACGCACACCAGCTTACTGGGGGAGAGGAGAGATTGATGATTAAGCCAATTAGTGGGGGTGATTAGGTGGCCATGTGGCAGATTTGGCCAGGATGCCGGGGTTACACCCCTACTCTTACGAAGGACATCCTGGGGTTTTTAATGACCACAGAGAGTCAAGGCCTCATCCGAAGGACGGTGCTTTTTGTCAGTATAGTGTCCCCGTCAGTATACTGGGGCATTAGGACCCACACAGACCAGAGTGCAGCCCACTCTGGCCTCACTAACACCTCTTCCAGCAGCAACCAGGTTTTCCCAGGAGGTCTCCCATCCAGGTACTGAACAGGCTCAGCCCTGCTTAGCTTCAGTGGGCAACCAGTCTTGGGCTATAGGGTGGTATGGCTACCGGGTTGTAGTGGAGTGTTTTGGTGGTGATGATTACCTTTCAGATTATTGGTACTAGTGTGTTGTCACTGTGAATATTCATGACTGACTGGCCCTGGTATGTTTCTGGTGTACCTTATCAGAGCCTGAAGGCCCCGGGGAGACTGGAGAGGCTCTGGACTCCTCGAACTCTGGGTATTACTTCAGCTGTGGGGAATCCTCCTGGGACGGCAGAGAGGAAGAAGACAAAACCAGCCCAGACCAGGATGAAGACTCAGAGCTCCAAATCACCACCAAGACCTTTCACCAGGTGTGACCCATTATCTTCAGTTGACCCCAGGATGTCCAGCTACAACCCTTGAGGGCCACAGGACAAATTATGTGGACTTTATCCAATCTAGCATGCAAGCAAACATTTATATAGCACATTTCACACATAGAACTACTCAATGTGCTTTACAAAATAGAGAATTCATTTTTTCTTATTTTTAATACAATTTTACTAAAATACAAAATAAACACTAGAATAAAAAACATCAAATGTAATGTGTCCGCTCCCCTCTAGATGGTGGAGCTGTATGGCTCGGTGAAGGTGAGCTGTCGCCGTGGCGCTGTGGTTCCCCCAGATGCCATACGGGGCCAGAGGCTGAGGCCGCCCACGCTCAGGAACCCCCGGGAGCTGGTGCCGGTGCTGGTGGAGCGGGTCGAGTCACCCTCGCACTTCTACATCCGCTTTGAAGCGAGCCAGGAGGCCCGCGCCCTGGAGAACATGATGATTGAGATGAGGTGAGGAGAGGACAATCAACAGCCCTCCTGCTGCTAGCCTGGAATGGTTGGATGAGAGAACCTGAATACCAACATGATTAGTTAATTTGATTTATCTCGTGGAGATGCTCTGATTGGCTACTGGGCCAACAATCAGTTTAGGTTGATGTTTTGAAAGCTGAGATGTTTTGGTCCTGTACTCCAGAACTTTGAATTTCAGACAAACATGCTAGACCACAGAAGTCCAGTGTAGTAAATGACTCACGATTGCTTAAAATTACGAACAAATAACCCTTTACGAACATTAAAGAACAGTCTGTAGGCTATAAGCATCGAAGTTAAGTTGACAGTGTTCACTTCAACATCTTTGTCATTATTTCAATACAAATGCAAATTGATGGGAGTACAGAGCCAAATCAAGCAAACATGTATCACTGTCCAAATACTTATGGACAATTTTGTATATACTGTAAATAAGAATATGTCCTTAACAGACGTTCCTGCTGTATATCTAGTATTCTCTCCCTCCCTCCTTTATTCTCTTACCCTGAATCTCTCCCTCCCTCCCTCCTCCTTAATTCTCTTACCCTGAATCTCTCCCTCCAGGAGCTGTTACACTGTTCCTGAGGTTTCTGAGCGGTACCGGCTGCCTGAGCGCTATGTGCGTCCGGGGCAGGTGTGCTGTGTGGCCCCCCAGGGCATCTGGTTCTATCGTGTGGTGATCCATCAGGTCCTCAACCACTCCCAGGCGGAGGTCTACTATGTGGACTTTGGAGACGTTACCATCGTGCAGATTAGCAGCCTCCAGTTCCTCAAGTAGGGCCGCGTCTGTGACCACATTCTGTATCGTTCACTACAGCTTTAAGTGCCGACCTGCCCCAGGAGTCACTCAAGTGCAATACAATTTAGAAACCGCTGAGTGAGTGAGTCAAATAGTCGAGGCAGAACTGACTCCACAACCAGCTCCTAAATCACTAGGCACTCTTTCTCTAGTGCATTTGAAACAGAATCTTGTGAACCTCCTCTTTACTCGTTACTGGAAGAAAAAAAATCCTGGTATTATCTTGCTGTTGGTCCTGTTGCTGTTGGGTTCCGTGCATACCGGTAAAGTTCTGTCTCTATCACACAGATCGTGTTACTCTGATCTCCCGGCGCAAGCGGTCCCCTCATCACTGGCAGGAATCAAGCCGTCTGCCGTAAGATCGGTTATTTTTCTACAAAACAGTCCTAGATTGTCTTCTGAGACATTCCATACGCAGGTCCTTACATCTGCTCTCCCCTCTCTGTGTGTTCAACTCGTTCCCCAGGGCAGCTGGAGTGAGGCTGCCACCACCTCCTTCCAGAAGCTGTGTTGTGAGCGCACCCTGGTGGCAGCGCTGCACAGCTACCACAAGCACTTTCTGCTCCTCTACCTGTGTGACACGTACACAGAGGAAGATGTGTATGTCCACAGCGCCCTGCATGCCCAGGGCCACGGTCTCAGCTGTGCCCCCGTGGTCAGCGCAGAGGTCAGTCAACCCCCCCAACACTCACACACACGCGCGCACACACGCACACACACACAACAGACGTACAGACATTCCAACAAACCAATCCTTCTTCCTATCAGCTGTGTGGCCAGTTCAACCCGGTGAGCCTCTATCTAGGTGAAGGTGTGTTTGATGAGGGAAGGGAGATAGAGGATGAAGACCCCAACATGGAGCCTTGGGCCGACGCAGCCACCATCATCCCCGAGCACCACACCAGCCGGTCCCAGAGCTCCTGTTCCCCCACACACACGGTACAGCACACTCTGTGTCGCGCACACACACACACACACACACACACGGTACAGCTGTGTCTCACACACACACACACACAGTATGGCACACCTGTTGTCACGCGCACACACGCACACACACACACGGTACAGCTGTGTCTCACACACACACAGTATGGCACACCTGTTGTCACGCGCACACACACACACACGCACACACACGGTACAGCTGTGTCTCGCGCACACACACAGAGTACAGCACACCCAGTGTGTCACACACTCATCCTCCTCATCCACTACTATTGTTTCCATAACAACCTCTTTTGGAGTAGGGCAGGCTAGTAAGACCCGGCTGAGGCTCCAGATTTAATCTTCAGCTGCTCCCTGAGTGAATTATTGCCACACTCCCTCCAGACCCAGACAGGGAGAGGCTGAAGGGGAGAGGGCAGGAGGGAGGGCAGGTGGGAGGGACTGGGGGAGTGGCAGCGACGGAGGGAGAGAGACGGGGGGGACAGTGGTTTGTCAAGGCTCTGTTATGTGGGCAGTAGTAAACATCCGCCCATGCAGGGAGAATTCAGGAAGTTGTGTTACTGTTGCCAGGTTCCATTTGTTTGGAGACGTTTTCCACTTTGGTTTTGGTCTCCTTGCCTCAGTGCATTTTCCGAGTTAATTGTGTTGACTCGCCATTAGGGAGACAATCGTTCTATTTGTTTGATGAAGAACTGGTGTAAGCGACAAATATGAAGCAAACTGGCTAAGGGAAATACCATGTAATAGAATCTGATCTGTTTCCTGTCCTGTTACGTGCACTCATTCATGGACAACAGGAAGAAAGGATGTGCCTGTTAAGTACAGTGGTCAAATCCCAGATTTCTTTCTCTTTTTTTCAGATACCTAAAGACAAGAAACATCTGCCTGACCTCCCAGCTCTGGAGTTGATAGAGGTTAATGCAACTGCCCAGGTGTGACCTTTGGCCCCTGTTCACAGTCCAGGGTCAACATAAGATGCAACAGTCAGACACACAATCTTCTTCATTGTAAAAACAAATGTTGGACCCTGCTTGAGAGAATATAAATACCCATGTTCTCCTGTTCCTTAACTAAAGGAACTTATCTATTTATACAATAATTATACAGTGAGAACTTTGCAGCAAGTGGATGTGGTCTGGTGGTTTTACGCTTGTTTCAGGGCTCTATGCAGTAGACTTATTCCGACCGATATGTTTGGAACATCGAATCGCAATGAAATTGGTGAATCTAATTAAAAAAGGGATGTGTCATCTAGTGTGCGGTCATAGATTCCTGGCACTTCCTCGGCCTAATTGGCCTGTTCCCATATCTCGATCTGTTGTCTTGCCAACGTCTATGGTTCATTGTGGTGAGGCTGCAATCGAATAATCTGTGCTTGTGTTTTTCTAGGGGGGCCTGAAGGCCAACCCATTTGTGGCTCTGCAGTATAAAGACCCACTTCTGTGCTGTAGTGAGTGGGAGCAGGGCTGGACACCCAGCTCCACGCCAGGAGAGGCCCCCACGCCAGGCGTGGTACAGTCCAAATGTGACCTGGGTTACCATGCCGATTGCGCTAAGGTGATGACCACACAACTCTTGGTGATGTCAGAGAACAAATGTCTTTATTGGTTGGAAGAAAACAAGAACAATTCCTCTTTTGATTATGATTTCCTTATTTGTGACCAAAAGTTTTATTGGACAGCAAGACAGATTTGTTTTTAATGAATTATGTTGTGTTGAAATGCCAAATTGATACATGGATGAACACCATAACTAGTTCCCTTTTATCAACATATCAGCCATCTCCACCCTGTACGGTGGATGTCTGTGAGCTGAAGCTGCCGTGCTGTGATGGGGGTGAGTCGCCCACTGTTCAACCCCCCAACCTGAAGACACTGAGCCTCTACACCCCGGGACTGATGCAGAGTGCATACGGTACGGTCGGGAGCATGCGGTTACGGTCGGGAGCATGCGGTTACGGTCGGGAGCATGCGGTTACGGTCGGGTGCATGCGGTTACGGTCGGGTGCATGCGGTTACGGTCGGGTGCATGCGGTTACGGTCGGGAGCATGCGGTTACGGTCGGGTGCATGCGGTTAAGGTCGGGTGCATGCGGTTACGGTCGGGTGCATGCGGTTACGGTCGGGTGCATGCGGTTACGGTTGGGTGCATGCGGTTACGGTCGGGTGCATCATGGCCGTTCTGCACGCACACACGCGGTTTAACCAGAGCATTACTGATACTGGAGACATGCTATTAAATTAGCCTGCTCCATGTTGTGTGTATCGATTTCAATCCAGCAGCCCCACTAGTGGACGTCCCTGTGCCAAGAAACTGCCATAGATTCAATTAGACCTGTGCCGTAGCCGTTGCTTTACCAAATTGCATTAGCCTGGATATTGATATGCTGTTACAGAGCAGTTGTTTCAGTTAGGCTGTAAATACGAGTCTCAAAAGGGCCACGGAATGGAACGAGCGTTTTCAGCTTGGCACAGGCATTCTGCAGTCGTTACATCCTCAGCTGGGCACAGGCATTCTGCAGTCGTTACATCCTCAGCTGGGCACAGGCATTCTGCAGTCGTTACATCCTCAGCTTGGCACAGGCATTCTGCAGTCGTTACATCCTCAGCTTGGCACAGGCATTATGCAGGCGATGTCACATCCTCAGCTTGGCACAGGCATTATGCAGTCGTTGTTACATCCTCAACTTGGCACAGGCATTATGCAGGCAATGTCACATCCTCAGCTTGGCACAGGCATTATGCAGTCGTTACATCCTCAGCTTGGCACAGGCATTCTGCAGTTGATGTCACATCCTCAGCTTGGCACAGGCATTCTGCAGTCGTTGTTACATCCTCAGCTTGGCACAGGCATTCTGCAGTCGTTGCTACATCCTCGGTGAGTGATTTTATGGAGGTTGGACCGATCTGCACAGCTTAAAGGGATAGTTTGACAGAGATCCGTATTCGGGTGAATTTCCAGAAACCCCTGAAGGCCTGTTAGCGGAATCTCAACCTAATATGAATCAAGGTTGAGCTATCCCTTTAACTGCAGACTCCAATGAAGTGAACGGCCAAGTTGTGCTTGGGGATTTAAAGCCCTTATTTGTTGTGATAATGGACCTAGCATACAGTCTACATTTTTCTGGAGACAATACAGTGGCCAGGTCGTCGTAGTACTCATGTAAGGGGCTAAAGAACAATGCAAAATGGTTGCTGGTCAGATAATTTTAATAACTTTTTAAACAACTCCACTTACTGTCAAAAGTGTTTTGGTATTTGACAAACAAATACCCTAATCATGTCACCTGGCCTGTTCCTGGAAGCTGGTGGCTGGGATCAGTTTAATAATGATGTGTTCCCTGTGTTGTCTAGGTATGTCCCCATTCCCTCTGTTCGGGACAGGGGATGTGCTCCGTGTCTCCTCCTCCTTCGCCCTGGGCTCGTCAGCCCGTCTGGCTACTGGGACCGGTTCTCCCCATCTCAACTGGTACCTTCACAAAAGGGCCTGAACACACACACACCCACACACACACAGACTCTCCAAACTGTCACTGTGCTCCCTAACACACAGTGGATGTGGACGTGCTTAATCAACGCCTGTATATCTGATGTCTATTTAGGTTCTTGGTTTGATTTTATTGTTATTTAGCCTTCTCAGATTTTCACCAAACTACAAAGAATACTTGCAGTGTGAAGTTGGCTGAGAACAAAAACTCATTTGAGCAGAATGTTTATTGGGGTTTTAGCTCTTCTGTTTTCTTTAAGTCCATCATCTTCTTATGTATTTTTCTAAAAGAACCCCATGTCTGCCATATTTGTTATGAAAGAGTTGACCTTACTTTTGTCAAAGTTGACTGTTTAATTGTTCAACAGGTTCGTTTTTCTTATGAGGAAAACATTTTGGAATTCAACCGAAAATAAATACTGAGACTGTAATGTTATTATTTATTTTGTATTAATCTAAATGGAAATGTGTATGTACACAAGAACCACTTATAATGTATTCCATTTATAAAAAATTATAATAAATACATTTATAAAAATTATAATAAATTCATCATCTCAAGTATGTTCTAGTGCACTGCCACAGCCTACTGAAAACTCCTTTATATTAAGATAAACTAGACCTATATTCCACATATTCCAGTAAGTAACTGTCACCTCGTCAAAGTTTAAAAAAAATTGCCGTTAGGCGACATGTAGTCTTAAAATGGAGATTGGCATCCATGCAATGAATTGTAAAGCCTAAAATCCACTAAATATGTCAACGCCACTTTATGTGTTTGTTCCGTCTTCTCCGCGGTGTCATAGTCCACCGGTAGCGTGTCAGAAGCGGAGCGCTGGGAAGCGTGATCACATGATCGACAACTAAAAAAATTAAGTGCTTTGCCTGTCCAACGTTGACATTGTTTTAATTTTGTGTTTTCTCTTTGATTTTCTGGGTTTTACCAAATGCAAGACGGCCAAATAGTTAACTTACCGTCTGGTTTGATTGTGTTTATTGTTGTAATGTCCTACTTTTTTGTATTGTAAAAAAAACTCCAGTTATGAATGACATGTGTAAAAGATTTGTAACTAACGGACTGTAGTTATTCAGTAGAAGACAAAACTGAATGTGGCACAATAATCGTTACAGCGCGATTGTTTTGTTTTTATAATCGTCTGAGAGCATAATCCTAATTCAGATCGAGAATTCAATTTATTGCACAGCCTTAGGTTTGACTGTGTTCCCACTAGCCACCGGGTCAGTATGTTCATCTGTCGATCCCACACACGTCCCATTGCGTTCTTCATGTCCTACACAACCTGACCTACACACACACACACACACACACACACACACACACTGATTCCTCCATCTACTCACTCTCTTCCCTCTTCTATTCGTGCTGCTGTTTCGGTTGTGTGTCACTCCCAATAATAGGTTACAGGACTTCTGCGTTGTGTTTGCGGTGACAGAAGGCAGGTTGTGCTGCTACATGATAATGATGGCAAAATGGTGGCCGACGGCCAGCACTCAGCAGCATAATGCCATGAGTGAGGTGACTTGATGATGTTTATTTATGACTGAATTGTACTGCCTCAGCAGTAACCACCACTCACTCAACTCTCTGGTCGGCAATGAAGGCTGTACTTAAGTGTGCCACATTCTGTTTTTAAAAATGTTTCCCAAATCAGAATTTTGTGTTCAGACTGCAGGTTGCTTTTCTCACTAACTTATGCAAAGCTCTGTTGACAACAACAATGCCGGCAAAGATTGTTTTACAGCTGTATTGAATGTGGAAAATCTTTGAATCCTTAGATGATCTGACTTTCTCACAGATGACCTAACATGTCAACACTTGAGGGCGACGAACTAATAAAGTTGTATGGCTGCGATTGTGCATTTGTTTGTGGAATGAAAATGTGTGAATGTGACTGAAACTTCACGATACTGTAGCTTTAAGATATTTGCTCGTCAATTACACACACACACACACACAAACAAAGTCATTTGCTGCATTTTGGCTTTGGCTGCCACTGTTTCTGCTGGCAAATTCTAATGGCTTTAGCCAAACCCTGCCAGCACTCATAATAAACACTGTGTTCAGGAGACGCCTCCGAGCATGGAGGTTGTATCCCGTTTTTTCACTTGACTAAACTGTAAAACATCTCAAAACTATTTCAGTCAGAAAAGGTGATGGGGATAATCTTTAATGTTTTAGTACTTTTATCTAAAGATATTTAATTTGTAATTTTCATGTATTATTTTTTAGATGGAGACAGATTGAGGAAAGTGAATTATTTTAGAATGACACGCGTCATTTATTTTCATCCTCAGTTTAAATGTCGTATCAGTGTCAGCAACAATACTCAGATAGGCTGAGTGCAGTAATGTAACGATGCTCAATTGATACTAAAAGACCCAAAGTGTGCCAAGAAGATATCCCCAACGCCACCAGTCTGATCTGAGACACGCCAGGAGGGGTCCATTGATTCATGTGGTTTACATCTAATTCTGAGCCTACCGTCTGAACGTCACATCCCAGATTGAGACTTGCCAGACCAGGGCGATGTTGGCCAATTTTGGTAGGTATTTTTGTCCTGGTCTAGAGTTGTATTTTAGTCCTGGTCTAGAGTTGTATTTTTGTCCTGGTCTAGAGTTGTATTTTAGTCCTGGTCTAGAGTTGTATTTTAGTCCTGGTCTAGAGTTGTATTTTAGTCCTGGTCTAGAGTTGTATTTTAGTCCTGGTCTAGGCCTAGTTTGTACGTCCGCAGACATTATTGTAATAGGAATGGCTTAACGTATGTTTTTACTAGGCCTTTTTACTTGTACTTTTTCTCCCCACATGTACAACCGTAACTCACTGCTGCCCAATAGTGGTGAACGGTGACCATGTAGGGCCGTCTGTCAGATAGTATGATGGGGGAAGGCGAGGGATGCAGGCAAGCACGTCCAGGGCTTTCTGTCTGGGATCATTTATGGCTGTAGGAACTAATACAGGTCTTGGAGGGGCCCCAGGGGGAGGGTACTTCAGCCATATATGACTACATCCCAGTGATGCAGCCACTGGGATGTGGTGGTGGAGTGTGGCCACTGGGATGTGGTGGTGGAGTGTGGCCACTGGGATGTGGTGGTGGAGTGTGGCCACTGGGATGTGGTGGTGGAGTGTGGCCACTGGGATGTGGTGGTGGAGTGTGGCCACTGGGATGTGGTGGTGGAGTGTGGCCACTGGGATGTGGTGGTGGAGTGTGGCCACTGGGATGTGGTGGTGGAGTGTGGCCACTGGGATGTGGTGGTGGAGTGTGGCCACTGGGATGTGGTGGTGGAGTGTGGCCACTGGGATGTGGTGGTGGAGTGTGGCCACTGGGATGTGGTGGTGGAGTGTGGCCACTGGGATGTGGTGGTGGAGTGTGGCCACTGGGATGTGGTGGTGGAGTGTGGCCACTGGGATGTGGTGGTGGAGTGTGGCCACTGGGATGTGGTGGTGGAGTGTGGCCACTGGGATGTGGTGGTGGAGTGTGGCCACTGGGATGTGGTGGTGGAGTGTGGCCACTGGGATGTGGTGGTGGAGTGTGGCCACTGGGATGTGGTGGTGGAGTGTGGCCACTGGGATGTGGTGGTGGAGTGTGGCCACTGGGATGTGGTGGTGGAGTGTGGCCACTGGGATGTGGTGGTGGAGTGTGGCCACTGGGATGTGGTGGTGGAGTGTGGCCACTGGGATGTGGTGGTGGAGTGTGGCCACTGGGATGTGGTGGTGGAGTGTGGCCACTGGGATGTGGTGGTGGAGTGTGGCCACTGGGATGTGGTGGTGGAGTGTGGCCACTGGGATGTGGTGGTGGAGTGTGGCCACGGGGATGTGGTGGTGGAGTGTGGCCACTGGGATGTGGTGGTGGAGTGTGGCCACTGGGATGTGGTGGTGGAGTGTGGCCACGGGGATGTAGTGGTGGAGTGTGGCCCGTTTGTGGTTCAGTTTGTCTGTGTGGCTGTGGACAGTCACGTATGAGTCAAATTTGCTTTCCATAAATACCATATTTAAATAATCAGTATCTTAAAACCTTCTTAAGAATGTATTTTATTTCACATGTTTTTGTTTCTATCCTGGACATTACTGTGCTCCCATACTCTGCAGTAGTCAAACACAGGTTATTGGTAGTGTCAAACACAGGTTATTGATAGTGTCAAACACAGGTTATTGTCGTTGTCAAACACAGATTACTTTCAGTGTCAAACAGAGGTTACCATGGTCGTCAATCACAGGTTACTGCCAGTTGTCAACCATCGGTTACCATAGAAGTCAAACAGAGATCACTGACGGCGACAAAACCAGTTTACTGTAGTCAAACACAGCTCCCGTCTTCTGCTGTGGTCGGCATCGAGGCAGAGTTAATGTTATGGCACTACTGACAGTTCCATTACAGGTTATTTATGAAGGCCAGGTCCACACGAAATAGATATGCAGATTCACAGCCCAACTCGGTCGGCGCGTGCTGAAGCATCATCTAGATTGGGAGTTAGTGACATGTATGAGGCATCAAGCTGCCACGCTGAATCTGGTTGACGGAACTTAACGTTGACAGAGAGTAAATGTGACCCACTGGTCGATGGGTTTGTTATTCTGTTTTACATTTCTTCGTAATCATAATGACTTTGTCTTAGAAATTAGGATTTGTGCCTTGCCACATCATAGGAAGAAGGTTTTCCATCGCCCTGTCAATGAATATTCACTGCGAAAACAAAAGTGCAGAATGATCTATTTTTTCTTTAGCTTGTGAGCATCAAACATAAATATCTTAAAAAATGTTAGCATGTTGACCTTGTTGACTATTGTTTTCTTTAGTGTCGCCAATGGACACACACTTTCTTATCAGGTATATCTTGCTGCTAAACTGGTCAGTACCCGGCTAGCTTTTATTTAGCATGCTCTTATATCATACGGTGGTGCTGCAGCGCCCACTAAGTGGCTAGTGGGCGCTGTTGAGCGGCAAAGTGTGTAACGGAGTTGTCCCGGGTGGACTGCTTTTACACCGGGGCTGGGTTCAAAGGAGGGCACTACGGAGGGACTAGGCTGCTGGTTGGGGACGCAGGCATTTGAATCACACGACGGATGGATACACTTACAGAGGAAGCCGGCACAATGCTTAGTCATGATCAATCATCTCCCACACTCGTGTGTTATCTCCAAGGTCATTTGTTCCTCTCGCATTGTGTCCATGTTAAATATACAACAGCTGCCCCCTGCAGTTATACAGGCGGGGCGTGAGGGAGAGCGAGATTCTGATTGATAATGATTTAGTGTTATTCATATTGCCAGTCATCCCCCAGAAATCCCTCTAGGGTGGACGTGTAAATAGTTTTGAAGGTGTTGTTCCGTTAAGTTGAATAGATAAACGAATTCTCTCTCCACCACCCCTTTCCTCTCTCTTTGCCCCCACTCCATCTGTATGTCCGCTCGTCCGTCCATCTCTCATTTCTATTCTTTCACACACCTACCGAGAAGGATTTCTCTCAGCCAGCCCTGACAAGGTGACAACCTTTTACTCAAAGAAAGGCAGCTTTCTTCTCTACTTTCTCAACTGTTTGACAGTGATCGATGGCCTTAGACTAACGGAAGCGTTTAGCCCCTCCCTCCGACCCAGAAATCCCAACCCAGACCATTGCAGTAGTGAGGGAGGGGGGTACGGGGTGGGAACATTGGGCCAGAGACACATCATATAAGGGCACCCTGCAGCCCAGGAAATTATATTAGCTCTGTTTTGACCGTCACAGACCTCGCCTTATCCAGGAAGCTGCTGGTAGTCATGGATACGTGAAGGCTCTCCAGCCCGGGTTGTTGATGTGGAAGTGGATTTATTCGGCAACTGACGGGAAACATACCACCAACGTGTTGACACAGGGCCAAAATGCTACATTTAGATAAATTGGAATCTATTCTGTTAACTGTAAATTATAGAGTTTAAGTAGGAAGTTTAACTGGTTCCTTAGCTAATAAGTAATTGTTGTGCGGAGATCAACGAGATTGGTTGTTTTATAACTCTCCGTTATAACCCCACGTTTCATCGAATTGGCAACTGCTGGAGACTCCGGGTAGAATTGAATCTGTCTGCCTGCTTGTGTTAGGTACAGTCATTAGGGTAATGTATGGTCCCTAGGTAAGGTTGATTAAAACGAATACTTAGCGTTTATGGTTGGCCCTTATTATTGTCAATGGGCAAAATCCCCACCATTAATAAACATTAGACGGACAAGCTGATGTCGACTCACTCCTAATTTTGTTCGCCCAAGTAAGTAGTGTGTGACGCCGGGAATAGCTTGCCATTTGGGACACGGATGTGTTCCTGTAAGGTCACTGCCCTCAGAACGTCTGTGTGAAAAGGGCTGACCAAGCACTTTAATCATAGATCTTGTTTCATACTTGGGTTCAAGTCTCTCGCATTGATCAATACGCTTTGTCCAAAAAGACCTGAACTCCTCTATCACATGATTTGGTAGAATGCCCTCCACACTACAACTGAGGTAGATTGGCAAACATCTGTTCTGTTCTCTTTGCATCACATTTAAGTTTCTCGCCTTCAAAAAGACTGTAAACGTTTAAATGTTTTTTTTTCTTATTGTTTTTAAACTCTAACTGCCACTCAGTTGAACTTCAATAAACCGTCTGTTAGGATCTTGAATGAAGTACCTTCACCGCTGTCTCTTTTAATATAGACTATGCATAGTACCTTTTGTCAGCAATTGTGGTTTAGGTCCCTCAAACTCTGGGAAACCTGGGATATGTATGAAAATAATGATGAGGTAGAACAGAAAACCAGCAGGCTTCGGATCTGGTGGGGTGTAAGAGTTCAATACCCCTGGCTTAGGTCACGGAGGAATGTAGCCTGCATGTGGGAAACTCCTGGATGAACCATTTCCAAACGAACCTCATCTCATCTCCATGGCCACTTGCTGTGAACTATGAAATATTATTACAACGGGAATGGAAAATACATTAAACTAGACACTAGTTTTCGTCATCATAGATCGTGTTGGAGTTATTACTCATGATTGCAAATAAAACCGATACATTATTGCTCTGTTCAATGGTGGTTTTTCCAGGACCTTGGACAGCAGGATTTGAATAAATAAGGTTTATATCTCTGTCCACAGTTGCGGTGGCTTTGTTATGACAGCAGATTACTGTAATTCGTGCAGATGACTGCAAATCACTAGTAAGAATGCTGTCTTTTCCTTACTAAAATTACTCGCATTACTTTATTATATTTTCCTACATCCATGAATTGTAAAGCAATACTCGTGCCCCTTCATGACTCTCCTGGACACATGGCATCAAGACCTGTAGTTAGATGAGGACCTGGACCAGCCGAGCAGGAACCTCATATCAGCAGAACCTCGTATCTATGCCAGTCGGGATTCAGACGCGTCCATAATCTACCGTCAGTATTTAACCAGTATTATGTTCCTTGCAAATATATATCTAGGCTCGCTTGTCGAGGGCGCATTGCATATTCAACCTCTCTAACCAACCTAGAGATGCATTAATCCACTATACTAACTTGTTGGACGGGTGAATGTCGGCATTTCCACCTTCTGGATTACTGGGGGGTTTTGCGCAGAGAGGACTAGAGGTTTGCACAAGTCAGAATAAGTAAGTCAGAATAAACCCAGAATAATGCGCATGTGCTTTAAACTACAACTGAATGCGTGCATTGGATCCATGTGCTCCTTGTAGGTAGGCTGGTCGTTACGGATTGTAACATATATATATCCATTGATCAGTACGAGGCGTTCAGATGCGCCACACACGCTATACTCTCTGGATAACGTCTGACTCCGGGTCATTTCGCAGCCCTAGTTAAATATTGCACTTTATTTTTCTTTTCGCCTCTCGGAATGCGTTAACGCGATGAAACCGGAGAGGAATACAGCAAGTTCAGAACACAATGTAATGACCCTAGTGCAGAACAGGTAAGTACACATGTAAGACATACAGACACAGGTCTCAGATCGGAATCTGGAGAAATGCTTTACAACACAGCTCAGATGAACACACAGGTGATATTCACAGGGGTCGCACATTTATTATGTTCCAGTTTGCGGTTGATTGGATTCAATTTGCTGTATGGAAAACTATTCATCCGGCATGTCGAGGACATTTCACAGCATGTGTCACCCGTTTGGCTCTCTATATTTAATGTCTGCTGGCTGTTTGGTGTGAAATGTGACTGTGGGTGGTAGTCTGAGGTGCATCACATTGTCTGATTATGGGAAATAGCTGGGGAGAAACTGATGTGATGTCTGGTGCTTGCATTTAACTCTCCTACTTCACAATCCGACTAAGTATTTGCAATTAACTTATAAATTCTGAAGTGTCAACAGTAGCAATAAATTGAACACACATTGTTAGGTGTTTAGTGGACCCTGCTGTTTCCAACATATTGATGAGTAAACCAGTAATGTTCTCTCCCTTAAAGACACACACACACACACACAACAAAATGAAGTGATAGTGCCGCAGGTCAGAATTCTGAGCCCACTGACCCATGTACAGAAACAGGGGGAAAAGACCACTCATTATAAATATGATGGATACGGTTGTCTGTCCTCTCTCTGATGTTACCATCTCTCCTTAATTATTTCCCCACCAGCAGAGGCAATGCTGCAATGGGCTGATTTCCCATGAGACTCAATAACGTAGTCTGTGCTCTTTGACTAGCAGGATATGAGATCAAAATATCACCGCCACGCCAGAGAGCGGGGGTGCCATTGTGGAAGCCTCAGAGGCCTCAGATGTTTCACAGCCAACGTTTTGATTTGGGGGTTTATGAAAATGTAAACCGTCTATTTCTGAGATATTACAGTAGTACTAATAAAAAATAAATCTGACTAACGTGGCAATACAATATTTGTCCACATGGAAACCTCATGCTGTGAAATATGTTGGGTCTGTGTCTAATCGGATCCAAATATTTTTCTACAGAAAATATGACGTCGTACTCTATGAAAATAAATCACATCCACTTCTCTCTTCCATGTTCCTTGCGCGTCCTTTGTTATAAAAGTTTAATACCCCCCCCCTATTGAGAAGCCTCTTAAGCATTTGAGGTTCTCAGATCTCCGTGATATCTAAAAATACATACAGCACTTCAAGTGGAGTGAGAGGGTAGTCATGTTAAAAAAATTATGAGAAGAGGAAGTTTCAAACCTGGGGTGGGGTGTGGTGGGGTGTGGTGTGGTGGGGTGTGGTGGGGTGGGGTGTGTGGTGGGGTGGGATGGGGTGGGGTTGCCTGGCATCGCACCACAATGTGGCCTGTATGCTTCTTCAGTCTGTTGCACCTGAGGGTTATAGCACATTTTGGGTTTCATCTATAGGACGACTCATCGACCACATTCTCCGGCCTGGTTCCTGAGACCCACCTTGCAAACCCACCTCTGCTTTTCTCATCTCAGCAGGGTCGGATGTTTGAATCAATCACGTTCATTTTATGAAGCCCTTTTTACGTCAGCAGTTCACACAAAGTGCTTTTACTGATTAGCCAACCTGAGGCGGCTAATAGTGAGTCAGGTGCACATCTGGATGACAGGGAGACATGTATTATGTCAAACCTAGGCAGCATGTTGAGCGATACAGGATTATAAGGTTAAAGTGCCCTAACGGATTCCAGGTTGGGGCAGCTCATGGGCCTGGGAGCTAACACTACTACCACACTGTGTGTGTGTGTCTCTGGTAGGTGCTGCCTGTACATTGGTGGTAAAGAATAGAAATTAAATTAAACAATACCTTGTTTAATTTAATTTAAGCTCTATTTCTTGCAATCCACAGAAATATATTTTTAAATGTACGTTCAGGCCGGAACGTAAATGCTGCGCTTTTATCCAAAGCGCCTTACAGATCCTGCGTCACATTCACCCATTCACACACTGTTAACCGCGTCTACCATGCAAGGCGACTGCAGGCTCACCAGGAGGTTTGGTGTCATGGGCACCTCAATAATTTCCCAGGAGGAACCGGGGATCGAACCACCAACCTTCCGATTGATAGACAACCGACTCAACCCACTGAGCCACTGCCGCCCAGTACGAACAATAGGCAACAATGCCGCCCAGACCGGACAATAGGCAACAATAATCTACATGCTAGGGTGTGTGCTATTAGCATATCCATTGGAGCCTCATTTAAATATGCTTGCTGACCACACTTCTTCCTTGGTTTCTTAAACTAGCTGCTTATTTAGTTATTTATTCATGTTTATCTCAAGTGCAGGCTGTTGAGCATACATTTTGGTATTGTGCCACAAGCATAAACCTGAACATTCTGACTGAATCCTCTCTGCGGTTTTGCCTCTGTGGTTTTACTGAATCCAAGCCAGAGCCTGTAAAGAGCTGAACATTAAAGAGCTGAACATTAAGGAGCTGAACATTAAAGAGCTGAACAAATAAATAGTGAACCGAGCAGGAATTCAGAATTCAGTATCTGAGGGCAAGAAGTAGAGCTCGCACACAGCGCTCGTAGCAGTAGGCACTAGGCTAGCATACAGCAGTGTTAATGTTATAGCCCAAACCATTCTGGGTCTGGAACAGTAGAGAACCGTTTCACATGGAGGCATACAGTGTAGATGTAATAAATCTCTCTGCGGTGACTCTTCTGCACACACTGACCGAGTTTGAAATCGGGAGGCAATGGAGACAGTCGTTCTCTCTCAACACACCCTGAGGAACCCTGTGATATTTGAACCATTGAAATGGGGCGGCAATGGAGACAGATGTTCTCTCCACACACCCTGAGGAACCCTGTGATATTTGAACCATTAAAATGGGGCGGCAATGGAGACAGTCGTTCTCTCTCAACACACCCTGAGGAACCCTGTGATATTTGAACCATTGAAATGGGGCGGCAATGGAGACAGATGTTCTCTCCACACACCCTGAGGAACCCTGTGATATTTGAACCATTGAAATGGGGCGGCAATGGAGACAGATGTTCTCTCAACACACCCGAGGAACCTTGTGATATTTGAACCATCAACTCTGCATCTCAGGGACATGAACATAATGCTAAGTTCTCATTGAGCCAATGCTCTTATCACGGGTGGAGTTAAGTCATTTGTCCTATTCTGCACCTAATTGACCATGAGAAAAAGTTGTTAAACTGAACAAATAGATGTTGGCCTATAGCCATCTCACTGACCGTCCACTGCTCAACAGCATTGTGGCAATGTGCCCATAATTGTGTTCAGCTCAATCAATAGGAAATATATTTTTGGATATCCTTCCTCTACACAAAGTAGATCTTTTAAAAGTGGAGTTGCAATTATTTAATTATTTACATTTTATACAAGTCAGGTAGACGTATTAACATCATTATATATTGTATGCGTCGGCTGATCCAGGAACAGTAGAATACACCCTTCTTATTTTTGGAGTCTAAAGGTCTTTCTCTGTTCTTAATAACCAAATTAGATGAAGTACATTTACTCAGTGACCATGAATCCACTTGGGTTGTGTTTTTGAGTGCGAGTTACCAACACCAGATGTTCCATACAGTTGCAGGGATTGGAGGCTCCCATGTTGTTATGTGTTCTCTGTGTCTGCTCAAAGATTTAAGGGGATGTCACATGGGGAAGTGGATTTCAGTCCGGCTCTGACAGATGAATGTGTTTGTTGGTAACATGCTCCAGTCAGCAGTTTGAATCCATGTTGCATCACTAGTGCCTGAAACCAGACAATGGTCCGGTTCGATTCAATGGTCCGGTTCGATTCAATGGTCTGGTTTGATTCAATGGCAGGGTTCGATTCAATGGCAGAGTTTGATTCAACGGCAGGGTTCGATTCGATGGCAGGGTTCGATTCATAGGCAGGGTTCGATTCAATGGCAGGGTTCGATTCATAGGCAGGGTTCGATTCATAGGCAGGGTTCGATTCGATGGCAGGGTTCGATTTATAGGCCGGGTTCGATTCATAGGCCGGGTTCGATTCAATGGTTCGATTCAGAGCTGTCATTTTACAGTGTCTTATGGACGTGCCCACATGCACACATTGTTCTGACAACTTATTCAAATTCGAATAACACCTAGAGTGGGGTGAAGTTCTCGTTCAAGCATGATTGGATGGTTACCAGAACCAGTGGTCCTCAAACCTCTCCTTGGGATCCCAAAGAGTCTTACACTTCGGTTGAAGCCCGTTAACTAGTTCCCCTGAATCCATTTACAAGAGTTTTTAATAATTACTTGACATGGTGGTCAAAAAGTTAAATCGACCTGTGAAAGAAGAACTACGGAGTGTGTACTGCAACATGGATTTGATTTAATTGAGTCCACTGTGTTCCGTTTATTCCGTATCACAGAAGCCCATGTGTCTGTCAGTTGTTTGTGCAGTATTATGTTCATGTCCGTGTTGCTTGTCAACCATATAGCATTCTGTCTTGTCCCCGTCGTTGCATGTTGTTCGTCGGCACCTGTGTTTGTCTCTACCGCTGTTGAGCACAGGCTGTTGAGCACAGGCTGTTGTTCAATTTGCTGGTTGGACGACCCCGTATAAACACTCCTGCGTCTGCATGTCGCCTCTGTGTCTCCAGCGGTACAGTGTGTCAATCAGATTTGCATTGACGTGTGCAACGTCTTTGTTTACGGTTGTTTTATACCAACAAATGTCCCACAGGAAATATAAATTAGCCCCGAAGAGTTTAGGTTTGACCGCCGGTCAAAATATTGTCAAATGCACCCGGAGGGCTGGTGGAGCGGATGAAATGAAGCAAATGAGTCGCGGTGTATGTGTTTGTGAGTGAGACAGCCGCGGTGCAACTTAGTATCAGCTCCCAGAGGTCCGTTCTCGCTGTAGGCTGAGGAGAAGGCTCCATTCAGTGGTGTATCAGTCAGACATAAGTCTCCCTCCTCCTCCACCCCTCACCACAGCGTACTGATGATACAGCGTACTGACTACCGTAGACATGCCCAGCCACCACCTCATGTTCTCATGTAGAGTTCTGGGTTCATAAAACAACTGTGTTGTGATCAAACGTGTTGTAGGCTATTAGCTAGTAATGTGTTTATTTTTACAGGACGTGATGGAAGTGTCAGAAACGCCGCTTCATTTCATGCCACGTGCAGTATGTTGATTAGGTCATATCAGAAGATTACAAATTCTTCACACTCCCACAGAATAATAAGTTCCCCATGTAAAGGTCAACTTTGAATAGTTTTTGTTCCAGGTTCAATAGTCTGGCGACATGGTTTCACTCGACCCCAACCACCATAGCTCCAACTATGCATCTCTGGAGCTATCCAAGTCAGCATACATATTGGTCCATATTCCATGGAGGTCAACCAGCTAAATAGAACATTATAGGTGTTTGCTCTGCCCACTTCTCCCCATTGAGATTGAGGACTCCGATTTTATGGTCCACCATCTCCAACCTCAGATGGGAGGACAACGCCACAGTGATCACCAAAAGGCACACCAGCCGAGGAACCTGCTTCGGCAAGTGAAAAGAAAGCACCAGAAAATAAAGCCCAGTCATACCGGATCCGGCTTTACACGTCAATCGAGTCCGTCGTCGCCTTGTCTGTCACTGTCAGGAAGGCGAGTTGGCCGGATCATTGCCGACCCCTCCCAGCCTGGTTACCCGCAGTTCTAAGTGTTGTCCTAAAGCATGTAAAGTGCACACAGGCCGTAAAAGTCAAATATGCCCAGAGAATCCTGCTACCACCATGGGTTTTGCCTTTGTGCTGTGACCCTCAGCATCCAGACTTCTGTCGCTTAGTCCTCTTTCTCCTAATAAGACTATTCTAGAACCACATTCAGATACCTCCAAGACACCCTGGACATGTGGACTAGTTTCTACAAACTCAACTAGATGATCCTGGTGAATTTGATTCTGGTGTATTTGAACCTGGCGTATTTGAACCTGGCGTATTTGAACCTGGCGTATTTGAACCTGGCGTATTTGAAGGCTGTGGTGACATCCTTGTAGAATGGAAGGTGTGAGCCTGTAGCTGTGTAGATAAAGACAGGTTGGCGCATTCAACATACAGGGTGTGTTTGTCATTGTGTAAATGCATGCGTTGATGTCAACAGTACTGTAAAGTGATAATGAAGTGATTATATTTGTTCAAAACTCTTTCAATACAGTTTGCACATAATCAATGTGGATTGCATTCATATGGCACCTTCTACTAGGGCTTCTGTGGTGTTGTCATCATCTTTCTCCCCCTTCACCCAATTCCCATCCTTCTCCCCCTCCCTCACTCTCGCCCGTCTCCCCCTGCTCCCTCTCCGTTCCCCTTTCTCCCCCTTCTCCCTCTCCGTTCCCCTTTCTCCCACTTCTCCCTCTCCGTTCCCCTTTCTCCCCCTTCTCCCTTTCCGTTCCCCTTTCTCCCCCTTCTCCCTCTCCGTTCCCCTTTCTCCCCCTTCTCCCTTTCCGTTCCCCTTTCTCCCCCTTCTCCCTCTCCGTTCCCCTTTCTCCCACTTCTCCCTCTCCGTTCCCCTTTCTCCCCCTTCTCCCTCTCCGTTCCAATTTCTCCCACTTCTCCTTCTCCGTTCCTGTTTCTCCCCCTTCTCCCTCTCCGTTCCCCTTTCTCCCCCTTCTCCCTCTCCGTCTCTCCTGTCACCGCCTCTGTCTTTATCTCTCTGTTCGCACTGAGACCTCTATGCGATTAACAATTACATAAAATGATCCGGATCAGCTGGAGTGGATAGTTGGCTTGAGAAAAGACAGTTTATTAAACTGCCGATGGTCTCAATGTCTCTTTATAAAAGTAATTGCCTTAAGTGTTAACCGTTGAATTATAAATATAACCAGTTCATAGGACCTCTGTGGGCAAGCAGCAGAAACCATGGGAACTCATGAGTGACAGTGGGAATTAGCCGTGTTGCTCAGGTAGTAGAACATGACGCGTGGAATGCCAGGATGTTGGGTTCCCACAGGCTGCCAGGAGAACAGGAGAATTCATTTGACAAAACAGAACATAACACAAGAAGTAAAGACACAACCCTGGGAAAACAAGGAGACAACACAGGATACAGGGGATACAAGAAAACAGCATAGGAAATAAGGAAACAGCATAGAATACAAGGAAACAGAATAGGATACAGGGAAACAGCATAGGAAACATGGGAACAGTATAGGATACAAGGAAACAGCATAATATACAAGGAAACTTCATAGGATACAAGGAAACAGCATAGGAAATAAGGAAACACATAGGATATAAGGAAACAGCATAATATACAAGGAAACAGTATAGAATACAAGGAAACAGAATAGGATACAAGGAAACAGCATAATATACAAGGAAACAGCATAGAATACAAGGAAACAGCATAGGAAACAAGGAAACAACATAGGATACAGGGAAACAGCATAGGAAACAAGGGAACAGTATAGGATACAAGGAAACAGCATAATATACAAGGAAACTTCATAGGATACAAGGAAACAGCATAGAAAACAAGGAAACAACATAGGATACAAGGAAACAGCATAATATACAAGGAAACAGCATAGAATACAAGGAAACAGCATAGGATACAAGGAACCAGCATAGGATACAAGGAACCAGCATAGGATACAAGGGAACAGCATAATATACAAGGAAACAGCATAATATACAAGGAAACGGCATAGGATACAAGGAAACAGCATAGGAAACAAGGAACCATAGGATAAACGATGTGAGTGGGTGGAAAGAGGGGACAGGAAGTTAACAGGATGACAAGGTACTGGATAAGCTAAGTGTGTGTGTGTGTGTGTGTGTCTGCTTCTGTGTGTGTTTTGGAAGGGAAGCGATGCTTGGTCAGGGTTGAGGAAACATCCCCCCAGTGTCATGGCAACAGAAATGTCTGTGCGTCAGCACATCGATCATCAAACTCATAGTGATGATAGAAGAAGAATTAATGTATGGCTGATGTTGGCAGGGACAGAGCTAAAGAGACAAACACACACACACACACATATAAACAAAGATACGCAAACAAACACATACGTGAACAGACAGAAACAAACACACGCTAACAAACACACACGTGAACACACACAAACAAACACACGCAAACAAATAAACACACCCAAACAAACACACCATGAACACATGCACGCAAACACACGCATGCAAAAACAGGCAAACAAACACACGCGTACACACATGACTATTTTCCCTCCAGGAATCCACAGTCATGAATATTTCCACACCATCGCCCACCACATGGTCTCTCCGGCAACGCTGACTCACTGCAGGGCCTGGCTCGTTGCCTCACCTTGGTTTTAGACGGATCTGCTATCTGAAGGCTATGCCCTGTCAATCTGTGACCGCGTCTGGGACTCCCAAATATAAGAATTATTAATCTGCACGCCACCCACGTCTGTACCTGAGACAAGCAGTTGGACAAGTATTTTCTAACCATGTTAGCAAAGCATACAAGCACACACGAACACACACACACACGCACACGTACACACACAAACACTGTGGTTAGAAGATACACGTCTATGACATTGAAAACGGGTTGATGCTGGGCTACTAGGAAAACGTACACACAACCGCCACAGAACCAGACGTCTGCACTCTTCTTGGATGATGGCTGTAAAAACGACATGAACATGTTTAAATGTCACATAACTCTGCCTAGTTGAGGACGTTCGGAAGAGCACTAATGAAGTCCTTTGAATTGGGTCATCTAGAGAAGTGTCCCTGTTGACTGGGAGAGCGTGACTTGGTACAGAAGCATGTTTGTGAGCTGTTGCCCTTATCAGGGTTCAGGCACTTCAGACTGTGTGAGGGGACTGAAGGAGGACACCAGCCTTTGTATTGTTTCACTAATCTGGGCTCCGCAGTGGTGTGTGATTTAAACTGCTCTAGCCCTTGTTCAATTTCTGTTTTCTGTGTGTATAAATGTGTGTGTGTCTGTGTGTGTGTGTGTGTCTGTGTGTGTGTGTGTGTGTGTGTGTCTGTGTCTGTGTGTGTGTGTGTGTGTGTGTGTGTGTGTGTGTGTGTGTGTGTGTGTGTGTGTGTGTGTGTGTGTGTGTGTGTGTGTGTGTGTGTGTGTGTGTGTGTGTGAGAGAGGGAAAGATTGAGAACAGTGTCTGCCTCAAATACGACCAGCCCGGATTAGCTCTTTTCCCAATTTGGAAAATATGACATTGATGTCATAACATAACAGAATAGTTGCAAACTGATGATGAATTATTATGTGGTCTCCCATGACAACCCATGCCTCTTTCCTTTGGACGTAGCATTGGCACTTGTGTCACCAATCACCATAACATGGGCCTTTCTGATCTAGGATCAGACCTTACTGATCTAGGATCAGACTTTATTGATCTAGGAAAAGGCCTTACTGATCTAGGAACAGGCCTTACTGATCTGGGAACAGGCTTTACTGATCTAGGATCAGACCTTACTGATCTAGGATCAGACCATACTGATCTAGGATGCACCGCTCTACCATGCCGACAACTAATATCCACACAGCCTCCGCTCAAAACATTTGAGGAAATAATCGGGAAAAAACGGACATAATCACACACTTCTTGTCCGATGTGCGTCTGAACAGAAGTGCCGGCTCCACATGGAGAAATGTGGATCTGTGGTTTTGCCAAACAGCAACGTCCACACACAGACATACACACACACAGGCATACACACACAGAGACATACACACACACACCAGGGAGATGTAATGGCAGGTAGAGTGTCGGGCTTTGAACGTATGTTTTTACAGATTCAGTGAACAAGTGTGTGGCAGATTGTGTTAAGCGTTGTGTGTGTGTGTGTGTGTGTGTGTGTCAGACTCTCTGAGATATTGTGTGTAGGGAGGCAGCCTGACTACCTGGGATTACATTGATCAGGTCCACCAATATTGCTAGAAGAGTTTCGGAAATCTGTTTACCCAAGTACTCCTAGAAATAAAATAACAGATGTTATGTGATCGTGTCATTGGAACCATGTTACAACGGGTTTGGTATTTTAGCCAATATAATTAACTTTTGATTAGTGTGCCGGTTACTCTTTGTAATTCAGGATTTTATTTTTAAGGTATCACGTGATGTTTATGTGAGCGAGGATGTTCATTACTAAGGTACTAAGGTACTGCATGTCAACACCTGCTGAACACTATTAGTATGTCACTGTTCTATGCAGTCAGCCAGGCAACTGAAGTATTCATTAAAAAAGCTTGTTCCATTTACCCAGAAGCATGGACCAATTAAGAGGCTGTCTGTTACATTTTCTACTGCAAATATTGAATGCAGACTAGAGGCACATGGGTTCCAGTGTATCAGTCAGATCGTATTGGTTTCCAGTGAATCAGTCAGACTGTCAGTTTCCAGTGTGTCAGACAGACTGTGTCAGTTACCAGTGTGTCAGTTATGCTGTGTCCGTTTAAAGCGTGTCAGTTATGCTGTGTCCGTTTAAAGCGTGTCAGTTAGACTGTGTCAATATCCAGTGTGTCAGTCAGACTGTGTCAGTGGGTCAGCTGTATGCCTGTTCTGTGTCATTAGCCTTTATCTTTAACAACATTTGAAACCTGGCTTTTTGGTCAGTTTAACATTACAGTGCCTGAATAGGTGGATCCATATATTTAAAAGAGATTTCAGTTTCAGTGTGTTGAAATAGAGGTTAAATTAACAAGATCTCCTCTAATCCTTCTAATTAACAGTAAGTGCCGTGAAACTCGCCCATGAGAGGAGAGAGACTGACCACTAAGTCACAGTTGAAGGCTCACTCTGTAATTATACAGCAGTACTGTGAGTTGAGTCGTGGTGTTGTGAACAGACACTGCATTGGTGCTGAGACCTAATGTTTATCTTTGTACACTGCAGTCAGCCGGGAACACTATCGGCAATGTATCCCATTGTCCTTATTCAGGGACAATTGTGGAAATGTAATGGACACAACTGTAATTGTATTGTATGATTGTATCCCCGTGAGGCATTTGTGTGTGTGTGTGTGTGTGTGTGTGTGTGTGTGCTGTGTTTGCTTGTCTGTCTCTGTGTGTGTGTGTGTATAGTATATATAATAGCCATGGCTCCTTGATTTACCCTTTAACATCTAATACAGTGTTTGAAATGCTTGTATACCACAACATAGGTATGTAGGCGTAGTCCATCGTGTGGCTTGATGAACCCAGCGTACAGTATAGCTGTGGATGAATAATAACTGCACATGGTGTGTATCGAGTGAGAGAAGAGCACATCATTGGAATAGAAAGTGGCTGAATTTCATAGATAATTCCAGTCTGGATATATCTAACACAGAGCAGTCCAGTGTGTCTGAAGCCTGGGTTCAAACCGAAACGGCAGTTGTAGGTATTACAGTTTTAAAGGCGATTTGGTATTGAGCCGCCCATAACCGTCTTTCGGATAGAATCCAGGCCTAAATCTGCTTCACAAGCACGCACTTACACCTTCAAAGAGTGTTATTAGATGTGCTCTGTGTCATCCTGGTTGTGAACTACTGATAATGTATTATTTGCTGGGACATGACCTGCATGTTGATGGGTTTCCCCTTACCACAGATTTGTATTCTGTAGCGCCATCTGCTGGCACAAAAATGTGCAGTTTTTCATGTTATCTTGTTACTAAGCGCTCTCCCAGCTATGATACATCAAATACTCCCAATTTTTTTAATATATGCAGCATAAACCAGGTGGTTGGAATCATCGTGAATGGAGATCAGCTGAAATTCCACGGGTGTGACTATTTTTGTGTCAAGTTTATAAAAACAATGGGGCCACACTGAGGTTATTTCTGTATGGCAAATATACGTCATGTTGCTTAATACTGTTAATGTTATATCGTATAAGAATCACACTTATTTTCTCTTGATTTGTTCCAAGGTCGGTTAGCAATTCCATGTAAACACACAATGACTGAATTGAGCAGTACCCATAAAATATATAATGGCTGACAGATTGTTTTCCAATTTGTGTCGTCAAACAGGGCTTGGTTTGAATTTGGTCTCAGGACGACAAGGCTGAGTATCCACCACAACAGCCTTTTACATTTGACCTCTCACATTTGACCTCTAAAATTTGACCTGCTGACCTGGGTTTTCCTGTCCTTGCCTCCGAACACTCTTTTGATGTGAGTATTTAACCAAGGGAACACTGTCAGTTTATTGGAGTTTCCGTTGTGTTTTTATACACAATTCAGAAACCAATGTCATGGGACAATAAAATCCGAAGATGCCCTGTTACAGACATACATCATAATTTAGTAGCAGGTATATCTCAGTAGTGTTCACTACACTACACAGTCTTCTCTCTTGCAGGTGTTAAAGCACACTTTACTGAACGTGAGTTCCATTTTATTTCCTAGATTAATTAATTAGGAATTAAAGAATGGTTTCATATTTAAAGTGGTCATTTTTTTTTAAGAGTAATTTTTTTGTTTGCATCAAACAAAACCAGAAATGAAACAAGGAACAGAAATTATCTATCAGTAATTGTCTAACAAACGTACTAAGCGCTAACAGAAAACACACATTTGTTTTTTTTCCATTACGAAACGTTTTCTGTGTCCTACTGAACAACATTCAGGTTTCTGGCCATTTGTGATGATGTCACTCCTTGTGCCTTCAGAGTTTGATGGAGAGCTGGTCGGATGACAGCTGGAACTGTTGTCATAACCGGAGGAATTCTTGCCACGGTGATACTCTTGTGTATCATAGCAGTGCTCTGTTACTGTAGACTTCAGGTAAGGAAGTGTGTGTTTCTGACTGAACTATTAAATGGGTACAATATCTGCAAAATTGTGAAGAACTCAGGAAAAAATATGATTAATGGTAATGAGTTGAATGGATAAATTAAATTCTCAGGGTAATTAGAGGCGAAAATAAATTACTCCTGGCTTCCAGTACCTCTCCCAAGCATAGCAACCACTGAGTCTGTATGGATTGACCACATTTGGTTGCATGGATGTAGGGTGACACCAAACAAATGACTCTCCTCACCTTGTTCCATTTTTTTCGATTCATTTGAGGGCTGAGTGAGTTTGTCGAACACAATGTTTTACATTTTGTACCTACCTATTTTTAAACTTTCTAAACTCCTTTTTCTTTAAATTCTTTTGGAAAATGTTGTTACTCAAAGTGTGTGTGCATGTGTAAAAGAGTTCTATACACCCTACGGTCTCCGTTCACTAATTACAGTAGTCGTCACAACCTCTCTCTTCCTCAGTATTACTGCTGTAAGAAGAATGGGTCAGAAGGGGACACCAGCTCCGTCACGCAGCCCCACTTTGCTTGCAACGCGTGCAGTGCCTCTGGGGTGGACGGGGCAGCGGTCACCCCTCTGTCCCTCTCCCCGGAGCCCCCGGCCTCCCACAGCACGGGGCCACCCCGTAAATACTGCCCCACCTGCTCGCCCTACGAAACGCCCTTCTACATTCGTACCGCGGATGAGATGCGTAACGGCGGTGAGCGTATCACCTACATGCCCACGCACTATGAGAACCAAGCGCTGTCTCTCACCCTGCCTTTCCTGCACAGATCCCTGCTGAGCTCGGCCCAGCGTCGGACCAACCCAGAACCAGACTTCTACATCAACACCCGCGCTATAAGTACAGAGGTGTGAACCACTTCCTGTGGGATCCTGGCCGTGTAGTCAGCACCGAAGTGCTTTTGTAACTTGGAGCACGGTGCTTGTTACTTCTGTGGTTTGGTTTGACACGCTACATAGGCCATTTACTGTGCACAGAACTTATTTGTGCCCTGGATTAAAGAGACTTGAAGTGACATTAATTGTCTGGCCTCTGGAAACCACTCTCTCTGCTGACGGTTAGAGGGACGACACATTGAGAGACGACATGAGGCATGGATCCCTTCATCTGGTTCTACACTTTCTGGTTCGGTCTGTCAATACACTTTGTCAACTAGCTTCCAGATGAGCTCCTTTAGACACAAACAGTATCTTTTCTATCATGATCTTCTGTTTAGCGTTGTTCAGTTCTTGTAATACAGTTGGACTGATGGGACGGAACAGAGGCAACATGCTGGGATATTGCTTTGGATTACAGTGTTTACTTTTTTTCTGACTATTGGAGAGATTGAATGGTTTCACCTGCAACAGCTTATTTCCTGAATCTGCAAAAAAATGTCATGTTATATTGTATGTTTTATGTTGGATCCTGAAATAGAATTGGAGGAAAGATGAACCATCAAGTCTCCATTGAGAAATGTAGCAAAAACAGTGTAGCTACACTAATTATTTGACAGCTTTCTCTATGCAAGTTCTGCGAACTCAAAGGCAAAACGATTGGAGAGACAGGTCTTACAATGTCCATTTTGTGTTTATGCTGCAAAAATGTTTGTCAAATGTAACGGGGACAATTAAAATATGTCTGTCTCATGTTTTCTCTTAATCATATATAATTGTACTGTGGTTACCATAGATACCTTTGAAACAATGAAATTGTAATATTTAGTACAATTACAATAATGCCAATTAAATACAGTTTTAAAGAAAGGACAGGGCATTTTGTAAGGGAGTGAAGCAAAATAGCAGTTTGTTACGATGTTTCATTTGTGTTTAGGAAAACCATCAATCAGAACACTGAAGATGCAGTCCGGCTAAAATAAACATATTGTATTTCTCCTTTATTAACGGTGATACAAAATGTTTGAAATATATATGTCACAAAATGCTTTGATAGCACTTTTATCAAAATGTTTGTTTTTTTGCCCGGGTGCCTGATGACTTTATCAGACTTGGCAACAATGCATTTTAAATTGGGATGTGTAGCCCTCACCTGGTATGTTTAACATGTATTCTGTGCCGTTTGGTATCTGTCCTCTTCTGATCAATGCTCGTAGGTAGAATCTATGAACAGTAGCCTATATGTCTTTATACATTAAAGTGTTTCTTTAAGTTGTATAGAACTTTAAATACAATATTTATGTAACAAAACAAGTAAATATTAGTCTGTCCATCCTGTTATATGACACCAATTTAGACATTTAATACTAGACAACATTGCTTGACATGTATGATATTATTTTGCCCTAGCGTTTTTGTAGGTTTTAGTCTGAAAATAATGTTAAATATTAGATTAAACGATTAAAACGGCAAACCCTTAAACCCTTTGTCAAATGTCCCAAGCATTCCACTTGTACTGTATTTTTGTCCAACATAACATACATAGGTTTATATTAAAACATACCATATAAGCGGTAGGTTGAAGTAATAAGCTTTTATAAAAGTTGTAAAAAACTAAATCAGTTTTGTGTCAGGGTGTGTTGTTTGCATTATATTCTTCATCACTCCCTATCAGAATCAGGTTTATTGCCAAGTTTGTTTACACATACAAGGAATTTGTTCTGACCCATAGCTGGAGAATTTAGGACACACATTTTTTTAAGTACATGAACAGTGCAAATCAAGCAAAGAACACACAACACGAACAGTTTGACAGGAGACCCTGCCTAGCTTAAGTAATGGATATGATATAGTGTGTGTCATATATATTCTATAGGAAATGCATTTCAGTTGCAGGGGCGGAAATCCCAGGGGGGGACATGGGGGACACGACCCCCCAATCCTGGGAAAAATCGGATTTGCCCTCCCCAATAAATCACTGTGAATATAACTATGTAACTATCGTGTCCCACTCAGGAATTGCTCTGGAGAGAATGTCATATAATTGCCCCCCCAAAGTTTAATTTTGCCACTGTTCCGTTGAGGGAATCTACGAAATCACATGATCCATATGAGTACATTTTCATTTTTTTTATTGATTATTTGGATAAACAGGAAAAAAATAAAAAATGACTTTTAAATAGTAAGATAAAACATTAGGGTGATACAGTTGAAACAAACATTTCACAGCATTACCTTTTTTAAATTAAATATTTATAACTGCTTAAAATCCTTGCTGTCCTTATTGTACACACACACACACACACACACACACACACACACACACACACACACACACACACACACACACACACACACACACACACACACACACACACACACTCTGCCCTAGAAATCCATGTTTCTAATTCCCTAGACCTAATCCTAACTAACTAACCTAAATCTGACTTCCATAACCTAACTTTTTTTCCTAAACATAATCAAGCCCTAATGCCAAACTCCAAACTCTAAAAGTATCACAGAAACACAATAGTTTTTCTTTTGAGGACCAGTAAAACAATTCCTTATTGTCCTGACCCTTAACCCTAAACCTAATCATTACCTTAAAACAGGGGTTTTATTGTTTTTTTTTCCCACAGAACTCCTGTTTTACATTTGATACATTTCATAATGTACATCTGAATACATTTGTAGAATGGTGCAGACATTCATTTTTTGTCCATTTAAAAAAGCATCGAACTGATCAAAAATGTTTTTAATTGATCAGAAATACAATAGATTTTAATGTTGTATACGACTTTTGTAGCTGTAAATGACTGAAAACTGCTGATTAAATAAGCAATACAACAGACATTTTTTTCTAGTTGAGCCCTTAAACCCTGGTCTAGGGACTGGCGCAGTCCATGTTTTTATCATAGAACCAGTTACACCCACTCAACAGTGCGCACTATTAAGCAGTTGACACATAGGAAGTGCTATCCATTTTACTCCTACAAATTGGACAAGAGATTTTGAACAGTTAGAGCAATCAAGTATTAATACCCCCAAATGAATAATAGTCAGGACTCTTCGTTTCAATCTACGAGCTTACAAACGTTGTAAGACACGATGACAGGGAGTGTGGGAAAATTACAAATAAATGCATGCCTTCTTTTCTAAATTCAGTGATTACTTGATCTTCCCTGATAAATTCTCATTACTAGTCAGATGCGTGCCAGTTAATTTCTGTGTTTATTTCAAATTATTTTATTGTAAATATTATTTAATGAAATGTTTTTAAAATAAGTCTTACATATGTAATAAAATGGCCATGTACAATGTTATAAAGATGCTTAAACAATTGACTGTGTTAGGATAGTAGATATAATTCAGAAACATCGACAGCCAATGTTCTCAAGAAGGTGGTTAACAGAGGAATAAGGCCATGCTTTGCAGTTCTTGGCACAAAAAAAACAGTTTGAGAAAGTCTGGGCTATAGGCAATAAAAACTGTGAAACGTGACAAATTCTCTCATTTGCATGCAATACACACTGTCATTAAAATCTGTTTTTTTTATCTCATTTGTAATGCCACTTGTGACAAGTCATTATAATTATATGGGGTTTTCTTTGTAACCCTTTTGAACACAGTAAGTTCATTTTAGGCCATGTGGGCGGGGTGTTAGTTGTCTTTATGCGGAAATGTTTGGTGAACCTGGCAACCCTGTGGTACTGGAGCCTGTGTGTGTCGTGCTGCTAGAACTTGACAGCTACACTGCTCCGGAGGCGACCACTCTAAACAAGTAAGTTTCTGTTTACCTTCTAACCATATTCACCTTAGACAGTTTCACGTGACGGAAATATATCTTATTTCGAGTATATTATACGACTTCGTGCTGATTAAATCATTCGCTCGCGCGAGCTTTTGCACCTCGCATAAATCTGTTGCGGCGCGAGCGATGGATGAACGGTTACGGCTCAATAGCAGCTAGCTACTACTAGCGTTAGCTCCTCTAGTTGCGTTAGTGTGGCGTTTAGGAAGCCAGCAGGCACTTCCTGTGTTCACCAGTACGTGTACTTTCACCAATATCTGTGTCGTGACAGGTTTTACATTGTCATTAGTGTTGTTGTTGTTTACAATTTCGCCATTTTAACGCAAACATAGCTTGCCAGGCTGACCAGTCTGTCAGGAAATACTGTATTACAACATGTCAACTGAACTAGCTATATCATCAACTGTGTAACCAAGCTAGTTAGTTTTCTTGTATCCTGTGTAACCTAAAGGGTCGGTTACAGTTTGTTATAGCATCCATTGTACTCAGGGTAACGTAAGCTACCAGGCTAACTATAAACGTATGCATTTCCTGTTGTACCGTTAGCTAGCAGCTAGCCTGTTCAGCTGACTGATTATGTTTTAATTTAGTAAATTGTAGTTGGTGGGAGAGCAACCATTACTATTATTTCAATAGGGTTGATGTCTGTTTGGGTTGCATTCATCTCTACAAGTACAATTTAGTTTAACCTGGACTGGAATGATTGAAAGAAAAGGGGCATACTTTTTATGAGGTCCAAACAAGATTTGTCATCGAAACATTGATTTACTTGACTGGTTAACCAGCAATGGGCTTTTTAGCAGCTCCGAGTTGTACTGTAGTCATTCATGTGACCGTTGAGTCATGCAGTTCAGGCTGACAGGGTCATGTATATAAGTTAGCGTGAAATTGACCACGGGCTGTTAGGTGTAGTTACAATCAAACAAACAAGCAAACTAGACGCGTATCTGGGTTCCCGTGTAGTTCACATAATGCGAGCATGCACGGAGCTTGCAGGGCAAATGTTGTACTTTTGATCCTCTTGGGGAGAGCTTCTGCTGAATGAATTAAATGTTAACCTCGTGCACATAATAAGTCAAATGAATAACTGTTGAGTGGCCCGGAACTGACCATGTGCAGGTCCTTAAGTTGAAAGCATCTTTTATTTCAAGTTGTTTGAAATTGGTCGTGTTATTGACATGTTTTAGCTAACTAGACATTGGCTTAAATGTAGATTATGCATGTATATTTTTTAGGGAATGATATTACGGCATTTGTAAAGCTCTATTTGACTTTATACTACACTCTCTTGTCTGGTCTTTTGAGTCTGCTTGGCAAGCATTCCTGGTGTTGCAATGACTTGCGTTTAAAACCTCTGTGGTTCTGCTGTTGCAATATTTATGCTCTGACAACACCCTTCTTATTCTAAAAGCCATATATGTGAGTGGCCTCAGTATTGAAAACAGAGCTACTGCACAGATTCTGTAATGCAGGTTTTATTGAATTGAGCTTTTATTTTACTGTATCAGGGCTCACATTTTTAGACTAATGATATATACCAACTGGTTGTGTTCTTTGTTTATTACTGCCTGGGTTTACTGGTAGTGTTCTCTGTTTATTACTGCTTGTGTTTACTGTTAGTGTTCTCTGTTTATTACTGCCTGGGCCTACTGGTAGTGTTCTCTGTTTATTACTGCCTGGGCCTACTGGTAGTGTTCTCTGTTTATTACTGCCTGGGCCTACTGGTAGTGTTCTCTGTTTATTACTGCTTGTGTTTACTGTTAGTGTTCTCTGTTTATTACTGCCTGGGCCTACTGGTAGTGTTCTCTGTTTATTACTGCTTGTGTTTACTGTTAGTGTTCTCTGTTTATTACTGCCTGGGCCTACTGGTAGTGTTCTCTGTGTGTTACTGCCTGGGCCTATGGTTAGTGTTCTTTGGTTAATGCATGTACACTGTTTCCAGCAGTGCTTGGAGACGAGTTGCTTGTAGAGTACAAATTCTCAAGGACTATTTTACTAGGTAACTCCTTGTTACCTATTAGGGTGACCTGTGACTATTGGAAATTCCACCAGCCTTTTTATTGGTTTGTGATGCATGGCCCACATCATACAAATGTAATCTTGTCAATGATCGTGCTTTCTTAAAACCAGCATAGAGTAAGGTGCTCTGTAGTTAAAGAAATTCAACTGAACTCCACAGCTCACATTATAAATATAGCAGTTCCTTTAGGCAAACCACAACAGTGACAGTATCCCACCGCGATAACACTTATTATCCAGTGGCAGAAAGTTGCTGTCACCATTTGCTTTAACCATGCCAGCTACCCTCAATCTCAGTAGGAATTTAGGATCATGTCAGCCTCTGGTTGTGGGGCTCTAGGCCGAGATCAACTCTTCATTATGTCTCAGTTGGGAGTGATGTTTTACCCCACCTTAAATGACTCAGACTTGCCTGACTGACCTTGTCTATACTGGTCAGCTTAAATGGACAAGTGCAAGATGTTTTCTTTACCACTAACATGGAAACAAACAATAATGACCAGTGGACATCTGCCGTTAATGATTTACAACCATATTTTCGACAAAATTAATCCGTGTGACTGACATCTTCCTCATTTAAACTTTCTCGGCCGGTGCGTCTAAGTTAGCATTGACTTGTGATTTCCTAAAACTCGCTTTAGACACTCACTTTCCAAACTGAACCGGCCCGCTCAAGTTGTTCTATACTGGTCTAGTTTGCTAGGAGAGGACGAGGAGACAAGTTGTGTTGTTGTTTAGAGGCGGGACATTACAAAGTGCTGCTTCATCTGTTGTTTGTGGTAGGCTAGTTTTTTTATGTTGCATTAGTTTTTTAGAATATTTGTCTCTGAATCAGGGTATTGTTTGTCCTTGATTTTGCACCATTTCTTCTCTATTAGCGTAGCACACTTTGTGGCATTCTTTCATATTGGGTGTAACATCTTGCTAAATAAAATTATGAAAGGGTAGGGTTAAGAGCTTTTGTTCTGTTTGGGCAGTTCTACGAGCCAGTTTTACCTGTAAAAACGCAGACAATTATGAGAACCATCTTCGCACAGATCCTGTTTGGCTCGTTAAATGACCCATGTGTTGAGCCTGGCCCACAAATTAATGACATCAAATCGGTAGTTGGCCTGTTATAACAGTAGCATAGGCATGACTAGAGTTATTTTGTTAAGTTGTTGTTTATTACCACAAACTGATAAGTCAGCAAGAAAACAGCTTATTGCAGCAAATGTTTGATGCCCGGCCTACCTGCCATATTAGTCACCTACAGTGTTCTCTTAAAATATAAATAGCTTTGAGATGTTACATAAAAGTCTAATGTTTACAAAAGCGTTCAGTGCAAAATGTAGGCCTGGCTCCTTCACTTTTCGTTATTATGCTCTGTGTCTGGTTGAAATTGGCAACGTGCTTCCTCTGAGGCGTCACGCTCTGTCGCTCTGCTTCTTATCGCAATACTCATACCTACTTTTGCTTGTTCATCCTACCTGATGCCTCATGCTTGTGTTTGTTTTACACAATGTTAAAAACCACCATAGGATATACTGGCTTTGTCTTCTTGTATGTGCTTGTCTGCATGCTAGGCTTTGCTAGGTATCAACTGCCCATCCCAGAAGGGCTGCTAACGATGCTGCACTGTGAATGGTTTTTAGCGCAGGTTTTAAAGGTCAGCTTTTCTTAACTCTGGTTTTGGCCTGTTCATTCTGGCTCACTTATTTTTGCGTTGTACATACTGTCCCTCTACTCTCCTTCTTTATGTGAAAGCTAATGTATTACTGCTCATATTCCCAACACATCTTGATACATTTGACTTAGCAAAGTCACTTCTACTAAACAAACCGATATGCAACTGGGATGAGATCTGTCCCGTGAGTGTATTTAGGTCACCGATCGATAATTTATTATTTAGGGCTGGCACGAATACTATTTTTCAGACTTCGAATACTCTTCAGTAGTTCTGAAAGAGTATTCTAATACTAGTTCTGAAAAACATGCATCGTACTCTGGCTGCCAACTGCAAATGTTGATGATGGCTTGCTTGTTTCACTCCAATAAAGTGAATGAACGCCACTTGTTAGGAATACCTTCCTGCTTTAACTGCTCTCGTTTCCCTAAATCCAAATTGACAAAACGAGGAGCGAAGACGTCGGACTTCTTCAAATTTATAATAACACGAAACGGATAACAACCCATAACATGGTTAACAATTATTATGTTAAATATAATATAACTGTGGCCAGGGGCACATGGACCCAGGACAATCATGCTTTTACATCCAAGGTAACCATGGTGAGCACACATAATGTTCTAACAAGTCTCCATTGTTGACAATAATAAGCCGATTCGGGGCTTCTACAGGACCCTATAGTACAGTATTGTATAGCTGTTAGCACGGAAGAAGAGCTGTTGATGTTGTATTTTTGTTGTTGTGTAAAGCATTATATTTATTATTATTATTATTTTATACAATGTATTAATTATGCGATAGTGCTATCATTCAATGAAGACTAGAATCGTTAAGCAGTCTCAATAATGATATCAAAATCGTTAAAAATTTGCGACCCCCACCCCTAGTTATTGGCGATTATGCAAATCAATCTCTTGCCCAGAGTTGTGCAGAAGTCTTAGTGTGAACTAAGATGCCGCCCGATCGATGGTTGAGATGTCTGCAAATGCACCTATTATATAACAATAATTATTGTTATTAAGCTATCTATCAAAACTGACGCTAATAGATCTAACATAATATGTAGAGCGTGAAAGCCTAGTTACTGAGCGATGCTCGGATAAGAATCAATATCCTTACACGTATAATGTTTTTCAACAAACTTGTCGTGCCTCCATTGTTTACTAATTTCTGGTTGCATATTTGGCAATACATTTTTTTAACCTTCTGATAATGTGAAATGTTTCCAAATTCCAAATGTTTATTCATCATCTTTGCCCGCTCTAGCTTCTCTAGATGGAAATTAAACTGCGCGCTGAGGTGAGGCGAATTAGCAAATCAGGAGATTGGGGATGCTGAATACTGTATATGTTTATATATTCTAAATATTAGGAACATCAGCTCTATATTATAGGTGCACGTTATGATGCATTAAAACCATCTAAATACTGTATATGTTTATATATTCTAAATATTAGGAACATCAGCTCTGTATTATAGGTGCACATTATGATACATTAAAACCAGCTAGATACTGTATATGTTTATATATTCTAAATATTTACAATACCTGCTCTATCTAGGATATATATAAAACTATATATATATAAGAAAAACAAAGCTTATGAATACTGAATCAAGAATTGAATACCAGCTAAATGAACGAATACCTGAATAGTGGATGTATTCGGGCCACCCCTATTATTCATTGTAATTTATCTATGAGAATACGCAAATTCAACATTTGTGAGTGTCGCTCGTCTAAGGATGGCAATTTTATACTGTATTGTTTGTCGTCTACCCGTTTTTCTACACATTTTTTTTTTAAATTGACCGAATTTCTAACTGTGTGCAGTTGAGCGTTGTAAGATGAGATTTCGCAAAATGTCCCAGTTTTATTATCGCTGGGATAATTCATTCCCATTATCATGGGGACAACTCATCCCCCCAAACCCCCGGTCTGCAGTCTGTTGGCTGATGGATGTAATTGAATGAATGTGATGGAAACACATGACTCTGAAGCCTCAATGAGATACAGTGGCTTTCTGTCAGTATTTGCATTTGTCTATTTCTCTGTTTGCATGGGTGTGTGTGTGTGTGTGTGTGTGCGCGCAGTCGCTAGTGGGACAATGTGATGCAATGTGTTTTATTTGTAGTATTTATTTTTTATTTTTTTGTAGTATAAGTTTGATTTGTAGCCTTAAATATGGAATGATATAAATGCTTGTTATCAGGTTCAGCAATATTATTAAATTGAAATGAACTGCAATTTGCTGTTGGTAGAGTTAGTATAATTACTTGGCTACGGTTAAACCACAATTCAGCCCCACAAGCACAAGTATAGTAAAGTCAGGCTGATGTCATACTGTATATTTATTGTCAATTTCGCTTGAAAAGCGGAAGCAAAGTGCACAGTACATCGAATTACTAAAAAAGAAAACATGCAAAGGGGAAACATTGTTAGGCTTCCAACACAGCAAATCTGCATTACATTTCTTTCATTTTACAACAACCCACCACCAGCAATGTTGTAGTCTAGACTGGTTCTCAAAAGTATTCAACTGCCTTGAACCTTTCAACCTTTCATTGTGGTACAACATTAAAGATCTGATTAGTAGTTTTGCCACTGCACAAAAGTCTATAATGTCAAAATGAAAGTGTCCCTGACGCAGAGAAGCATCCCCATAGCATGATGCTGCCACCCACATTCTTCATGGTTAGGATGGTGTTCTCAGGATGATTTCCCGTTTTAGGGTTCTGCCAAACGTAGTTAATAGGGTTGTGGATAAAAAAAGATCTAATTTGTTCAGACCATAGAATTTTTTTCCACTTCACTTCATACTCTCTAACATGCATTATGGGAAACTCTAGCTGAAATTTGATAATGCTCCGGATATGTTCAATGCTTTAGAAATGTTCTTTTAGATTACCACTGATCGGTCTGTTTGAAGACCGTTTGAAGTTAAACCATTGAATATTCCCGGTGAACAGTGATGTACATTAATAAACCCCAGCCACCCAAGGTCCTTTTGATTCAGACTTGTGAGGCGTCCGTTCGCATCCCACCACCACCCCGGACAATACCATCATCCATCAATATTTATCTGTAGACAGCATACGATGCCAGTTTGGTAGACATCGTCCAACCCTACTTTCCATTCCGCTAACTGGTACGTGCAGCTACCAGCCTTTTCATGACTTGGCGAATTGACGAGAAACATTGCAAATTGCCAGTTCTGACCCGATCACCCAGTGTAGGCAGTGGCGTCTTTACACCTTTTGGGAGGATGACCATCCAGATGAGGTGACGTGCATGTGTTGTCCTGCTCAGGCCTGCAGCACCAGGGCACCCAGCAGAAGCCGGGACACAGTGCTAAGAGCCAGGGGGACTGTGGAGCTGGCGTCTGGGTCTCCCGGCTAACCATGGAGGACACCGCCTCCCTCAGAAAAGTCAGCGGCTCCACTGAGTCCGTGGCCACCGTTACCAGCGAGGAGTTTGAGCTAGTGCAGCCGTCCGCCAGTGGATCCCCCTCTGGCTCTGAGGGCAAGCCCAGACTCAAGGTCAGCGTCCCCAAAGCATGATGCTGCCGCCACCATGCTTCATGGTTGGAATGGTGTTCTCAGGATGATGTGTTGGTGTTTTTGGTCTCAGACAGACATGGTGCTTAGATCATTCATACGTATCACATGAGCTGTTTGTTCACACGCTGACACACAGACACGTAGCACTAAATATGTAACACCTCTCAATGTGAATGAAACAACTCAGTATCACCACACACACACACATATATGCTCAAATCTGACCACCTTTTTCATGCTTTTTACAGATGTCCTGCAATGGTAAAGAGCAGCTGGAGAGAGCCATGGAGGAGGTGCTGGGTGATGAGGCGATGAAGCAGAAAAGTGGCGCTGCAGAAGAGGAGAGAACTGAGACTCAGGACCCATTGACTTCCACATACCCCAGTCCACAGACACAACCCCAGGGTCCTGTGCCGCTGGAACCCACAACACATGGTAACGGTACACATTTCTTAAAATGTCTTCAGGTTACATTGGTACATACACTTCACACCACGTTTCAGGTCCTGTGTATGCAGTAATACAGAAAATGCTAGAGAGTTGTTTATTTTGCAACATTATGCGATTTAAATAATGACTTTCACTTGCTGGTTGTCATTAATGTAGTCAACATGCCTAGTGCACGTTCTCTCTTATCATTTGACCTGTTATGTGGACGTGTGTGATAAACAGGTTTGACTGTGGTTTAGCAAGTAGCAGTAGACATTCAGGTGCCTGAGCTACTCTCATTGTTTCACTTCCTGTTTTTCAGAGTGAAAGTACGAATTTAATATGACCTTCGCTTCCTCACTCAAACTGGCTTCCTTATCTTCCCTGTTTCATATTTGCTCTAGCATTAGCAGTGTAGTTTGCCCTCTATGGATTTTGTGTCACACTTTCTATCAAATGCCTGCTACATTCAACACAAACATACATTCAACACGACAGTCAATTCCCACTCCATTGTACTAAGGATACGATAGGATTTACACAGGAATAGGGTCAACCCGTCTGCCCCAACATTCAAAATGGCACTCTGTGACCTCTGACCCTTTTCCCGTCGGACCTCAGGAGCGCCAATGTCTCCGTCGGCAGGAAACATGCCAGTCCAGGAGGAAGACAGTGTGCAGTTCAGCAAGCTGTCCTACCTGGGCTGTACATGGGTGAAGGCCCCTCGCAGCGAGCCGGAGGCCCTGAAAGCCATGACTACCTTACGGGCAGAGAGTGCTGTGCCCATCCCGGTCACCCTTTATGTGCCCAATGGACCAGGGGGCTGTGTCAGGTTAGTTGTGGAGACTGTGGCGTGTGTGTGTGTTACTGTGTGTAAAGGGGCATCTTCATCAATGTCAGCGTGTGTGCTCGAGCATGAGTGCAGATTGGCCATTACCCTAATCTATAGTCTGGAGTATTTCTCTGGACATTAAGGAGACCTAATTATGATCTGGGGTATTTCTCTGGACATTACGTAGACCTGGTTCATTGGTTCTGTGTATATTCTTATCTGATCATCCTGTTGTTGCAAAAGCAGTTTAAAGACCATCTCTATCTCAGCACCTTACCATTCATTTCTACAGAAAACAGGAAATTATGAAGCAGTTATGAAATCCCTTTCTCATTGCATTTGTCGGGAAACATTCAGTAAACTTTCTGGGACATTACATGACAGATTACCGCAGAGGAAATTATTGGATTGTGTCAACATGGGCAGGGTGTGCAGCTTCATCTAGATGCGTGTGTTTGTGTGTGCTACATGTAAACAAAGCAGTCTATGTAGTCAATATGACTAATTCACCATCACAGCGCAGAATGTTTTTCTGCTTCTATTCTGAAGCCATGCTGCAAGGCAAATTGTGCTTTCCTTTGGGAACTTTAGAAACGCATTTTCCAGGTCCTGGAAAAGCCTAAAGCAATAGCTAGTGTTGCGAGTTCTTCTTTTAGACAGTTGGCCAGGCTAATGTCCTGTCCCTGGTCTCCCCCGTCTCTCACAGGATCGTGGACCAGGCGTCGGGCACAGAAATAGCCTCTTTTCCCATCTACAAGGTGCTGTTCTGCGCCCGTGGGTGTGAGGGCTCCATTGAGAGTGACTGCTTCTCCTTCACAGAGAGCTATCGGAGCTCTGAAGACTTCCAGATTCATGTCTTTTCCTGCCATATCAAGGAAGCAGTGAGTGTCCTCAGAGAAGATGACATTCTATTGCATTTATTCATTTCTGTGTGTTGTATGGTTACTTATTACACCCACGGGGGACAGTACGTACATCACGTAAATATGGTAAACATACGTCGGATTTTAGTTAAACTAATCGATCTTCAAGGGTCACTTTAAAATGTACTGGTAATGAAACCTGGGTGGCCGCTCTTAGATTAGTGTGAAGGAAGAGCTTGATTTTAACAGATGGCTGGTGAAGTACAGTTCTACACCCCCCACTCTCCATGCATAGGTGAGCAGGATCCTCTACAGTTTCTCTACGGCGTTCCGGCGCTCCTGCAAGCAAACCCCTGATGTGAGGGACTCCACCCTGCCCCTCTCCCCCGACAGTGACCTGTATATCTTCACCGTCGCCCTGGAGGTGCGTGAGGACGACGGCAAGGGCAACTACAGGTCCGTTTGTTGGAGACAGGAGACCAAGCCCACCTGTGTGTGTGCATCTCCCCTGTTCACCTGTGTGTGTCCGTTTCCCCTGTTCACCTGTGTGTCTGTCTCCCCTGTTCACCTGTGTGTGTGCATCTCCCCTGTTCACCTGTGTGTGTGTCCGTCTCCCCTGTTCACCTGTGTGTGTCTGTCTCCCCTGTTCACCTGTGTGTGTGTCCGTCTCCCCTGTCCACCTGTGTGTGTCCGTCTCCCCTGTTCACCTGTGTGTCCGTCTCCCCTGTCCACCTGTGTGTCCGTCTCCCCTGTTCACCTGTGTGTCCGTCTCCCCTGTTCACCTGTGTGTGTCCGTCTCCCCTGTTCACCTGTGTGTCCGTCTCCCCTGTTTACCTGTGTGTGTCCGTCTCCCCTGTTCACCTGTGTGTGTCTGTCTCCCCTGTCCACCTGTGTGTGTGTCCGTCTCCCCTGTTCACCTGTGTGTGTCTGTCTCCCCTGTCCACCTGTGTGTGTGTCCGTCTCCCCTGTTCACCTGTGTGTGTGTCCGTCTCCCCTGTTTACCTGTGTGTGTGTCTGTCTCCCCTGTTCACCTGTGTGTGTGTCCGTCTCCCCTGTTCACCTGTGTGTGTGTCCGTCTCCCCTGTTCACCTGTGTGTCCGTCTCCCCTGTTCACCTGTGTGTGTCCGTCTCCCCTGTTCACCTGTGTGTCCGTCTCCCCTGTTCACCTGTGTGTGTGTCCGTCTCCCCTGTTCACCTGTGTGTGTCTGTCTCCCCTGTCCACCTGTGTGTGTGTCCGTCTCCCCTGTCCACCTGTGTGTGTGTCCGTCTCCCCTGTTCACCTGTGTGTGTGTCCTGTCTCCCTGTTTACCTGTGTGTGTGTCCGTCTCCCTGTTCACCTGTGTGTGTCCGTCTCCCCTGTTCACCTGTGTGTCCGTCTCCCTGTTCACCTGTGTGTGTCCGTCTCCCTGTTCACCTGTGTGTCCGTCTCCCTGTTCACCTGTGTGTCCGTCTCCCCTGTTCACCTGTGTGTGTCTGTCTCCCTGTCCACCTGTGTGTGTGTCCGTCTCCCTGTTCACCTGTGTGTCCGTCTCCCTGTCCACCTGTGTGTGTGTCCCGTCTCCCCTGTTCACCTGTGTGTGTCCGTCTCCCCTGTTCACCTGTGTGTCCGTCTCCCCTGTTCACCTGTGTGTCCGTCTCCCTGTTCACCTGTGTGTGTCTGTCTCCCTGTCCACCTGTGTGTGTGTCCGTCTCCCCTGTTCACCTGTGTGTCCGTCTCCCCTGTCCACCTGTGTGTGTGTCCCGTCTCCCCTGTTTACCTGTGTGTGTGTCTGTCTCCCCTGTTCACCTGTGTGTGTGTCCGTCTCCCCTGTTCACCTGTGTGTGTGTCCGTCTCCCCTGTTCACCTGTGTGTGTGTCTGTCTCCCCTGTCCACCTGTGTGTGTCCGTCTCCCCTGTTCACCTGTGTGTGTCCGTCTCCCCTGTTCACCTGTGTGTGTCCGTCTCCCCTGTTCACCTGTGTGTGTGTCCGTCTCCCCTGTTCACCTGTGTGTCCGTCTCCCCTGTTCACATGTGTGTCCGTCTCCCCTGTTTACCTGTGTGTGTGTCCGTCTCCCCTGTCCACCTGTGTGTGTGTCCGTCTCCCCTGTTCACCTGTGTGTGTCCGTCTCCCCTGTTCACCTGTGTGTCCGTCTCCCCTGTTTACCTGTGTGTGTGTCCGTCTTCCCTGTTCACCTGTGTGTGTGTCCGTCTCCTCAGCCCGGTTCCTAAGGATCGAGATAAGTTCTACTTCAAGTTGCGGCAGGGCGTGCAGAAGAAGGTGGTGGTCACGGTCCAGCAGATGTGCAACCAGGAGCTCGGCATTGAGAGGTGAGGGCATCTGACAGCCTTGATCACATACCACTTTCCATCAGAGCTAGACAACCTGTACAACCAAGGTGCAAACTCAAGTCATTTTTATTCTTTCTATGTACAGTCATTTCTTAGAAGAAATGCTTTGCGGCCACGTAAGTGGGAACACCGGAGGAACTTGAAATACGTGTTTCTTTCTGTTCCCTATTTAACCCATGGCTATAGTTATTATTTTCTTGATTTGGGTAAGAGGTTTCAAACGGCAAAAGCAGTTTATTTTTTACGAGGCCAGGTTTCTCACACTGCCTTCCTGTCGGTCGGTCTGTCTGTGCTATTTGTGTTGTGTGAAAGGCAAAACAACTGGGATACGATGGTTTCCAGTATTATCCAAACTTTTATGCTTAAATCTTATCTTTTACCTGAGACTGTAATTCCGCCAATTATTTTCCACCCAGGTTTATTACCTAAACAAAATGTAATTTCACCTTGATGCAAGGCAGTAAAATATGTTGATGGCTCATACGAGTCAAATATAGGCTTCTCAGATTGGTATTTTCTTTCCATCAAATTGTGCCTGAGTTTTTGTCTTTTGATCTGGTCATTCTCACAGCAGCCACTTGGTGGCGCCCTTGTCATTGGGAGCTGACTGTGCTATGACGTTGTTAAATTTGGATATCTAGTGTGTATAAATAGACCTTTATAAATTCACCCACAATAGCTGGCAGTGGGAGTCTACAGGATTCAGATTTTTTTGGGACTGTTACCAAAAGTATTTTTGGACAAAGGCCACAGTTCCTATGCAGAGTCCTTTCTGGACTAGACTAAAACCTGGACTAGACTAGGCTAACACCTGGACTGAACTAGACTAACACCTGGACAGGACTAACATATGGACTGGACTAGACTAAAATATATAGTTTTTTTGTTGTTGATAATGCTTGGCAGTTTTATCCTTTATTTTGACAGGAGAGTGTTGAACAACATGTATATATTGTGCTGTAAAAGTCATGAATAACGAAACGCTATATTACATCCAGGAAGTCTAAGTAAAGAGCATTAATGACCAATCCGCATGCTATTTGACTATATGACAATAATTTACTTGCTCCGTCTTCGTCATCTGCTAACATTCTTCGTCACCTGTCGTTCTCTTTAGGTGTTTTGGGATGTTGTTGAGCCCAGGGCAGAAGGTTCGGAACAGTGACATGCATCTCCTAGACATGGTGAGCTGATTGATCTGGTCAGAAACTGCTGTCCGTTTTGGTTTCCTCTGCAGGAACCAGGACACCTGTAATTCATCGATGAATTTGACTTCGATGTACCATTGAGGGTGGAATTTGGTGTATGATTATGTTTAGCTCTGGGAACCTTTAGGTCATGATTAAGCAGTTCCTCTGTTTTTGTTCTGCCCGTGTGAAGGAGTCAATGGGAAAGAGCTCTGATGGAAAGTCCTATGTGATCACGGGCACATGGGACCCCAACGTGGCTGCCTTCCAGCTGTTGAACGAAGACACACCTAAAGGTGAGGCCCAAACCCCAAATACTTTATTCAATGGCACTAGGCTATCACACTGCAGCGTGTCATGGCACTAGGCTATCACACTGCAGCGTGTCATGGCACTAGGCTATCACACTGCAGCGTGTCACGGCACTATCAGGATCACATACAGAGAAAGGTCGTGTGGTTATCAGGGTCAGAGAAAGGTCGTGTGGTTATCAGGGTCACATACAGAGGAAGGTCGTGTGGTTATCAGGGTCACATACAGAGAAAGGTCATGTGGTTATCAGGGTCACATACAGAGAAAGGTCATGTGGTTATCAGGGTCACATACAGAGAAAGGCCGTGTGGTGCTGAGCTTTTCTTTTGTGGCAATATGTAGTTAATGGTCCGGCCCAGTCGGTGCCAGGTGTGACCTATATAGGTAGTGTACAATGATCCATTTTGCCACGGAACCGACATGTTGTGCTGTAAACATGTGCCAAGGCTCGCTAGTTCAAACCGTTCCATTATACCCCTTATTCATTATCTGATATTAAGCTACTTACTGGTGAGTCTGGGGTTAAATGCCTGGCTCAAGGACACAATCACAGGTTGTTTTCACCTTGGTGGCGATGGCTTGGATCCAGCAACCTTTTGTTTACTGTTCGAACCAAATGCTGAAACTACTTGGTTGGTCCCTCCAACGTTTGTCACAAATGTTTGTGAAATGTTACACTGTATTTATTTTGTCATTCTCCTCGCCGGACTCTAGTTGTATGCACATTTAGACACCGCTGTGGTGGTGCAGAATTGTGCCGCACCGAACAAATGGTTCAGAACAAATTAGCAGCGCTGGCATGTTGCTGACTCAGAAGTCAGGAGAGTTCGACGTGAACTTGTACAACAGCCTGTCAAAGCAAACCAGCTCAGGGGAGTTGGGTAGTTTAAACTACGTAGCCACACTTCCTCCGCAAAGACAACAGACCATTCGTATGAATGTTTCCACGCGGGGAGAAAGTTAACTAGGTAGCGATTGCAACCGTCTGGCTGAACATGCATGTAGACGAGACGTGTGTGTTTATATACACACACACGTGTTGCAATGGCTTATGTTTAAGAAGACTTCTAGAGAGATTTTCGATGACTTTCTGGCATCAGGTTTTTTATTTTGATGCACAGTGGATGCGGACTCTTTTACTGTGAATATTAAAACATCTGAATAATAAACTTGGGAAAGACTGGCGCATCCGGTCACAATTGGAACCACCATTGCATAGAAAAGATAAGGCGAAGATTGAGCCTGTGCAGAAACAGACCAGCCGTGACCTTCCCAAAGCAATCAGAGAGACAAAAGGTCAGCATAAGGACATATGAGTCACGACTCAGTGGGTCAGACGTGAGAAGAATCTGGCAGGTACTTCAGACAATAACGGATTATAACTGGGAATACCTGCTGGTCGCAGTCAGACATTCCATTCCTCAATAGTGTGGGCTGTTCTCCCTCCGGACTGTTAGATTGTTCAACTAACTACATCTCCCTCCGGACTGTTAGATTGTTCAACTAACTACATCTCCCTCTGGACTGTTAGATTGTTCAACTAACTACATCTCCCTCTGGACTGTTAGATTGTTCAACTAACTACATCTCCCTCCGGACTGTTAGATTGTTCAACTAACTACATCTCCCTCCGGACTGTTAGATTATTCAACTAACTACATCTCCCTCCGGACTGTTAGATTGTTCAACTAACTACATCTCCCTCCGGACTGTTAGATTGTTCAACTAACTACATCTCCCTCCGGACTGTTAGATTATTCAACTAACTACATCTACCTCTAGACTGTCAGATTGTTCAACTAACTACATCTCCCTTCGGACTGTTAGATTGTTCAACTAACTACATCTCCCTCCGGACTGTTAGATTGTTCAACTAACAACATCTCCCTCCGGACTGTTAGATTGTTCAACTAACTACATCTCCCTCCGGACTGTTAGATTATTCAACTAACTACATCTCCCTCCGGACTGTTAGATTGTTCAACTAACTACATCTCCCTCCGGACTGTTAGATTGTTCAACTAACTACATCTCCCTCCAGACTGTTAGATTGTTCAACTAACTACATCTCCCTCTGGACTGTTAGATTGTTCAACTAACTACATCTCCCTCCGGACTGTTAGATTGTTCAACTAACTACATCTCCCTCCGGACTGTTAGATTGTTCAACTAACTACATCTCCCTCTGGACTGTTAGATTGTTCAACTAACTACATCTCCCTCCGGACTGTTAGATTGTTCAACTAACTACATCTCCCTCCGGACTGTTAGATTGTTCAACTAACTACATCTCCCTCTGGACTGTTAGATTGTTCAACTAACTACATCTCCCTCCGGACTGTTAGATTGTTCAACTAACTACATCTCCCTCCGGACTGTTAGATTGTTCAACTAACTACATCTCCCTCCGGACTGTTAGATTGTTCAACTAACTACATCTCCCTCTGGACTGTTAGATTGTTCAACTAACTACATCTCCCTCTGGACTGTTGGATTGTTCAATTAACTACATCTCCCTCCGGACTGTTAGATTGTTCAACTAACTACATCTCCCTCCGCACTGTTAGATTGTTCAACTAACTACATCTCCCTCCGGACTGTTAGATTGTTCAACTAACTACATCTCCCTCTGGACTGTTAGATTGTTCAACTAACTACATCTCCCTCCGGACTGTTAGATTGTTCAACTAACTACATCTCCCTCCGGACTGTTAGATTGTTCAACTAACTACATCTCCCTCCGGACTGTTAGATTGTTCAACTAACTACATCTCCCTCTGGACTGTTAGATTGTTCAACTAACTACATCTCCCTCTGGACTGTCAGATTGTTCAACTAACTACATCTCCCTCCGGACTGTTAGATTGTTCAACTAACTACATCTCCCTCTGGACTGTTAGATTGTTCAACTAACTACATCTCCCTCCGGACTGTTAGATTGTTCAACTAACTACATCTCCCTCCGGACTGTCAGATTGTTCAACTAACTACATCTCCCTCCGGACTGTTAGATTGTTCAACTAACTACATCTACCTCTAGACTGTCAGATTGTTCAACTAACTACATCTCCCTTCGGACTGTTAGATTGTTTAACTAACTACATCTCCCTCTGGACTGTCAGATTGTTCAACTAACTACATCTCCCTTCGGACTGTTAGATTGTTCAACTAACTACATCTCCCTCCGGACTGTTAGATTGTTCAACTAACTACATCTCCCTCCGGACTGTTAGATTGTTCAACTAACTACATCTCCCTCCGGACTGTTAGATTGTTCAACTAACTACATCTCCCTCCGGACTGTTAGATTGTTCAACTAACTACATCTCCTCCGGACTGTTAGATTGTTCAACTAACTACATCTCCCTCCGGACTGTTAGATTGTTCAACTAACAACATCTCCTCCGGGACTGTTAGATTGTTCAACTAACTACATCTCCCTCCGTACTGTTAGATTATTCAACTAACTACATCTCCCTCCGGACTGTTAGATTGTTCAACTAACTACATCTCCCTCCGGACTGTTAGATTGTTCAACTAACTACATCTCCCTCCGGACTGTTAGATTGTTCAACTAACTACATCTCCCTCCGGACTGTTAGATTATTCAACTAACTACATCTACCTCTAGACTGTCAGATTGTTCAACTAACTACATCTCCTTCGGACTGTTAGATTGTTCAACTAACTACATCTCCCTCCGGACTGTTAGATTGTTCAACTAACAACATCTCCCTCCGGACTGTTAGATTGTTCAACTAACTACATCTCCCTCTGGACTGTCAGATTGTTCAACTAACTACATCTCCCTCCGGACTGTTAGATTGTTCAACTAACTACATCTCCCTCTGGACTGTTAGATTGTTCAACTAACTACATCTCCCTCCGGACTGTTAGATTGTTCAACTAACTACATCTCCCTCCGGACTGTCAGATTGTTCAACTAACTACATCTCCCTCCGGACTGTTAGATTGTTCAACTAACTACATCTACCTCTAGACTGTCAGATTGTTCAACTAACTACATCTCCCTTCGGACTGTTAGATTGTTTAACTAACTACATCTCCCTCTGGACTGTCAGATTGTTCAACTAACTACATCTCCCTTCGGACTGTTAGATTGTTCAACTAACTACATCTCCCTCCGGACTGTTAGATTGTTCAACTAACTACATCTCCCTCCGGACTGTTAGATTGTTCAACTAACTACATCTCCCTCCGGACTGTTAGATTGTTCAACTAACTACATCTCCCTCCGGACTGTTAGATTGTTCAACTAACTACATCTCCCTCCGGACTGTTAGATTGTTCAACTAACAACATCTCCCTCCGGACTGTTAGATTGTTCAACTAACAACATCTCCCTCCGGACTGTTAGATTGTTCAACTAACTACATCTCCCTCCGTACTGTTAGATTATTCAACTAACTACATCTCCTCCGGACTGTTAGATTGTTCAACTAACTACATCTCCCCCGGACTGTTAGATTGTTCAACTAACTACATCTCCTCCGGACTGTTAGATTGTTCAACTAACTACATCTCCCTCCGGACTGTTAGATTATTCAACTAACTAGATCTGACTGTCAGATTGTTCAACTAACTACATCTCCCTTCGGACTGTTAGATTGTTCAACTAACTACATCTCCCTCCGGACTGTTAGATTGTTCAACTAACAACATCTCCTCCGGACTGTTAGATTGTTCAACTAACTACATCTCCCTCCGGACTGTTAGATTATTCAACTAACTACATCTCCTCCGGACTGTTAGATTGTTCAACTAACTACATCTCCTCCGGACTGTTAGATTGTTCAACTAACTACATCTCCCTCCGGACTGTTAGATTGTTCAACTAACTACATCTCCCTCCGGACTGTTAGATTGTTCAACTAACTACATCTCCCTCCGGACTGTTAGATTGTTCAACTAACTACATCTCCCTCCGGACTGTTAGATTGTTCAACTAACTACATCTCCCTCTGGACTGTTAGATTGTTCAACTAACTACATCTCCCTCCGGACTGTTAGATTGTTCAACTAACTACATCTCCCTCCGGACTGTTAGATTGTTCAACTAACTACATCTCCTCTGGACTGTTAGATTGTTCAACTAACTACATCTCCCTTCGGACTGTTAGATTGTTCAACTAACTACATCTCCTCCGGACTGTTAGATTGTTCAACTAACTACATCTCCTCCCGGACTGTTAGATTGTTCAACTAACTACATCTCCCTCTGGACTGTTAGATTGTTCAACTAACTACATCTCCCTCTGGACTGTTGGATTGTTCAATTAACTACATCTCCCTCCGGACTGTTAGATTGTTCAACTAACTACATCTCCCTCCGCACTGTTAGATTGTTCAACTAACTACATCTCCCTCCGGACTGTTAGATTGTTCAACTAACTACATCTCCCTCTGGACTGTTAGATTGTTCAACTAACTACATCTCCCTCCGGACTGTTAGATTGTTCAACTAACTACATCTCCCTCCGGACTGTTAGATTGTTCAACTAACTACATCTCCCTCTGGACTGTTAGATTGTTCAACTAACTACATCTCCCTCCGGACTGTTAGATTGTTCAACTAACTACATCTCCCTCCGGACTGTTAGATTGTTCAACTAACTACATCTCCCTCCGGACTGTCAGATTGTTCAACTAACTACATCTCCCTCCGGACTGTTAGATTGTTCAACTAACTACATCTACCTCTAGACTGTCAGATTGTTCAACTAACTACATCTCCCTTCGGACTGTTAGATTGTTTAACTAACTACATCTCCCTCTGGACTGTCAGATTGTTCAACTAACTACATCTCCCTTCGGACTGTTAGATTGTTCAACTAACTACATCTCCCTCCGGACTGTTAGATTGTTCAACTAACTACATCTCCCTCCGGACTGTTAGATTGTTCAACTAACTACATCTCCCTCTGGACTGTTAGATTGTTCAACTAACTACATCTCCCTCTGGACTGTCAGATTGTTCAACTAACTACATCTCCCTTCGGACTGTTAGATTGTTTAACTAACTACATCTCCCTCTGGACTGTCAGATTGTTCAACTAACAACATCTCCCTTCGGACTGTTAGATTGTTCAACTAACTACATCTCCCTTCGGACTGTTAGATTGTTCAACTGACTACATCTCCCTCCTGACTGTTAGATTATTCAACTAACTACATCTCCCTTCGGACTGTTAGATTGTTAAACTAACTACATCTCCCTCCTGGCTGTTAGATTGTTCAACTAACTACATCTCCCTCCTGACTGTCAGATTGTTCAACTAACTACATCTCCCTTCGGACTGTTAGATTGTTCAACTAACTACATCTCCCTCCTGGCTGTCAGATTGTTCAACTAACTACATCTCCCTCCAGACTGGTAGATTGTTCAACTAACTACATCTCCCTCCAGACTGGTAGATTGTTTGATTCAACACGATGTAGTGTAGAACCATTACTTTAAACCAAACTGCTCACTTAATATCAGAACTTGCAGAGACTGGACTTGTAAAAACATTGGCCCAAGCGGTCTCGGCTGAATAAATTCTTCTTTGTTGTCAGCGATTTGGCACACACCGAAAAAGTAGTTCTGCGGAGTCTGAAGCTTGAAAGGGTTCTGTTTCCTAAAACATCTTTCAAAAGCAACATTTTCTGCTTGACTTTATCGTAATTGGAATCTATTTTAGGTCGTTCTTTACAAGGCCATGTTGTAGACTTATGGTTAATTACAATAATAAAACCTTCTCACTGTGAAATGGGTTATTTTTTCCCCCCACAGTTTTACAGCTCAACGATTATTATCTGTTCTTCTTTATTTTCTTGCAAAACATTTTTGCTCACCCTACAAATAGAGTTTGGCAAGATCTGTTACCCCAGACATCACTTTTTCACTTGGATGGAACTGTGTGGTGCTTCTCACTGCGCTTCATGCTGTGATCCAGAATGTGCTCTTTTGAGTCTCAATAATTCATTGCTATTGAAAAATGCACTTTTTGCCGTGGTCATATTAACTCAATTTTTGATGTATAAAATGGATTTACATATTTTCCCCAACATTTGACAAATGTAACTCTCATCCAGGCAGCAGGTGATGTATGTGCATATTTTTCATCTCAGAGGTTTGAACCAATGACCCTTTGGTTTGTGGCCCAACCCTAACCTGCCAGCCGTCTCATTTTCTGGGATTGTTGAAGTTTGAGTGTCCGTGTGTCTCTTTTCCCCGGAATGACTGTTAGTGTGAGAGGAAGAATCCAATTCTTATATTTTCTCTCTGCAGACAAGCAGGTGTATATCACCGTGGCTGTGGACTTGGTGGTGACGGAAGTGGTTGAGCCAGTGCGCTTTCTGCTTGAGACCCTGGTGCGCGTCTACCCATCCAACGAGCGCTTCTGGTACTTCAGCCGCAAAGCCTTCAGCGAGACCTTCTACCTCAAACTCAAACAGGTACCTCGATTAGGCAGTTGATCCAGTTCGTCATGTCTTGGGGGCGGCTGCAGCACCGCTTTTTTATTGATGGCAACTCATTTAATTGACTCCAGTAATATTGTAGGTGTAGAAAGCATTAAGTTCAGTATTTGGAAGCTACATTGTGAATTCAGTAATTCTTCGAAATGGCTACTTTACTGTAGCTATTCAAATAAATGGTGCATGATTTCTACTGCTGGAGGTAGCATACCATGTCTTTATAGAAACTTTACTGTAAATAAGTCAATATGCAGAAGGTAGCCTACATTGTTTATTTGTCTGTATGATAGTTATCATGCATTGAGGTACCCGGCCACTATGTAACAAACCAGGTACGTAATGGTTTTGTTTGTACGGCACTTTTAGTGGTTGTGTTCAAATAGCCTTTTGGCTATTGGCTGAAATGGCAACTACGACTGCGTACAGTCTCATTGCTCATTGTAAATGGACCACAATTGAATAGTTTCCACTTGGAACCAGTCGTTCCCTCAGTAACATAAAACATTAGAGGAAACATTGGTTGTGGATGTAGCTTTCTTCACAACGATTACATTTCTGTTTCATAATAGGCAGCTCATCGACGGCAGCACCAACAAAAGCGGGACATTTTTCTTATTATGTCTTTGCACAGTGGCCCGTTCACAAAGCCTCCAAAACCCATCAGCGTTAGGGAAATAATGGGCACCTCCACATTACAACTCAATTAATTTGTTTAGATGAAGCAGTAAGTGCCTGTTCTTTCCCGAGTCAGTGCTGCATCCAGGTAGTTCACTCATTTGCTGCTGCTGTCGAACACCCTAAGAGTTGCCCAAGACCCACGACGGTGCCCGAGTTCTTTGTAGATACAGTCAACTAAGCCAGGGCCAATGTGCTAGGACAGGGGTGGCCAACCAGTCAGAGACTGAGACACTTTTTTTACTGTGTTACCGCAAAGAGCCACATCATACACATGGGCAAAGATTATTGAATTCAAGCGACGCGAACACCGACATTAAAAAGACCACAAACTTCTATATGAACGTAAGAGCTGCATGCTAGGAGATTTTCCTGGCACTCTGCAATCCAATGCCAGTATAGACCAAATTCTTTACCAGAGCTGCCAACCAAGGTGCGGGTGTTTGGGAATTAGATAAGCGTGTACCACACACACAACCACACACACGCACACGCCCAATCCACTTGACCCATACTTCTGCCCTGCACAATTTAGATGCGTTAAATGAACACCCGAACATACAGGTGCGTCCAGTTACTCCGCAGCTGTTCAGGATGCCAAAACCGGTCCCTCAATCAGGGGAATAAGCCCACTGCCTCTCTGGTTAAACAGCAAATGTCCCCTGTGAGGCAGCTAACGCAGGGTTTCGCTGTTCATGTCGTCAAAATCGCACCCTATTCCCGAGCGTAGTGCGCGACTTTTGACCCGAGACCTATTGGTAGTGGTCGTGCATAGTGCACTTCGTGGAACTGGAGGCCTTCTGGGATGTGTCCCTTGTATCAGCGGGGCGGCCTTAACACCAGGCAGCCTTTCATTATGGCGCTGTAGTAATTAACGCCCCGTCTGATTGGCTGGCTCTGTAGTCGTCTAGTCAGTGACAGGAAAGAATGCCCGCGCTGTAATTAAACGCTAATTAAAAGATGGCCATTGTGTCGCACTAGATTCTGATCCCAGCCACGAGCCACATTTGTATTTTTATTGTATAATTTATTTCGTCTGACTGGGCCTGTTGCTGAAGGTGTTGAGTATTTGATGTAGTCATTGTACTACATCACGTACTTTGTGCCTGGTTTACGGTGAGCAAGAAAGTGTTTGGTAATATCCTTAACTGGTATTACTACAAACAATTCTTATATTTACTTACTAAACCTTGGTGAATGCTAATGTTTTTGTATAGGGTCAATTACATTATCCCAAAACTAAGCTAAAAAACAGCTATTGTATCAGATGGTATATCATTGCTGTCTGGTAAAATAAAGGTCACAATTAGCATTAACAAATGCTGTTTTGAATTTCTGTCCTAGAGTTAGAAAATGTATACATAGTACATTTTGAGAGTATAGCTACTGCTTATTTACTATAACTGTAACTGTGCCAATAAAACAATTCCTTTCTAATGTTCTATGATTTTCCATATTTGTCATTTAATACTAATTTTAGATATACGGAATCATTGAAGGGGAACCCGAGTGAATGTATTACTCAACATTGGTAACTGCCTATGATGTTTGTTCCACATTTGGCTAAAATTACTGAAGTCCAGCTCTTCCTTTAGTTGTTGATTGGTTTTTCACATCAGATATGCCGGACTTTTAGCCCACTTTTGACATAATGTGTGTGAGGTAATGAGCATTAACTGCTCTGTTGGTCTCATTTCGTTTTTACGGCTGAATATATAAATTCTTATTCTTGTGTGTGCTTGTACCTGTATCTTGTACTGTAATGTTACATAATGTGGAATGCAATATTTGTTTTTAACCTGCCATCACCATTCTTTTCAGCCATGTTGTCCAAGGTCTTTGGTGAAATAATTCTGCGGTGTTCATTAGACAATAGCGGGGCTATTATGTTCGCATGCATGTAGCTCTCTCACGTCCAGCACTCATATCAGTCATTATCGTAGGGACAGCAATGCAAATCCCCGATGTGCGACGTGACAGAGTTAAACTCCAGCAGTGACTTGCGTGAGTGAGGAAGCCCCGTATATCCTCGCTCTGATTGCAGCCAGCTCCTCGTGAACTCTATTACCAGACCGTGGCCAGGAGAAAGCCGGTGGGATCCACAGTGCTTTTCTCCCTGTCGCTCCGTTTAATTTCCTCCCGTAACGTGTAATTATATTTTCCCGGCGATCCCCTCCGGCAGTGGCAAAGGTGACGCTAACTTTAGACGCTGTTTGTTTAAAGAGAGGGACTCGTGTGAGAGACTGTGAAACCGCCACCGCCCCAGACATAAGAACATATTTTTCCCCGTTCAGCTCTGTCGCAGTTCTTCATTATCGACCACTAGATTTGTAATGTCATGGTGAAATATTTTAGTGGTGTGTGTCTGTGTCATGTCGGCACCATCTGTGACAATTTCTCTGTGTTTTCTCTTGCTGTGTGTGTGTGCACTTGTGTGTTTGTGCGCCTGTGTGTAGGGTGCTGAGAAGGATGGGCAAGGTGACTCCATGCTGGAGGTGGTGAGTCTGCAGAGGGAAACTGAGAGGAATAACTTGGGACGCGGGCGTCTGGCCTCCCCAGCTGAGGAAGAGGAGCCTGATGAAGGTATGGAACTCTCCCCCAATACCCATCTCCTCGTCTTTCTTCTTGACCCTCCCCCTTTTCTGTCTTTTGGTCTAGCCTTTGCCCCTTCTCTGTCTAGTCTTAGCCCCTCTAGCTTGCGTTAGCCCCTCCCTTTTCCCCTGTTGTCGTTCTTGTCTCACCCCTTCTCCCACCCTTCTCTCACCCTTTCTCCCACCGTTTCTCCCATGTCTCTTTCTTACAATACTTTTTATATTTGTGTCCATGTCTCCGGTCCTCCATATCCATCTCTGTGGTCTTTTGCCTTCCGTAAAGAGTAATTAAATGTGCATTGTTGTGTTGTACTGCTGGGGTTAATAAATGTTGGCTGGCTGTGACCTCACCCCTCCAAGGTCACCATGACAACATCCATCCACCGTAGCCACATGGACATCATCATTTCATTACCAAATATTGCTTGATTAAAAAAAAACGCATTCCATTCCCCCGTAATCCCCAAATACTTCCCATGTTCAATTTAGAAGAGGAACGACTCCCTGGGAGCTGACTCAGATTGCACTCAGAAAGTGTGTGAAATAAATGGCAATGGCACAAATAGCTTGTTGGAGAAGAACCTTTGATTTATTTACATGTTTTGTGCAATCGTTTCTCCTCAGTGATGGGAACACCTGCGATGAGATCATCTGTCCAGATATCATACCTGAATGTTATTAACACGTTGGCTCACTTAGCATTTTCCTGAAAGTCGCCCCCCCCACGTCTAGTATTAGGAGGCCATGAATCAACTGTGAAGTTTAATTTAGTTTTGGTTTGTGTGAGCTGCTGTGAGGGGGAGGATTTGGCAGACGCGTGTTTGCGTGTCAGTGCGTGTGCGTGTCAGTGCGTGTGCGTGTCAGTGCGTGTGCGTGTCAGTGCGTGTGCGTGTCAGTGCGTGCGCGTGTCAGTGCGTGCGCGTGTCAGTGCGTGCGCGTGTCAGTGCGTGCGCGTGTCAGACAGCGGGCCATGCTGAGGCAGTACTGGAGCTGTGGCAGAGAATCCCACAGGCTTTGAATGGGTTTTGGAGAGCTCTGTGGTTTCACTGGAGTGCCGACCAGTCTGGTTAAGTGGGGTTGGCTCTGTGGTTTCACTGGAGTGCCGACCAGTCTGGTTAAGTGGGGTTGGCTCTGTGGTTTCACTGGAGTGCCGACCAGTCTGGTTAAGTGGGGTTGGCTCTGTGGTTTCACTGGTGTGCCGACCAGTCTGGTTAAGTGGGGTTGGCTCTGTGGTTTCACTGGAGTGCCGACCAGTCTGGTTAAGTGGGGTTGGCTCTGTGGTTTCACTGGTGTGCCGACCAGTCTGGTTAAATAAATGTTTTTACTGTGTACATATAGAACCAATTTCACTAGACCAGAGCTCACAAGCCTAGGTATATCTTATAATACATGGTTTACTGTGAATGATAGTGCTGTGCTATTTCAATGAGGGCAAAATGGTACAAAATAAAAAAGAAACCATTTGGACCCATATGTTGCCCAAATACCCGTTCCAATGAGCCAGCAATGTAACCAGTGGTGATATCACTATGTTCTCACAAGCGCAGCTTATTCCTGTGACACATGTCTGTTCTGTGATATCACTATGTTCTCACAAGCGCAGCTTATTCCTGTGACACATGTCTGTTCTGTGATATCACTATGTTCTCACAAGCGCAGCTTATTCCTGTGACACATGTCTGTTCTGTGATATCACTATGTTCTCACAAGCGCAGCTTATTCCTGTGACACTTGTCTGTTCTGTGATATCACTATGTTCTCACAAGCGCAGCTTATTCCTGTGACACATGTCTGTTCTGTGATATCACTATGTTCTGACAAGCACAGCTCATTCACAATACACACGTCTGTTCTGTTACAACATGTGATATCACTAGGTTCTCACAAGCACAGCTTATTCACATTACACACGTCTGTTCTGTGCCAACATGTGATATCACTATTTTCTCACAAGCACAGCCAATTCACATTACACACGTCTGTTCTTTGACATGTGATGCCTGTATCTTGGATGGGTCCTTGATTGCAACACAGGTTGGACTGCCATTGGATGCGTTTTATCTCGCTCATATTTATGGACACGTACAATAAATACATAACAGTGCATTAATCTAACGGTAACATATTGCACACTTAACCTTATCCACATATCTCCCACAGTTTTTTTTTCCCAACGGTGACTAACTCTCATCTGCTAAAGTGCTATTAATCCATTTTAACTCCACAAAGAATAATAGTTGCCTCTCGAAGCCTTTGAGTGAGTAGTCTGCCAACACCTGCGTTTTGAACCGTGTTTTCACCTCCTCAGAGGTAGAGAGCCACTCTCTCTGATGCCGGCGTGGTGTGTTAAAAAAAAGAGAAGAGAAGCCATTCACAGTACATTTACAGGCATTTCTAAAGGCTCCGCTGCGTTCCAGCTGTCAGTGGAGGCGGAGTGAAAAGAAAGCCATTTAGGGCGTTCTGGTTGGAGGTCAGTCTCCATTGTGGATGGGTCTGAATGGTTTCCTACTGTGTGAGGAAGCTGCTGTCTGCCTGCCAGCCTGCGCTATTCCCCATCCCTCTGCCCGTTCGTCCCTCCCTTCCTCCCTCGCACACATGCCTTTTCTTGTGTTCTCCTAATGTGCAGTGCACAGCAATGTGACCTGGATTATCTCAACGTTTTCTGTCCGCCGTTCCGTGATTTATATTTTCGCCGTTCCTCGTCTTTATCCACACGAGATACAGCGACGGGTGCAATCTCTGTTGGGGTCCTGTGGAAGTGGGCTCTTGTTGTGGTTGTTCGGGGGGGTGAACGCGCTTTCGGCAGCAGAGTCTTCCAGGTTCTGGTTCTGCCAGCTGTGTACCCATGATTTGGGCAGTTTCATTCTTATTTGTATCTCCTCTCCATCGCTGTCATATGATATGGGAGGATCCGATGAACTGCCACACTCATGATTTCCCACATATATTCATTGAGGTCTAGGCTTTGACAGGGTCACTCCAACACATTTGCAGACCAGTCCGGTGCTGTGTGTTGCTTTGGATCATTGTTTTGCCCCGGTTGTATTGGATCCAGTTTCCGGACCCAAAAGCACCTACCGTCGAACATCACCTGCCATTTTAAAGAAGTTGGAATGGTTTGCTTGCATGCGTCAAATAACTATAGCAGCTAGTGGATGTGAAGTTTCCCCCCACCACTTATGGTGATTGCTAGCTTGAAAGCCATTCTGCGTGAGGTAGTTGTGTGTGTGTGTGTGTGTGTGTGTGTGTGTGTGTGTGTGCGCTGTGAGGGTGTGTGTGTGAGGTTGTTTGGTAGAATGGGCACAGGAATACTTCTCTCCTCTCAGATTTGAGTGGGAATCCCATTATTTCTACCGACCTCTCCAACATGAGTTTGGTGCACAAGGTCTCTTAGTTCCCAGCAAACTGCAGCTCTGGCTATGTGAGAGGATCATTTCTGTACCCAAACATTGATCTTGTGGCGCTGTATTGCAGTTTTTTGTCTAGATAGTTTTAACTCTGCTCTTAAACTGAAGTTTCAAATGGTACACACAAAGGTCCAACCTACAGTACAAAAAATATACAGTGACGAGCTAAAACAATACTGTGTGTGAACGGATTAACGTTGGTGGTTTGAAGAACATTTGAGAAAGTAACAGTTCTTTGTAAGGCAGCATTGCCTCACCATCATATATGGATTGCTTCTGTCCTGTGGTTTGTGTTTTTACTAACCTAATTTAACCCAGCTGGTTTTAATAATTAGCGAGTAGACAAGCCAAATCAGTTTAGTCACAACTGGTGTCTGTGGCGATAATGTACAGGACAGTCAATGTCTGTGACCGTGTTTGACAGGGAAATTGAAATAATCTCAATTAGATCTATCTACGGATTATGCGCTTCGCTTGGAATTGGCAACGTAACCCCTCTCAGAATTACGGGGCCTCTGTAATCTTTTTTCTGAGGGCCTTAAATAGGTTTGCCATGTTGTGCAACCACACGGCCATATGGTTAAGACCAAACCAGAGCAAGTGTATTCTCTTTATGGAAGGGGGATCCTTTCAAAATTACAAAACATTTTTGTGTGATGTGCGAAATTGGGTTGCCTTTTTCCCTGAGTGTGGTTGGATTTTAGATTTCCATGTGTCCAAATACGTTGGAAAATGACTAATTTCCAAGGGATGTACCTCTCTTTTCAGTGTAACTTTATAATAATTTGAAGTGTTTGGTTCTGCTTCTATTACCTTCCTCACTGTGTTTCCAACTTGGCTTCTTATCAATAAGTTGTGAAACTCCCCCAAAAAAAATATTTTACCAATCATGGCCATGCTCCTTTCTGTACATATTGTGTAGCCAGGTAATCCAGAAGTGACTCCCAACAGACTTCCACAGTAGCTTAAACTGTAGACCTGTCTTGCAGATAGCGACAGTGAGATCTCCAGCGGGACTGGCGACGTGTCCAAGGACTGTCCCGAGAAGATTCTGGAGTCGTGGGGAGGCATCCTGAATCGATGGTGAGGATACTATTGTGACGTGTGATGGTTCTGATTATGAGCACATGAATAATCGGAATTATCACATGATGATGTATATTTTATTTACGGTAGCGGTTACTGCGTTAATAAACCCCGAACGGAAATGGCAGTGCCACGGGCAGCCATTTTAAAGACTAGCGTGTAACAGTTCTTATAATGGAAGTCTGCCTCACCTTGTATGTACATGGAGAGCTGTGCTTTGTGTTTTTACTTACTTAATAATTAGCAAGAAGAAAAGCCATATCGGTTTAGTCACAACTGGTGTTGGGGTGAAAATGTACAGGACAGTCAATGTATGGGAAATTGAAATGATGTCAATTGTCTTTATCTTTGGATTTCACATAACTGAAAATACAGATGTACATTTATTTAACCGTGATAAAGTCAAATTGTGTTCGTCGTCTGTTTTTACTCAATTTACTCAAATGACCACCTCATACGGCTACATGAATAACTGGCAAATATGTTCAAAAAGTCCACCTTTCCACACCAACTGCTTTCATGCGCTTACTACAGTGAGGTTATCGAAGCAGGCCCTCCAATGTCCTAAGTTCCTCTCTGTTTTGTGGTGTGCCTCTCAGGCATGGGAACCTGTCTGCCCGTCCTAAGGGCCTGTCTGGGCTTGTCAAGCCTGGGGTCCCTGAGGCCCTCAGAGCAGAGGTGTGGCAGCTTCTCTCCGACTGCCAGAGTGACCAGGCCTTGCTGGACAAATACCGTGTCCTCATTACCAAGGTAAGAGGAGAAACACACACACACTGGTGTGCGCATACCCACACATGAGATGTTTATTTTTTGGTGTGATCTCTGACACACGGTTACTTACAGATCCATTAAATACGATGTCAGCTCACTGGTGCAGTTGCATGCTGCGCTCAGTGAATAACATGCTCAACCGCACACGCGCACACACACGCATACGCACACACACCTTGCAAATTGTGAGTGCAGAGATTGAGTCAATCCCAAAAGAGGTTGGTGTGAAAAACAATGTGACACTCTTCAACTTGGTGTCATGTGAATGTGTGATATTGATTCAGATGTATCCTGCAGTGAATCTCACTTCATGTTACTACTGTAGACGTCCCCTGTAGACGTCTGCTGTACCTGGAAAGACTCAACAACTGTTCCTAGTGGATAATTACCCAGCTGTTGGTATTGGCCCCGGCCATTTCAGTGTCAGTTGAATTGGCCACACCCATTTTAGTCTCGATACAATGTGGTCAGTCTGATCCCTAACTGTGTTGCTGTTGGAGGCATGCTGGTTCTCATGCCAATGATGGGTGCTGGCAGGAAATCTCCCACAGTAAAATAACACTACTGTTTACTTGGTCACAACCGAATACGCTTCCTGTGATGAAAGCTCTTTGATAAACCTGTTCAGATTATCAGAGAAATGTGGATCTGCACTGAAACCAGCGCTGTCATCTGAACACCTAACCCTGCAATGTAGTTTTATTTGTTATCAAGACAATTATACAAATTCTATATGCGGATAATTGTTTTTGGGGGGTGTGTGGGTTAGATGTTGAATGTTTTTCAGTGGTCTACTCTTACTTGATATGTGCTGTATATGCTTGAAAATCAAAGATGCTCTATGATAGGGCTGAACGATATTCGGTTTTAACATTGACGTCGCGATGTGCGCATGCGCAATAGTCACATCGTCGGAACATGCGATGTGAAGAAGGGTAGCACCCATAAATGTATTAAGAGAACTGGATACAGTGTTCTGCGAGAAGCCCCGTACATTCCAATGCGAGTGCTCAAAATGCCAGCACGGAGCTTGGATCTTCCGCGTTGACCGGCCCATGACGTCATGATGGACATGCGCACTAGCAATAATTTGTTTGTGTTGTCGTAGCAACCGATAGCAACATGCGCGTTCCGGAGCTTCTCTCTCGTGTCTCTCCCGCCTGGCAAAACCGCGAACCCCCGTCAGCCAATGATTTATACTCGACCCAGGCCCCATTCATCCACTGTAACCCCATATCCAGCGGCTGCTAGATCATGTCAAATCTGTTTCTGTGAAGGAGCCATGAATGTAATACAGCCGATCTAATTCCTATTGGTTGTAAATGTATTTGACTGTTTTAGTTTTTTGGAATTGGGACCTTGTCAGGATGTTAACCAGGGAACGGCCCCGCACTTTTATGTATAATACAATACTCATTCCCCCCTGGAGGAGTGTGGCTTTGAAATACAACACAGTAATCAATTGCCTGAAATGGAGAGATTGGAAAGATTGGAGAGGCCGGGAGAGGGAGACGGGAAAAGATAGAGGTTGGGAGAAAATGGCGCCATAAATAACAGGTTAGCGCTCATGCACGGGGCGACCAGCAGGAAATGGGGAGGAAATAAAACAGAGCAGGCTTCTCTCTTCACGTGTGTGTGTTTATAGCGGGCGGTGGTTTTCTCCGGCCTCGTCATGTAATCGTACCCGTGCCACCCGTCTTTAACCCAGTGTCAGAGCTCTCATGCCCGCTCCCATGCCCGCGCTCCACCAGTCCCAGACGCCCTCCCACAGAGGCAGAAAATAGCAGCAGTCCAGATGAGCCACTCAATAGACCACAACACAAGCTTACGTAAGGCAGGTTATGTGACATGGAGAATCGCCTGGTAGGTGCTCACTCATTCATTGTAATTCTTCGCGTGGGCCCTATTCCCGATTGGACGAGACCATGATGCTCGACCGGCTGGCCGGTGCTATTAATAGCACAGTGGGGCGGGGTAGTTGGAGGGGAGGGACAGGGGAACGTAGTGTTGCACGGTGTAACCATGGCCATTAATGATTAACTAGCCTATCTTCGCCTGATAATGATGATGATTATTCTATTGATGAAGACGTAGATCAGATCACATTTGCCGTAACCTTCTGAGGGAGACTTACGCGTGAGGGATGCGACGTTGGCTCCCATGCCGTTCCCGGCTTCCCACGACGACGGCTTAAGCCATGACTGGCTGGAGACACGCGGTCGTCACCGGGGCTGTGTGGTAAACTGGCCCGTTGGAACCGGCGTCCGGGTTTCACCGGAAACTATTGCTGACGTTAACGGCACGACATCGATCTGTTGTAGCTCTGTGGCTGGCACTCGCTATCCACCTCCATGTTTGGGACGATTGGTGAGAAACGCTGTACATCCCAGACACTTTGATTTTTCCTGTCAGGACCTACAACGTGTTCGGCTAGTCGTGCACTACCAGCCCCGGTAGTCTCAGCGGACTTCCTGGTCTGTTTGTTGAAATTACAAGGCTTCTGTGTTTGCGTGTTTGCCGACTTCACGTTACTCCCGGATAGTCGTGTGAGATATTATTCTGTGGTAGGGGTGTGCTGTTTTGTCATGTGGGTTATAAATATGTTTATTTATTTGTTGAGGCTCAAGGTAAATGTATCTGGTCGGACTGGTACTTCACTGTTTGCTCTACGGGGACACACGTCATTTAGCACTGGTTTTTCTTTTTGTGGGTTTTCCTGGTAAATACTACTTTAACTAATAAACACTTTTACACCTTTTTTGATTTTACTCCAGATCTACACACACGCACGCGCGCACACACACACACACACACACACACACACACACACACACACAGCTTAATGGCACCTTTTCTTTTCTAGTTGTCGGTTATGAAATGTAGTTCTGAGTTTCTGCGTCGCACTTGCACTGTGGTGCTACCAAATGACATTAGACTGTCTGGATCAATCAATGCCAATGACAAAAGTCTGATGGCGGTTCAATTTTTGGGTCTCAAAGTCTGTTCGTCAAGTGTGTGTCTCTGGCTTCCAATCTCAGCGGGAGGTGAAGTAGTACTGTCTATTTTAGGATCTGTACATTTTGGTTTGTCCCTTTACAGAGCTCGATTTCTTCTCTGTGATCGTGGGGGATTTCGTGACTCAGAAAGCATACATATTTTTATTACGAACACTATCAATAACAATAAGTGTTTGTCTGTCTCAATCCCCAAACCAACCCCACAGCGGCTGTGCTGCTATTAATTCTCACCTGGATTCCACTAATGCAGTCTCCTCCACTCCAGCCTATAATAAACTCAGTTTCCGTCTTCATGAAGCATGTAATTAAATCTCGGATAAGGGATCTTTCTCAAGCCGCTTCGGATACATCTGGGTGTGTGTGTGTGTGTGTGCGCGCGCCGTCGTGTTTGGCCCCCACGCTAGCTTTGCAGTGGCATTTAGTGAGCGCTTGCAATCAAAGGTGGCCGTCAGCAGTGTGGAGAGTTGGGCGAGAATTAATCAGACGCCCACGAGCGCGCTAACCAACAGACAATGCCTTACAAATGTTCACTGGGACGAGCTGCCATGGAAACATGCCGGGGTTTATTGAGTTCTTCTTGTGATGCTCTTACGCGCCCGTGTTCTGTTGATTTAGGTCCCTCTAATGTTTTGATAGCGACTTGGCTGCGCTGCCTTTTTGAACTGATTTATTATCTTGTTACTATGGCGATGAGATGTTACTCAGAACTTTGGCAGGTCTGGTGTAGACGAGTTGGTCGACAGCGTCAGAGAAACGATGAAGATGTGCTGTTGCGATTGTAAGCGATTGCATCCGAGCTATAGCACTAGTGGCGTGACGTTGTCATGTTGCAATTTATACGATGGCTGGCTCATTGGTTCTTTCAATATGCAACAAACAAAAACAATACATTTTCACTCTTACAACCTGTTTCGTAGAGGAAGCATGACTGGATCTGTGATTTCTTTGAGTTTGTTTTCCCGTGGCACCCCGCCACCGTGACATATTTCCAGCCACGCAAAACAATAATCACAACGTATTGTTTGGAAAAATTACATTGTTCTGCCTCGTTGGGCTACAATAAATTATGTATTTAGTACAATTTTACTTGAACCTAAATAACCCTATTGATTAGGAGGACATGATCATTACCATCTTAAAATGCTTAAAAATCAGTTTATCCTTTATAGGCAGGGAAGTGACACAGTCATGACTGTGAGGGAACAAATAGTACAGAGGAGAGGGACCGCAGTGGACATAATGGGAGAGGAATAGAAGATGGAGGAACAAGTAAAGAGATGGAGGGAATAGAGAGACCGCAGTGGACATAATGGGAGAGGAATAGAAGATAGAGGAACAAGTAAAGAGATGGAGGGAATAGAGAGACCGCAGTGGACATAATGGGAGAGGAATAGAAGATGGAGGAACAAGTAAAGAGATGGAGGGAATAGAGAGACCGCAGTGGACATAATGGGAGAGGAATAGAAGATGGAGGAACAAGTAAAGAGATGGAGGGAATAGAGAGACCGCAGTGGACATAATGGGAGAGGAATAGAAGATGGAGGAACAAGTAAAGATATGGAGGGAATAGAGAGACCGCAGTGGACATAATGGGAGAGGAATAGAAGATGGAGGAACAAGTAAAGAGATGGAGGGAATAGAGAGACGGCAGTGGACATAATGGGAGAGGAATAGAAGATGGAGGAACAAGTAAAGAGATGGAGGGAATAGAGAGACCGCAGTGGACATAATGGGAGAGGAATAGAAGATGGAGGAACAAGTAAAGAAATGGAGGGAATAGAGAGACCGCAGTGGACATAATGGGAGAGGAATAGAAGATGGAGGAACAAGTAAAGAGATGGAGGGAATAGAGAGACCGCAGTGGACATAATGGGAGAGGAATAGAAGATGGAGGAACAAGTAAAGATATATGGAGGGAATAGAGAGACCGCAGTGGACATAATGGGAGAGGAATAGAAGATGGAGGAACAAGTAAAGAGATGGAGGGAATAGAGAGACGGCAGTGGACATAATGGGAGAGGAATAGAAGATGGAGGAACAAGTAAAGAGATGGAGGGAATAGAGAGACCGCAGTGGACATAATGGGAGAGGAATAGAAGATGGAGGAACAAGTAAAGAGATGGAGGGAATAGAGAGACCGCAGTGGACATAATGGGAGAGGAATAGAAGATGGAGGAACAAGTAAAGAGATGGAGGGAATAGAGAGACCGCAGTGGACATAATGGGAGAGGAATAGAAGATAGAGGAACAAGTAAAGATATGGAGGGAATAGAGAGACCGCAGTGGACATAATGGGAGAGGAATAGAAGATGGAGGAACAAGTAAAGAAATGGAGGGAATAGAGAGACCGCAGTGGACATAATGGGAGAGGAATAGAAGATGGAGGAACAAGTAAAGAGATGGAGGGAATAGAGAGACGGCAGTGGACATAATGGGAGAGGAATAGAAGATGGAGGAACAAGTAAAGAGATGGAGGGAATAGAGAGACCGCAGTGGACATAATGGGAGAGGAATAGAAGATGGAGGAACAAGTAAAGAAATGGAGGGGATATAGGAAGAGAGGAGAGAGAACGCAGTGGTCTTAATGGAAGAGGAATAGAAGATAGAGGAACAAGTAGAGAGATGGAGGGAATAGAGAGACCGCAGTGGACATAATGGGAGAGGAATAGAAGATAGAGGAACAAGTAGAGATGGAGGGGATAGAGAGAACGCAGTGGACTTAATGGAAGAGGAATAGAAGATAGAGGAACAAGTAGAGAGATGGAGGGAATAGAGAGACCGCAGTGGACATAATGGGAGAGGAATAGAAGATAGAGGAACAAGTAGAGATGGAGGGGATAGAGGAAGAGAGGAGAGAAAGGTTGAGGGATTCTAGCTTCCTGTATGAGCCTCCACCTCAATAGTCCCCAATCAATGAGCTGAACTACAGGAGGGCCCTGAAGGGCCTAGAAGAATTAAGTGCCCCCACCCCCACTCAATAACATCCCCCCACAACAAGAAACATGCCTGGAGGAAACACTGGACTGGATCCTAGCTCAAGATGGGTCCGGGCTGTAGTCACACAAGTGATTAAACTGGACGTTCAGGTGCCTACATCCACGAGTGCTCCGTTTATTCGTTTATTTTATGGGAAATTGAGTTTAGTACTACCTATATGTTCGTTTTGGTAGTGTCCTGGGTTTTAGCCAAGTTTTTGTCATTATATTCGTCATACTGAGAAAAAATACAGATTTTGTTTTATTTGTCACTTAGTTTTTGTTCCCATTTTCAGATGTGTATCTGGGATACGGTTTTGTAGATGTTTCAGTGATGTTGATATGCTAGCTTTTCTTATTTTTAGTGTTTTGGATTATTTATCCGGGAAATAGTGTGGATGTTTCAGTATTTTTGATGTGCTAGCTCATCTATATATCAGTGGTATGTGTTATCTGGGAAATAGTGTGGATGTTTCAGTATTTTTGATATGCTAGTGCTTCCACATATCAGTGTTTTGTGTTGTGCTCAACACTTTGCCGGGCTGTGCTCTATACTGCCGGGCTGTGCTCTATACTGCCGGGCTGTGCTCTATACTGCCGCTGCCGCTGCTGCCGACACAGAAACGACAGTTAGGATTAGGCAGGAACACGGCAAATCATCAACACCGCCGGTTATCAGTGTGCGGCCATATCCCCACAGTTCCCTGGGTTTCCCCAGGACAGGCTGAGACTCAAACAGAAACTGGACCACACACACACACACACACACACACACAGATGTATATATTACATGTTAGGTGCATATCGGAAATGACATCCCTTCCACACTTCTTAAGAAGATGATTTGTTACCTATGTAGCTAGAGTGGTATGTGTGCACTAGTACAACTACATTTTATTTGTGTATTTTCATCACCCAGTACCATGGATTTCTTTCTTTCTCTACGTTCCCTTGATTGATAACTTCATGTAACTAGGGAGTCGGGCATGTGCTCTGTGGAAAGCGTTTTTCACAGATCTCTCATCTAAGTTGTCTTGTGAAGTGTTGACCTTGGTCCTTTCTCCCGTGTGCCAAAGCTGGTTATGCTTTTGTTGTGCGTCGATAATTGTACATCATTTTAAGTTTGCATTTGAGTGCTTGTGTGAGTATATAAAGAAATGCATCATTGGAAATACATATACAGAAAATTATTAGCTACATTTTGTGTTTTGAAATGCTTTGAAACACAAAATGCCAATCATACCATGGTAATGTAAATCAGTAAAAAAAGATGTAACCACTGTGACTTGGAAAATAATGGGTTTGAGTTCTGTAGCTGCATTCTTCTTGTGTTCCCTCCACTTGCCTGCGTGCACTTGCCGTTTGCCCTTGAATTACTGGACCTGCTCTACCCAACACAGAGCCGGGGCTGTGATCAGAGGGCGAAACCTAAAAATGAATGAATCTTTCCTTCTTGAAAATAGTTATTTGCCCTTCTGGACAGTTTTTCAGCAGTCGTCCATGGGCTGGAGGCTTGGGAACGTCTGCCTCCGGTATGTTCTAGTGGGGTTGGCTTTTTCAAAGTGTTTCCTTGCTTTTCAGTATTGTAGAGGTCCGTTGAGCCAAATACGGATAATCTGTTGCCCTCCTTCTCCAAACCACAGCTTGTTTCTTTCTGCTGTCCGTGAGGGATCATCCTAACAAACTGTAATGCCTGGCAACTGTAACTAAGGTTCCGACATGGCAGGTCTTGGCCATTGAGCATTGGACCAGGTTTGAGCTGCAGTCTGAGGACATGGGAAATTAAAGGGGGGGGGGCTAGTTAATCGAAAATGGTCTAAGAGATTAGCCTAGTAATTACGGAATAGGAAACATATCTAAATTTAGCTCTCTGGGACAAAAAAAGACGTGGTGGAAATGGGGAGGCGAAACATTATGGCTGAGAGAGACCGGAGTGGTGTGGCTGGTTAAAAAGAGGACCTCAGGTGCAGCCTTAATAGGAAGGAGGGGTATGTGAGGGAGGGGTAGAGTGTGGTTGAGGGACCTGGAGAGGGAGGGAGGATGGGTGTGAGTGAGTGAGTGGGAGCGGGAGAGACGGAGAGAGAGTGTGCCGGAGAGAGTGTGAGAGGGAGACGGGCAGACAGAGGGAAGTGGAAGCCAGTCACAGCTTCTCCTTTCCACTGCACCAGTGGTGAGGGACAGGTCCTCTCCTCACCTCTACTAAAGGTTCCTATTTATCTCCGGGCGTCGCGCTACATGTTCCTGTGTACTTCCCACCGAGGACTGCTGAACGAAATGGCATCACGGTGCCGTTGAGTTATTCGTCTTTATTTGGGCAACGGAAATTAGAGACGCGCGGAGCGGACAGTGTTGAAACCTGGACTTGAACTGGGATTCTCTTTCTGTTCTGGTGGAGTGGATTCTCTTTTGTTATTCTTGGGGTTTTTGTTACGAAGAGCAGGACTCTGAGTGAACAGAATAATCAAAAGGCCGGACTGCAATGGTTCCCCTGAACAAAAGAGGCATTTAAAAGGACTCAGGATTGTGTACGTAATTATATCAATCGTGGAAACGGGCACTTTTGGACAGCGCCGATGTAAATCTCTTTCACCCCTGGTGATTTCCGAGTGTTGGTGGGATAAACAGGAGGAATGCAGATTGATCCGACACCCGTCCCAGCCAGTGTCCTGAACAGGGAGGAGAAACGGTCTGAAGAACACCAGGAAACTCAGACGTCCGATACAGACTCCAGTATCCCTTCATGTGATTGACTGGATGACTCCTGGTGACTCCAACAGTCGAAACCTGATCAAAACCTTTTTACGGTCTTGAAGAGCAAAGTTTCGGAACAGTGTGTGGATTGGGTCTCCCGAGACCGAAGCCTGATTTGTTGCTCTGCGCTCACGCGCGCCCACACGCATACAGACGCGCACACACACAGAGACAACTAACAGGATCGAGGTTTTGCTACACCTCGCTTGGCCTCTGTCTGTCTGGGGAGCGTAAACATAATCCCCCAGCGCTCTGTGGAACGAGAGCCGTGACATTAACACCCGCTGTTTTTTTTAGCGTGTCTGTGTTTTGATTTGGACAATAGCAGTGCATACATGGGTTCCAGACACTGACCACAGGACATGGTACTACTCCAGAATAATAGGATGCGGACAGCAAGAATGGAAACTAACTGCTGGTAGCCTACAGAAACGGCATTTCTTTTTACTTTAGAGGGCAGCCTAACACTGGCTAATGAAGATGGATTGTCATCTTCATCCCGACTTTGGGATTTTCTGAGCATTTTTTTTCTCCTGTGATTTTAAACAAGCTGTTTAAATTTCAGAATGGCTTTTTTGCAGTAAATAATCTAAAATTATTTACTCAATAGTGGTTGTATGCTCCCGGTCTTTTTAATCTGTGATCAGATCTGTACTGAGCGCTGTGCCTGCTGTGTCTGCTCACCCTGACGCCTGGCTGCTAGTCCACATGCCCACTTGCCTCTGGTTATTTTTTGCTCTTGCCAGGACAGCTCATCTTTAGCCACCTGTCCACTAGTGGTGTCCCTTGTTGAAATCAAGAGATGTGGTCAGGTAAAGCAGTGGGGACCTCAGTCGTGGGGTTAGATGCCCATCTTAGCATCGGAATACCTGTTTCATTTTGTTGAGGGGAACACCGCTGCCTCTAAGCATGACCGATCGGAAAAGGAATGTTGAGCCGGCCGTCATGCTTTCCTGTGGGCTCTATTGATTTTTGTCCGTCAGTGTTGAATTGATTGAGACCCAGCTATGTGAGTGCCGAGGTGAAAGAGCGATAGAGGAGAGCTCTTTATGCTGTGGGAAGGGCAGACGGGTCTCCAGTTACAGGCCACCTCCGCGTCGCTGGTAGCACAACACGAACCTGACCTGCCATGAATTATTCTGCGTTGACGACCGACCCGGTGCCCACCGCCAACAGCAGTCTTGTGGGCCCCGACCCGAACCACTCCTGCCCCCTGGGCTGGGGCCAGAATGAGGGCCTGGAGGCCTGTGTCTTGGAGACGGCAGTCATCGTGATGCTCACCGTGCTCATCATCGCCGGGAACCTGACGGTGATCTTTGTGTTCCACTGCGCGCCGCTCCTGCACCACTACACCACTAGCTACTTCATCCAGACTATGGCCTACGCTGACCTGCTGGTAGGCCTCAGCTGCCTGGTGCCCACCCTGTCCCTCCTGCACTACCCGGCCAGCGTGCAGGAGCCCGTCACCTGCCAGGTCTTCAGCTACGTCATCTCGGTCCTCAAGAGCGTCTCCATGGCCTGCCTGGCCTGCATTAGTGTGGACCGCTATTTGGCCATCACCAAGCCTCTGTCTTACAACCAGCTGGTGACGCCGTGCCGTCTCCGCGGCTGCATTGCCCTCATCTGGGTCTACTCCTGCCTGGTGTTCCTGCCCTCCTTTTTTGGCTGGGGCAAGCCGGGCTACCACGGGGACATCTTCGAGTGGTGCGCCCACTCGTGGCCTACCTCGGCTGTGTTCACGGGCTTCGTGGTGTGCCTGTTGTACGCGCCTGCAGCCCTGGTGGTCTGCTTCACTTACTTTCACATCTTCCGCATCTGCCAGCAGCACAACCGCGAGATCAGCGAGAGACGGGCGCGCTTCCCCAGCCAGGAGATGGAGGTCGGGGACGGCGGCAGTGGTGCCGGCGGTGCCGGGGGCCACCCCGCGGGTCATGGGCCGGACAGGTGCTATGCCATGGTGCTCTTCCGGATCACCAGCGTCTTCTACATGCTCTGGCTACCCTACATCATCTATTTTTTGCTGGAGAGTTTCCATGTGCTGGACAGCCCCGCCCTGTCCTTCGTGACCACCTGGCTAGCCATCAGCAACAGCTTCTGCAACTGTGTCATTTATAGCCTGTCCAATAGCGTGTTCCGCCTTGGCATGCGCCGCCTCTCGCAGACCATCTGCTCCTTCAGCCACTGTGCGGCGGACGACAGGGACTTCGGAGAACCCAAACCCCGGAAAAGGCCAAAGTCCTGTTCCATCTGAGGCGTTCGGAGGCTCTTTGTCAGCTCTTTGCGAAGTTGCTGAATATTCAATTGACAGGGCTGTCCCAAAGAGAGAGGGTTTAAGTTCTCATGGTTTGTTTGAAGAATACCAAGAACCCCGCTGCAGTAGTGCTAAGCTGTGATTTCTAGGCAAACATTCGATTTCTGGGAGGGGCTAACTGGGAAACTGATGGCTGTATCATGTCTAGTGACATTATGCTGGTTTCTTACAGTATACATTATCTTGTGGAACGTTATTCCACCAATTACTTTGCCGTCAAAAACATTAGTTTCTCGTCAGTGCTTTGACAGTTGGCTTCTTAAAACTAGAGAAGCATCTCTTTAAGGGTGACCTTGAGAATTATAGTGTCTTACATGTCCCCACGGCATTGACTGAAATCTATGGAATTTGGGTGTTAATTTTAATCCGGTGCTGCACCAAGGCTGTACTGGAATAGACTGCGTCCGCACACGTGGAGTTCACCTAGGGTGTGTACGTGCGAACGTCTGACTTCTTCGTGATTCCACGTGCTCCTTGACGATGATGGTATGCACCACACGGATTTCTGTAGCCCGTCGCCTGTTAGGAGAAACTACAGCTCTCGCACGGTTTGCCGAAAGATTTGTCTTCGCGAAGACGACATTGAGCGTTCCGAAGACTTTCTTAAAAGAAACGGGGCATGGTGTTTGCCACGTTACACAATCTCTTTGGGGAAAGTACACCCTGCTGATTTAGTTTTTAGATTTTTCTATATTTTGAACGTTTCATTTTGTATCTGTGTTAATGCCTCATGTACAGTTGCTGTTTAGGATGTTGATTATGGGTTATTGGTTATGACCTCTAGTGAATTCTCTCGTTGTCTCTCTCTAGCTCTGTCTCTCTCTCTAGCTCTGTCTCTCTCCGTCTCCCTCTCCCTCTATAGCTCTCTCCTCCTACTTAAAGCTCAGCGTCATTATAGATGACTGTCCTTAGATTTCCCATGCTCTGTGCAGACTGTTCCCTTATTAAAGGGCCTTATTTTTACAGAATGCTCTGGGCATGTGCAGTAGAATGCATCGCTGCCTTTGAACATGTACCCTATCCTGTTTGATACGGCCGACGTGTACGCATTCCAAGTTTTCTGGTACATTCCCTGAATATTTCTTTTGTCCGTTTATGTTCAGAAGTCTGACGAAGCGCACGTCTTCGGTCATACTCGAGCCTATAATGATATGGGATAGCGCTGTTTCCTGTGGACGTCGGTCATGGTTAAGACGCGTGTTCCTGTATTCATCGGCTATTTTACCATGTGAACAATCAAGCAACACAGCAAACTGAACCTGCTATGTCGACTGTTTATTTTGTGTCAATGCTGCTCGACATGATTGGTCATTACCCTGTTTGCATTGCAGGTTATGTAAATGTGCCTAAAGATATGGGAGGGGCAAATATAACATTTGTCTCAATTTATAATGCTTTCTTCTACATGTGGTTACAAGGACACACTGCACTTTTTTACAGTCATTGCATTTTGGAACGTGAGCTTTTTTGTTACTTGACTAAGATCCATTGAGCTTACATTTGCCAAAACCCCGGTACCATCTTCTGTCAATACCTTTTAAGCTTCTGATGAGGTCATCAGCATTTACGTGTGGTGGAATCCTTTAGAATATTAGGGGGCAGATATAATCACAGTGGTTCTGCCAAAATGGTTCCTCGGTGTCTCGTAGACGAAAGCTTCTCAACTCTGGGTTTTGTGAAATGCATCAGATTTTTTTTAACCAAATGTAATGTTGTTCCAGTAGGACTACAGTGGGATTATCACAATTCTGTCAACTATTCACCCTTTAAGATATTTACAACAATGCCAAGTCTATCCCAATTACATAACTTAACTGTCTCGATAGACCAACTCACAGGTAGTTCTGGCTACTCGCTAAAAAAAAGTCACTAACATGGAGAAAAATCCTAATTATTCTGGTCAAGGGCGTTCACGAAACACAAAATACAATCAAAGGCTTAATTGGTGACCAGCATCCTTGCTAGATACTGCTTTACAGTGAATGTTGTACTGTTGTTTTTTATGTGAACCAGTTCTAGGTTCTTGTTTAAAGACTTTCCTTGCTCATTAAAAAAGAAAGAGTTTGTTAACGGTTGTGAGAATCAGGCAGGCAGAAGGGTGTAGACGGACAGACTGGCGTAGAGGAGCTACGATAATGACGGGTGGAGACTGGTATTTAACCTTGGTCTCTGGCAGAGAACCAGATAATGTTAGGTGTGTGGCACTGGGCAGTGGCACTGCAGGAAACACAGGTTCTTTAAATTGACCCACTTGTCACTAGAAATTCCCCGTACCTCCTGTATTATAATGACCAAACTGGCTTTGAATTTCTTTCTAGATATATTCAAAAACCGACTTCAAATAAATTTGTTAGTGTGTATCTAAAAGATTTGATTAATACAGTACGAAGTATATTTATTTATTTATTTTATTTATTAAGGCTATTTGTTTAATATAAGTATGTATAGTGTGTATCTGTTTTAACCTGCTGTACATGTACATATGTACATCTGTTGAGACAAAGAAAATATATATATTATGACAAAATCTCGACCTGTGACGCATATTTATTTGTTAATTCTAATAGACTGCTGTATATGGAGTATAAGATGTTTTTGATTAGAAGAAGTGGAGAAATTGCACAGTATCTATTTTTTTATTTCTGAGATTTTGTCAAATGCTTTGGTTTCGCTGTCGCTGCCAATCCAATAAAACTGATCAAAAATGTCAATGAAATTCAAGCTATGTTGCCTTTTTGAACAGAGCTTTAAGTTCTTGATGTATTTAGCTGCATTTCACTGGCTTTGTGTTTGTACTGTACTTTTCTGAAGTGATTAAGTGGCAAGTAATCATTGAATGTGTGCCTCGCATGGCCAGTTTCTGGGATGCGTTCATTAATTATTTTTAATGAAGTGAAAAAATTAAATGGTAAGTGCGTTCATTTGACAGCGTCTAAAGCATTCCAGAATTCATTCTCATGAATCTATTCGTATGAGAATGTTATTGAAATATTGTTTGTGTTGCTGGTGAGTAATCTACATACATTTATAAAACAAATGCTAATGCTTACGGCATAAATATGTTTGAAATTTAATGGCGTGCCTTTATTACCGTCGGGCCATTAATACCTAATATTCTTTCATATCTAATCGCGGCCAAATGTGTCTTTAACATGTATTGACTCTGGCTGAGTACATTGAGTCAAATCCATTTGTCACATTTCGTAACACACTTGTCTGCTAAATTGTTCCAGGGTCTGTTCAATCAATCCGCTGTGATGGAATCAAATGCGAACATTCCACTGCTTAAGCCACATCAGTTAGCTTAATTTAGATTAACATACTGTACAGCTCCATGGAAATGGTTGCGTCACGCCACACAGTTCCCTTGCTAATGTCATCACAATCGTCGTTGCACGTGGGCCTGGGTTTGCAGTTCCGAACTTGTTTTGTTTGTCCTCTTTTAATGGCACACACACACACACACACACACACACACACACACACATAGGAACGCTCTCTGGGGATGAATTTCCAAAGGTTACTGCCTGCAGCCTCTGAGGGGAAATAAGATACGTGCAGTTGGAGAGGGAGAAGAACGTGACCTTTTTCCCTTCTAATGAGCACATCAAATGCTTGTCTGATCATGGAGGTCTTTGGACTTTTGGTGGTCATGAATAAACTATGAACCAATTCACCCGTACAACAATTTTTTTCTGTCTCCGTATTTTAACAAGCGAGTTATTTATTAAACGCTGAACAGTGCGACTTATTGTGCGTCCCCTGATGAGTTAGCGATTCAGGACGTCCACGTGCTGTGTCACTGGTGAAGGATATTTTCAAGTGCGTCATCTTCGATACAGTTGATTTTAGCTACTTGTAAGACCTTTCTAAGTGGGAGTCTTTAAAAGGCATTCACATGTTGAGCGGGGAAATTCGTACTTGGCAATTAAGAAAAAGTGTATTTACCTTCTGCTGAAATTGTAATAAACCGACAATTTCTGACAAATTTTCCACCTCTTATGGTGCTGAATGCCCATATTAGGTGATGTGTATTATGCCTCTATACTTTGGGTTAGGGTTAGGGTTCCCTCTGGAGGCGAATTGTAATGAACCTTTTAATAAGAAAAGCAGGCTACGACTAGTTTGCCGTTTCCGGATATTGTGGATATTGCAAACTCTGTCACTGGTACTTTCACAGCTTCTTATGATGGCTTCGACGATACTACCAATACAGCACCTGGGTCTTATTTTATTGCGCGTCCGGTTTGGGCTAGGAGCAATTTGGTTGTTGTAATCCATACATTGAACCATTATTTCTTCGTTCAATGGCCCACACTCTACATCTCTATGTCATTGTACCTTTTGATTAGCCGTGTGGTGTGGAACCAATTTTGTCATACTGGTCTTGAGTATACAGATGTGGTAGTCATTCTGACATGCTACCAGATTTCCCAGTCTATTTCTTGCCAATGGCATTCAGCCCCGCCTCTCTTGGCCAGTCTCTGTTTCTCTCCCTGTCTCTTGCTCTCTCTGTCTGTCTGTCTCTCTCTTTCTCCCTGTGTCTCTGTTTCTCTCCCTGTCTCCTTGTCTGTCTGTCAGTAAATTTCTCTCAGCACTTTTACCCTTTCACAGTGATCTGAGCTGATGAAGCTGTCTGCTGTCTCTGAGGTACTTGGTCTCTTGATCACCCTCATTGTTTTGTGTCGCTGGCCCTCCTCTAGCTCTCACAACGGTGCCGCTCAGCACACCTGTGTTCTCATTCACACACGGCGCCCCCGTTGCTTGCTTCCGTTATATAAAAAAAAACCTACTGGAGTCTGTCAGGACCATGCCGTTAAAAGACCAAGGTTTGTCGTATTAAGTTGAGGAGTTTCTGTATTCCAGATTTTCCCTAAAACCATTCTTTGCCCTTTATCTCATCCCATCTTACAGCGCTCCACATTTGTTCTTGCTGCCAGCCTTTCATCCATATGCATGAATCCCGAACCAAGAGAAGCTTACAGTCCGGGCTGCTGAATATTCATGGTCAAATCCTCTCCATGCCGACTGTATTATGGACTCCCTTTAATATTAATCTTTGCAGCTGCGACAGGGCCCCGGCCGTGGAGGTGCTCCTCGCCCTCCCGTCATACTGTGCCACTCGCCACCTCCTGGTGAACATTGTGCCACTCGCCACCTCCTGGTGAACATTGTGCCACTCGCCACCTCCTGGTGTCAATGTGCCACTCGCCGCCTCCTGGTGACATTGTGCCACTCGCCACCTCCTGGTGAACATTGTGCCACTCGCCACCTCCTGGTGAACATTGTGCCACTCGCCACCTCCTGGTGAACATTGTGCCACTCGCCGCCTCCTGGTTAACATTGTGCCATTCGCCGCCTCCTGGTGAGTGGCACACAAAGAAACACCTGCATCCGCCTGAGGGATTATGCCAGGCTGAGGTTATTCACATCCTTTTATGGAGACAATGGGCCTCTTTTATGCCCCCCACACACTTCCCCTTTAAAAGGCTTGGTCACGGTCTATTAACCCAAACAAGTGCTCGTGCCCCCCCCACTACGAGATGTAAATGAGCAGACGGATAATGTAGTAAATCCCGTCAGGGTCATGGCCGTAATGTCGTGGCCAATCCCTGTCCCCCGCCGGCCCCTTTATGAGAAGAGGAATCTTCCTACTGACGGCTCTGGTGTAGGGAACGATCCAAACCCAGGAGTTCTGGTTTCCCTGCGCCCTTTACCCCAATGTCGGCAGACGTTTGGCCTGTGGTCCGTCGACATTAATACGCGATGACAGCTGCCCACTCGTTGCTGTTGGGCTGGTCACATGCCCACACTGCCAGCTAGTGCCATCTGGATGCCCGCATGGGTTTCGTCAGCAAACAGGGTGACGTTGGTGGTAATGTTAATTAACCAAAGTGGGTAGAAAACACGCTGTATTAGCCAGGGGGGGGTTGGGTTGGTGAGGCACCCAGCAGGGAGTCGTTTGACCCGTTTTTCAATCGGGATCCCCGACAACGTCAACCGACATGGCAGACGTCCGCACCTGATCTGATGTCCCACATCAGGTCGACCGGGAGAAATGACGGCTCCATCGAAGGTAACTGTAACCCTGGGGACGCTGAGGAACGTCCACAAAGTTATTTAACAGTTTGATGAAACCACTGTGTCACTGTCAACGAAACTGAATGCAGCAGGGTTGACCGCCCAGTCGGAACCGGAAGGAGGGACGACGATTAGAGATTGGGTTGTCCTCTGGCGGGTAGGACTTTTCCTTTGTTGACTAGTACAACATAACTAGTGGAAATGGCACGAACCAGTAAGGTCATGGTCTAACAGTGGTGGACTGTCATATGTATATGGGCGCCTTAAGCATAGGTTACTCTCTACTCTTCAGATGTTAGGCTGCTATTTGTAATCCTGTCGTGCGTCTTTTTCTTTGGGCTCTTATGCAACTCGCGGCTCACAATAGAAAAAGCACTTAGAGAATCTCTCCTCCCCCCAGCACAATGCTGGCTTTGTTACTGCATAGCTACCCTCGCTGATGAAAACCCATTTAGGCCAATGTTATTATTTGGGCAGTAAGGCTTTGAGCACCGTGCTTTTGATAAGGGAAGAAGCCAAGGGCAATGTCACAGATATGGCTGTAATGCTCATATCTGTGTAGTATTTGGAATGGGCTTTTTGTTGATAAGCCTGGGACATTGTATTTTTATCCTGATGAGAATATTTGATTGTTTTGTGTGTGTGTGCGCGTGTGTGTGTGTGTTTGCGTGTGTGTGTGGCTCTGCCCCACTGGCTGTGTGTGTGCATTTGTGTTTGGGTGTGTGTGTGTGCATTTGTGTGTGTGTGTGTGTGCACGCCTGCTTGTGTGTGTGTGTGTATTGCTCTGCCCTGCCCCATTAGGCTGTGTGTGTGTGTGTGTGTGTGTGTCCCGACCTCCTTCCAGATCCTCCTCAGACCCTTGTCTCCTGTACCCTCCCTGACAGCGCCGCCCCCCAAATCCTTCACACCCATTTTAAAACCTCTGCAGGGCGGGTGCTGACCTCCAAGGGCAGACGGAGGGATAAATAAAATAAGAGAAATTGATGGAGACATTAATAGGACCTGAAGAAAGACATGTAGAGATGAGTGACACTGAGCCTCTGAGATGAATGCACTGAAGCACCTGTTGATGTTTTCTACACTCGTCCAGTGATTATCGAACTCCGCAACATCAGTAATCAAGTCCAAGCATCGAGCACATGGTGAGATGCATGTGTATTTTAAGGTAGAACATCTATTCTGATAGAGGGAGAGAATGTCCAGAGAGGCTGTACAGGTACACTGCACCCTATCCCACCTGAGGGCACTCACCTGTATTAAATACCAAAGCAGTTGTCCCCGGCAACACGGAAATAAGAGACCTATAAATATCATCGTGCGTCCCAGTCAGCCTTGATCTTCACCCCACGGAATCCCAGGGCTGTGTTTACTGCCGGCACGTGGTATTATGCAGTTGATTAGCGTCTCCTAGCCATTGTCATTATGGCCAGTGTCACAGTGCTGGCGTTTCTACAACGAGCCGGGAACCAGTGGCATTCTCCCTGGCCGTTAAGTCCCCCGGGCTGACTTTAAAAGACTTTGCTCTCAAAGAGCTGTTCCTCTCCATTCGGGGAAAAAACTAGACCAAAGAATTAGCTGTCATCCGTTTTAGAATTCATATATTTATGCCATCCAGCTACGGATAACAGACCCTCTAATGACAAAGTGAAAACGTTTTTTAGAGTTGTGCCGATTTGCGTTGAAAACGAGCGAATTGAAATGGCCGGTGTGCGTAAGTGGTTGTAGGCTTTACGGCGACACCGCAAATTGAGCTGTTATGCATCCTGAAGCGATTCATCATACTTCAGGCGTCTCTGGTACCCGATTAGAGTCCATTTGTGGCAAATTCAATTGATTGGATATGATATAAAAACGGGCCCAGACCCGTCTACATCAGGCGGTTATTTAATGCGAAGGATGTGCAATCAAATGGGGATCGTACTGTCAAGTGTCACAGTCACTTCCCCTGGGCAGTTGTATTTTATTAGGAATGTTTTTGGACACATGGCTATCTGAGAGGAATTCTGATCACATTAATATGTATAATAAAAAAAAATTTTGTGGAAAAATGTGTTTAACGAAAAATTATTTATGCTTCAAGTTCTATATTATCAATTGCGTGCAATTGACCTTATACGATATCAAAATAAACGTTTGAAGAAACCTCGTACTCAAGGAAATTGTTTGGATATGTAGGACCAATAAATGCTGCCCTGTTCCAATAAGGATGGGGCAGATGGTGTGAGTGTGTGCATGTGCATGATATTTACTTGTGCTTTGTGCCTTTTTTCTCCACACAACACTCCCAGTACTGTGAGAATGAGTACACTGGTTAGAAATCCAATAGGGCTGTTGAAGTGAAGGGGTTTACCAGCATGCTCTACCTAGCCTCTTGCGTGCTACTTGTCAGCTATTGGACAGCTAGAGCCTCCATTGAGACCTTTTCAGCTGGGGAGAGGGAGAGGGATTAGGAGATGGACGGTCTGAATGTATAGAGGACGCGTTTGGGGAGGGAGACATCGCAAAATACAAATGTATATGAACTGTTTTATCTAGGCTGATGTAGAGATTTTGTAGTAAGTGCGGATATGATGCGGTTATGATGCGGTTATGATGCGGTTATGATTGTTATGATGCGGTTATGATGCGGTTATGATTGTAATGATGCGGTTATGATGCGGTTATGATGCGGTTATGATTGTTATGATGCGGTTATGATGCGGTTATGATTGTAATGATGCGGTTATGATGCGGTTATGATGCGGTTATGATTGTAATGATGCGGTTATGATGCGGTTATGATTGTAATGATGCGGTTATGATGCGGTTATGATTGTTATGATGCGGTTATGATGCGGTTATGATTGTAATGATGCGGTTATGATGCGGTTATGATTGTAATGATGCGGTTATGATTGTAATGATGCGGTTATGATGCGGTTATGATGCGGTTATGATGCGGTTATGATTGTTATGATGCGGTTATGATTGTTATGATGCGGTTATGATGCGGTTATGATTGTAATGATGCGGTTATGATGCGGTTATGATTGTAATGATGCGGTTATGATGCGGTTATGATGCGGTTATGATTGTAATGATGCGGTTATGATGCGGTTATGATGCGGTTATGATGCGGTTATGATTGTAATGATGCGGTTATGATGCGGTTATGATTGTAATGATGCGGTTATGATTGTAATGATGCGGTTATGATGCGGTTATGATTGTAATGATGTGGTTATGATGTGGTTATGATGCGGTTATGATTGTAATGATGCGGTTATGATGCGGTTATGATTGTAATGATTCGGTTATGATATGGTTATGGTTGTTATGATACGGTTATGGTTGCTATGATACGGTTATTGGTGTCATTGCCATGTCATTTAGCTGATTAGGCCTTGGAGCTTGTCTACCTACGCCTCTGTCAGAGTCGAACGAAACCATTCTCCTTGCATTGTCATGGAAACCAAGAAAGGCTCATCATCATCACCACCACCTGTGAGATGATCGCTTTGCGATTTAAAGGGCGACCGGTGTAATTGTCGCGGTTGTGATGTCACATGACGTCTAATTTATCACAGCCGGACTTCATCCAATATTCCTGGTATTGAATGTGTGGCGCGGTGATACGGCTGGTGCACGTTGTGCCCATGCTTTGATGATGCCATCCTGACACCGCGAGCTCACTGGGGTGAACCAATCGCAAGGTTTCACTGCCGGACATCACCCGGTGTTTCTGGACCGGGACGACCGAACTGTGAACTCTGTCCGATTCAAACTGAACTTTTTTTGGTTGCTTAAATTCTACGGCGTTAACCGTGTTTATCTTTTATGAGAGAAATCAAGCATTCTTTCCTGACATCTCTGACCACGCCACTAGCCTAGAAGCATAGCTTTAGTTATACCATGGGTGTCATAAAGTCGAAAATTGGAAATTGATAATCGATCACTGTATAATGTCAGCTTGGTTACCAAGATGAATTGCCTGTTACCTTGCTAGCTTCTAACGTCAAACCCTGTGTAATCCACCTCTCAGTCCAGCACCACTATCCTCAGTATGTGCAGGATGGTCTATAACAATAATAATTACACCAAATACAATAATAATTACATAAATAATACACCAACCATAGGTTGTATAATTTTATCTAGATTGCTAAAAGACCTTGCTGTTATTTAATTAGCTGCTAACGCTGTCTGCTGTTGAAAACACAGTTCTGCTATTTAGCTCCTAGGCTCTAGAAGGCTGGAATTAAAATATATTTTATGTGAAGCATGTGGCTACATAGTGTTTGTGTCTGTGTGTTTGTGTGTGTGTGTGTGTGTGTGTGTGTGTGTTTAGCAGCGGCTTCTGTTTTCCTGGCTGCTGTTGAGGCTTTCCCCCAGAAGCCAGACAGACCTGCTTCATCCCACTCTGATCATTGTTTTCTTGTGAGAAGCTCAGCCAGAGGGATCATATATCCCAGGGCTGTAAATAGCCTCTAGCCATGGTATAACCAGCTAATGTCATTAGGAGGCTGAATAAACAGGTTATGAGAGGGGGGCGGGGGACCGGGGGAAACTCAAGTTTAAGTGGTCGCCTCCCTACAGAGTCAACTTGGAGCTGCAGTGGAGTTTAATCAGCCTACAAGTGGCCGCTTTGGAGAAGTGTGATGGAAGAGGGAGAGAGGGAAGAGAGGAAGAGAGGGGGTGGGAGAGAGAGGAAGAGGGGGTGGGAGAGAGGAAGAGGGGGTGGGAGAGAGAGGAAGAGGGGGTGGGAGAGAGAGGAAGAGGGGGTGGGAGAGAGAGGAAGAGGGGGTGGGAGAGAGAGGAAGAGGGGTGGGAGAGAGAGGAAGAGAGGGGGTGGGAGAGAGAGGAAGAGAGGGGTGGGAGAGAGAGGAAGAGAGGGGGTGGGAGAGAGAGGAAGAGAGGGGGTGGGAGAGAGAGGAAGAGAGGGGAAGAGAGGGGGTGGGAGAGAGAGGAAGAGAGGGGGTGGGAGAGAGAGGAAGAGAGGGGGTGGGAGAGAGAGGAGGTGGGAGAGAGAGGAAGAGAGGGGGTGGGAGAGAGAGGAAGAGAGGGGGTGGGAGAGAGAGGAAGAGAGGGGGTGGGAGAGAGAGGAAGAGAGAGGAAGAGAGGGGGTGGGAGAGAGAGATGTAGAAAAGTGTGTGTAGTGTGTGTGTGTGTGTAAGTAAGTGATTACGTCAATATTACTGTGGCAGCAGGCACTGGCAGTACAGATTGTGTGTCTGTCTTTGTGAGTGTGTGTAATGGCTTCAATTATAATGGGACAGCAGGCACTTGCTGCTGTGCGTGCGTGATATCCATCTATTGGACTTGGCGTTTAGATTTCACTGCCTGATGGGATGGTCTGTAACTGGCCATGTCCATGGGAGTTTCTAGACATTCTCTGTTTCCTCAGCACACCACCCAGCCCTGTGTCTAAGTATAACACATAATCCAGTCATTATGCATGCGTCTCATTATGCATGCGTCTCATTATGCATGCGTGTGAAGTTGGGCGAGTGAGCTAACGCTCATCCACATTAAACCAATGCCTCACATCTGCAGACCTTAAATCAACAGTCTTCAACTGATCAAATCATATACTTATTTTCTTATGTATTCATAAACCCTGAACTGCCTACAACAAAGTTGTTAATTTTTTGAATACTCACAACTTCATTTTTGTCATCTGAGACTATCTAGCAGCAGAGTTGGGGCTTTAACATAGACTGTGGTCAGTCTGGTGCAACACAATTGAGCCTTTAAATTATTTTCCAGATTTTTTATAATATCCACTTTTGTATGTTATGGAGAAAAATTGATGAATATAAAAATACATTTTAAAATGCACAGAGGAGTTCTTGATAGCTTTCACGGAAATCTTGTCCTCTCATTCTAACCGTAGGCGCCACCTCCGGCAGTTATGTCTTAGTTTTATATCCTCGTTTAGCAATTCATATTACCAACCTGTGTAGTGAGCTGAAGGAATAGAGCCCGATACAGTACAGGGCGAATGAGTACGTGTCCACGTTTTAGTCTTGGATGTGCCTTTACCGTTGTTGCACGTCTGGAATTGGCCACTTCTGTTCCACCTCGTGGATCCTCTCAAGCTCGGTTACAGAGGACGGGCAGCATCAGTGAACTGTGGTGTTTAGGTCTTTCTCCAGATGTTCAATGTGCTTTGTGTCTGGCCTTTAGCGGGGGGCCTCTGGGGGACTCGTTCCGGTGCCAGGTCAGTGTTGTCTTAGCCGTGTGCTTCAGGTCTTTGTCATGCTGAAAGATTAATCTTCCCCCTTAGGCTGAGGTCCTGTGGCTTCCGGATCAGGCTGTACCTCAAGGACTCGTCTGTGTTATTCTCCGTTCATCCTTCCTGCCTGATTTATGGAGGGCTGGGAGGTTTTTGGCTGTGCCTACTTTATCTGCAGAGAAACCGGTTCGTTGGATGTATGCCTTGACATAATGCTGTTTCGGGGGTCTGAGACTTCCACTGTAAAGTGTGCGACCTTGTATATAGACAGGTTTTTTTTTAATCATGACCAATCGTTGAGAGTTGTCCCAGGTGGACTCCAATGACATTGTAGATCAAAGGGAACAGTAGTAAAAGCACGTTATCGCTTCATCATTCCCAGGTGTTGGGTGTAGATTGATGGAAATACAGCTGAGTGAGGCTTCTGCCTCCAGGGAATATCATTACCTTCAAGGGGTTTACCGGGCTTCGGTTGGTGGTTGCCCGGTACACCTCTTAACTAAGAGGTCATTAATTGATTGATTATATTATGTGCTTATTTCACTCCCCTACTCACCCGGTCTTTCCTTACTTGTCCTCGGTATAGGCTATATGCGTACTGGTCAGGATCTTATCATGGCGTCGATGAAGCATTGGTGTCGTCTATTTAATCTAATTTAACCAATTACATTTCAATTGACATTATCTAAAACATTGTATTTGTCTTTTGTGGCTATTATTATTTAATCTGAAAAAAGTCATTCATTATTTAACGACGCTGCAGTCCGGGCAGGTAATTATCTTCAGCTTGGACAAAACATATAATGACTCGCGTTCTGATTTTCTGAGGCAACATGTAGGCTGTATTTAAATAAATGAATCAAAATAATTGCTGTTTGCGTAGAAATTACGACATGCGTTCCCCTGCCGGTGTAGTGTGATGAACAAAAATGTTTTTGTTTGCGGGAGCAGCGTTGAAATACGATGCCTGCTTAACGTCTGTCACCAATGGACGTTTATGGTGCAGTCTGAGGCACAAATTGGCCAGCAATCGCCCTGGGTGTGGGGAGGCATTGTCAGCAGGGATTTCCTGGTCTCATCACGGTCACACTCCCTCAGGCTGCTTGGTTACCTGGAAAGTTTTCCGCGTTGTTAGGAGAGATGTTGTGCCCTCATGTGTCACCCACATTAAGCCCAATAAGAAATGAATACAAAACGGAATACACAATAAGTGTTCCAGTCGGTAGTTGGGCAATCTGTACGAATATGTTAGCTGACAGGATTTAGAAAAAATATGCTTGAATTGTGTGTTTTCTTCGGTCAAAATAGTGTAATTATTTGTCACGTTGTCCGTTAAAGTAGGCGTGCTATGCATGAGGGGCATTAGGTCTTTAAATACTGTGACACAAGTACAGTTGTTTCCATTAACGTTAAGTAATATTACATGTAGTAGCTACACACTGAATTGAAATGCACTCTGATATTCGAACAATCCTGCCACAAGGAATGTATGCATTTTCTCCTCCTATCAAATGGGTCTGCCATACGAACAACACTACCCACTACAAGTGCCAATGCTCATACCAAATACATCAGTATTATTATGTATCCGGGTTAATCATCATCATGGTTATAATTCGTCGCGGTTATTATTTGTCACGATAACGGTTATTATTCATCACGATAATGATTATTATTCATCACGATAACGGTTATTATCCGTCACGGTTATTATTCATCACAGTTATTATTCATCGCTCTTATTATTCGTCACGGTTATTATTCATCGCTCTTATTATTCATCGCGGTTATTATTCATGGCTGTTTTTATTCATGGCTGTTTTTATTCATCACGTTAACCTTTATTATTCATCACGGTTATTATTCATGGCTGTTATTATTAATCGCTCTTAGTATTCATCACGGTTATTATTCATCACGATAACCTTTATTATTCATCACGGTTATTATTCATGGCTGTTATTATTAATCGCTCTTATTATTCGTCACGGTTATTATTCATCACGGTTATTATTCATCACGGTTATTATTCATCACGATTATACTGTTTTACCATCAATGTGATTGATGTGCCTGCGTCTCGCTGCAGAGCTTGTTTATTCTTGGTGAAATGGGTGACAGACAGACTTGCGCGGCGTTTTCCACCTGCAATCGAACCTGTGTACTTTGTCTTCATTGCTGTCAAGGTAGAGAGATGCCGCACAGAGATTTGTCGTAGGAAAGGCCAGAAACATCTTAATTGCCTCAGTTAGAGTTCAAGTTGCTCGTCTTTCAGAGAAGACATTTGCTGGAATTTGATCTTCAGCGTCCTATTACAGGATAAACAACTCCTGTTCAGCCTTTCTACGTAGGCCACCTGTAAAAGACGAAGGCAAATGGTTTTGTGCACCCAGTTCCAAACATCTGTAGAGATATCTGCCTAGTATACAGTGAAATGCTCACTCGGAGGAACCAGGTGACTGCTGATCTGCTGTCACTATGTTCACAGACATTCATTGTGTCAAAAAACATCGTGTCACGTCATTTTAAAATGTCCCCATGACATCTAGCTTCTAGGCCAACCGGGCGAAATAACATTTACTGAGCATGACATGATTTGATGTTACGCTATATCCAATCACTAGCACAATATAAGAGAGTGGTCACATGGTTAGTGATGGAGTGACGGGGTACGTGTGTTTTGTAGCACAATTGGCAGCAAGGCAGTCTTTGCCTGAGAGATGCTTTATCTGTACCTACTTCAGTATTTTTTTCAGGGACACCTTGACCAAATGGATTCCACTTTGAAAACCGCTGCCATAGAGACTAATAGGACTGTGAAAATCTGAATAGCCGTGCTATTCTGTAGTCAACAAACTATCCCTGCCTTCGAATTAAGTAGAATTACATGTACAGGGACTGTGAATCTGCTGTAAAGTCATATGCCTCACCCTCGTTGTATATTAATCTTCGCTCATAATAATCCGTTATCGTAAATGCTCACCTCGTATTGAATATAAATGTATTTCGACTTTGAGTTGCGATTTCTGTGCCATTTTGTTGTGAAGGTATGAGCTTGTGTGGATGTAGTTAGTGAATGACGGCCATTCTGATACATGCGTAACATTCTGTATGTAAGGGCTGTGTGGATGTAGTTAGTGAATGATGGCCGTTCTGATACATGCGTAACATTCCGTATGTAAGAGCTGTGTGGATGTAGTTAGTGAATGATGGCCATTCTGATACATGCATTCCGTAACTGTGTCGATTCCATTCTGTATGTAAGAGCTGTGTGGATGTAGTTAGTGAATGATGGCCATTCTGATACATGCGTAACATTCCGTATGTAAGAGCTGTGTGGATGTAGTTAGTGAATGAATTCTGATACATGCGTAACATTCCGTATGGCCATTCTGTGTGGATGTAGTTAGTGAATGATGGCATTCTGATACGTAACATTCCGTATGTAAGAGCTGTGTGGATGTAGTTAGTGTGAATGATGGCCATTCTGATACATGCGTAACATTCCGTATGTAAGAGCTGTGTGGATGTAGTTAGTGAATGATGGCCATGGCTGTGTGGATGTAGTTAGTGAATGATGGCCATTCTGATACATGAACATTCCGTATGTAAGAGCTGTGTGGATGTAGTTAGTGAATGATGGCCATTCTGATAATGCGTAACATTCTGTATGTAAGGGCTGTGTTGATGTGGATGTTTAGTGAATGATGGCCATTCTGATACATGCGTAACATTCTGTATGTAAGAGCTGTGTGGATGTAGTTAGTGAATGATGGCCATTCTGATACATGCGTAACATTCTGTATGTAAGAGCTGTGTGGATGTAGTTAGTGATTGATGGCCATCTGATACATGCGTAACATTCCGTATGTATGTGTGGATGTGTTAGTGAATGATGTAGTTAGTGAATGATGGCCATTCTGATACATGCGTAACATTCCGTATGTAAGAGCTGTGTGGATGTAGTTAGTGAATGATGGCCATTCTGATACATGCGTAACATTCCATTCTGATATTAAGAGCTGGATGTGGATGTTCTGAGTTAGTGAATGATGGCCATTCTGATACATGTAGTAACCATTCTGTATGCGGTAAGGGCTGTGTGGATGTAGTTAGTGAAGTATGGCCATTCTGATACATGCGTAACATTCCGTATGTAAGAGCTGTGTGGATGTAGTTAGTGAATGATGGCCATTCTGATACATGCGTAACATTCCGTATGTAAGAGCTGTGTGGATGTAGTTAGTGAATGATGGCCATTCTGATACATGCGTAACATTCTGTATGTAAGAGCTGTGTGGATGTAGTTAGTGAATGATGGCCATTCTGATACATGTAACATTCCGATATGTAAGAGCTGTGTGGATGTAGTTAGTGAATGATGGCCATTCTGATACATGTAGTTAGTAACATTCATGCGTAACATTCCGTATGTAAGAGCTGTGTGGATGTAGTTAGTGAATGATGGCCATTCTGATACATGCGTAACATTCCGTATGTAAGAGCTGTGTGGATGTAGTTAGTGAATGATGGCCATTCTGATACATGCGTAACATTCTGTAGGTAAGGGCTGTGTGGATGTTGTGTGGATGTAGTTAGTGAAGTATGGCCATTCTGATACATGCGTAACATTCCGTATGTAAGAGCTGTGTGGATGTAGTTAGTGAAGTATGGCCATTCTGATACATGCGTAACATTCTGTATGTAAGAGCTGTGTGGATGTAGTTAGTGATTGTTGGCCCATCTGATACATCCGTAACATTCCGTATGTAAGAGCTGTGTGGATGTAGTTAGTGAATGATGGCCATTCTGATACATGCGTAACATTCTGTATGTAAGAGCTGTGTGGATGTAGTTAGTGATTGATGGCCCATCTGATACATGCGTAACATTCCGTATGTAAGAGCTGTGTGGATGTAGTTAGTGAATGATGGCCATTCTGATACATGCGTAACATTCCGTATGTAAGAGCTGTGTGGATGTAGTTAGTGAATGATGGCCATTCTGATACATGCGTAACATTCCGTTTGTAAGAGCTGTGTGGATGTAGTTAGTGAATGATGGCCATTCTGATACATGCGTAACATTCCGTATGTAAGAGCTGTGTGGATGTAGTTAGTGAATGATGGCCATTCTGATACATGCGTAACATTCCGTATGTAAGAGCTGTGTGGATGTAGTTAGTGAATGATGGCCATTCTGATACATGCGTAACATTCCGTATGTAAGAGCTGTGTGGATGTAGTTAGTGAATGATGGCCATTCTGATACATGCGTAACATTCCGTATGTAAGAGCTGTGTGGATGTAGTTAGTGAATGATGGCCATTCTGATACATGCGTAACATTCTGTATGTAAGGGCTGTGTGGATGTTGTGTGGATGTAGTTAGTGAAGTATGGCCATTCTGATACATGCGTAACATTCCGTATGTAAGAGCTGTGTGGATGTAGTTAGTGAAGTATGGCCATTCTGATACATGTAACATTCTGTATGTAAGAGCTGTGTGGATGGCCCATTCTGATACATGCGTAACATTCCGTATGTAAGAGCTGTGTGGATGTAGTTAGTGAATGATGGCCATTCTGATACATGCGTAACATTCTGTATGTAAGAGCTGTGTGGATGTAGTTAGTGAATGATGGCCATTCTGATACATGCGTAACATTCTGTATGTAAGAGCTGTGTGGATGTAGTTAGTGAATGATGGCCATTCTGATACATGCGTAACATTCCGTATGTAAGAGCTGTGTGGATGTAGTTAGTGAATGATGGCCATTCTGATACATGCGTAACATTCTGTATGTAAGAGCTGTGTGGATGTAGTTAGTGAATGATGGCCATTCTGTGTGGATGTACATGTTAGTAACATTCTGTACATGTAACAGCTGTGTGGATGTTGTGTGGATGTAGTTAGTGAATGATGGCCATTCTGATACATGCGTAACATTCCGTATGTAAGAGCTGTGTGGATGTAGTTAGTGAATGATGGCCATTCTGATACATGCGTAACATTCCGTATGTAAGAGCTGTGTGGATGTAGTTAGTGAATGATGGCCATTCTGATACATGCGTAACATTCTGTAGGTAAGGGCTGTGTGGATGTTGTGTGGATGTAGTTAGTGAAGTATGGCCATTCTGATACATGCGTAACATTCCGTATGTAAGAGCTGTGTGGATGTAGTTAGTGAAGTATGGCCATTCTGATACATGCGTAACATTCTGTATGTAAGAGCTGTGTGGATGTAGTTAGTGATTGTTGGCCCATCTGATACATCCGTAACATTCCGTATGTAAGAGCTGTGTGGATGTAGTTAGTGAATGATGGCCATTCTGATACATGCGTAACATTCTGTATGTAAGAGCTGTGTGGATGTAGTTAGTGATTGATGGCCCATCTGATACATGCGTAACATTCCCTATGTAAGAGCTGTGTGGATGTAGTTAGTGAATGATGGCCATTCTGATACATGCGTAACATTCCGTATGTAAGAGCTGTGTGGATGTAGTTAGTGAATGATGGCCATTCTGATACATGCGTAACATTCTGTATGTAAGGGCTGTGTGGATGTTGTGTGGATGTAGTTAGTGAAGTATGGCCATTCTGATACATGCGTAACATTCCGTATGTAAGAGCTGTGTGGATGTAGTTAGTGAAGTATGGCCATTCTGATACATGCGTAACATTCTGTATGTAAGAGCTGTGTGGATGTAGTTAGTGATTGATGGCCCATCTGATACATGCGTAACATTCCGTATGTAAGAGCTGTGTGGATGTAGTTAGTGAATGATGGCCATTCTGATACATGCGTAACATTCTGTATGTAAGAGCTGTGTGGATGTAGTTAGTGAATGATGGCCATTCTGATACATGCGTAACATTCCGTATGTAAGAGCTGTGTGGATGTAGTTAGTGAATGATGGCCATTCTGATACATGCGTAACATTCTGTATGTAAGGGCTGTGTGGATGTTGTGTGGATGTAGTTAGTGAAGTATGGCCATTCTGATACATGCGTAACATTCCGTATGTAAGAGCTGTGTGGATGTAGTTAGTGAAGTATGGCCATTCTGATGCATGCGTAACATTCTGTATGAAAGAGCTGTGTGGATGTAGTTAGTGATTGATGGCCATTCTGATACATGCGTAACATTCCGTATGTAAGAGCTGTGTGGATGTAGTTAGTGAATGATGGCCATTCTGATACATGCGTAACATTCTGTATGTAAGAGCTGTGTGGATGTAGTTAGTGATTGATGGCCCATCTGATACATGCGTAACATTCCGTATGTAAGAGCTGTGTGGATGTAGTTAGTGATTGATGGCCCATCTGATACATGCGTAACATTCCATATGTAAGAGCTGTGTGGATGTGACAGAGGAAGGTACTGACAGGTCTCAGCGTTCAGTCACCAGTGTTGCCCCCTCCCCGCAGCCCATGACTTTGCTGAAGTAGAGTAGTAGCTATGGCAACGTGTAGCCGCACTCTGAAAGGGGAGTGGTTTCTGAGAGTTTATCCGAAGTTTAAAAATAGGGAGCAATTGACATGGGTATTTGTGGCGCTCAGATATAGCTGCGTTGTTAGTCATTCATGTATACATCGATTCGGAGGATGTTCAACAGCTGTGCTGTATAAATGGAACACAGACCGACGTACTGTGCTGCAAGGAAGTCAAATTCTTCTTATTTGATCCGGGCTTTGACATGTCTGGATCTACTGACAAAGCTTGGGGCTGTTCCCTGGTAACGAATCTGTACTGATGGCTTTTTGAATCATGATGATCAGCGGGGTGTCAACAGCTGCCCTTTGGGCAATCAATGCTAATTTGCATTCCATGACTTGTACTGGGGGAAAACCGTGATTGCTACATTAGTAGATACAGTACACAATACAGTGTCTGCTTCAGAGTAGTACATCTTACGGTCTCGGCTCTAGCAATTAGATCAATGGCCGACATTCATGACAAAAACTCCTGCATTAAATTGTACATTTTAATTGGCCAATTGTTTGTGACGGCATGCAATGTTGAGTATAAGTTTTGATGCATCTAATACTTCTGACCTGTTTATTTAAGTATTGTCAGAATCGGGGAATACTATGAGTAACAGAAATCTGTAGCACGCTAGAAACGGCAAGCTAGCTGAGCACCATATTTAGTGCTGCTTTATTTACACACACAACACGCAAGCAAGCAAACAAACAAACTGAAATGCATCCAAATTGAGGAGAGCAAATGTAGTATGATCAAATCCCTTAAACTTGAGGCCCGCTTTAGCTGACAAATCTTATATAGTCTCGTACAAAACAAATCACTCGCTCAATGGACATCTCCCTGATTCTAACCCATAACCTTATTCTCACACACTCATTCACACAGTCACACGCCACATCACCCATCCTTCCTTGTGCATTTACCTCGAGCTCACCAGAAGTGGCGTCCACCTCTCTGTCCGTTCGCTGCCCTCAGACTGTGCTCCATGCCAGGGGGAAAATCACCCCGATCCTAGTTGGGATAAAAGACACGAGCCATGTCCTTCACACAAATATAGAAATGTCAGATGCCTGGAGGGAGGCACGTCCGCTACCCGCTGGCCTGTATCGTCTGGGCGGGTCTGACTCCTGTACTGCTCCATGGTGGAGATCCCAGACGGTCCCCGACAAATTAGAATGGACCGCCAGTCGTTGCCATTAGAAGCCCTATGACAACACAGAGACAGATTTGTTTCCCGTCTGTCACCGAGACCAGCTGTTGTGCCCCTGCAGGACATCCAGATGAATTCCTTGCCAGGACAGAAGGACAAAGGTCGCCGAACGGTTGGATTTTTAATTAACGTACTGCCGTCGTTTGAATATCAGCGGAAATGCATTGCGGTGTGTCGTGAGGATGATGTATACGAGACGCGGTGGAGGTCTAGGAGATTCAAGAGGGATGCTACCTGTTGGCGTCTGGTTGGTTATGACTGGGCAGACATTACTGTGTGTTCAGGCTCTGTTCTGTCCAGTGAGGCGATGCTGAATGCTATGGCACCCGCTCTCAGTGCTGTGTATGACTGGGTCTGAGGCAGTTGTGTTATGTGTGTCTGTGTGTGTTCTGTTGATGAGCCATGTGTTTCTCCGTGTGACACACTTAATAACAGGCCATCAGCAGGATCACACGTCTCTCCGTCTATGCATAATACATGAACAGCATTAATCAGCCTCTACTTCCTAATGCTCCTCTCTCTCTCTTCTCCTCTCACCCACATTCTCTCCTCCATACTTCCTTTATTTCCTCCTCTCACCCACATTCTCTCCTCCGTACTTCCTTTATTTCCTCCTTTCCTCTCCTCTCACCCACATTCTCTCCTCCGTACTTCCTTTATTTCCTCCTCTTCTCCTCTCACCCACATTCTCTCCTCCGTACTTCCTTTATTTCCTCCTTTCCTCTCCTCTCACCCACATTCTCTTCTCCGTACTTCCTTTATTTCCTCCTCTCACCCAAATTCTCTCCTCCGTACTTCCTTTATTTCCTCCTCATCTCCTCTCACCCACATTCTCTCCTCCGTACTTCCTTTATTTCCTCCTCCTCTCCTCTCACCCACATTCTCTCTTCTGTACTTCCTTTATTTCCTCCTCTTCTCCTCTCACCCACATTCTCTCCTCTGTACTTCCTTTATTCCCTCCTCATCTCCTCTCACCCACATTCTCTCCTCCGTACTTCCTTTATTTCCTCCTCATCTCCTCTCACCCACATTCTCTCCTCCGTACTTCCTTTATTTCCTCATCTCCTCTCACCCACATTCTCTCCTCCGTACTTCCTTTATTTCCTCCTCATCTCCTCTCACCCACATTCTCTCCTCCGTACTTCCTTTATTTCGTCCTCTCCTCTCACCCACATTCTCTCCTCCGTACTTCCTTTATTTCGTCCTCCTCTCCTCTCACCACATTCTCTCTTCTGTACTTCCTGTATTTCGTTCTCCTCTCCTCTCACCCACATTCTCTCCTCTGTACTTCCTTTATTTTCTCCCTCCCACCTTTTGCCTGGTTGCTCCTCTGCTCAGTTGGACTTTGTGATCAGGGCTAATGCAGCTGTTTGTCAATTTCAATTATGGGCTGCTTTTGAAGTGCCAGCATCCACCCAGGGGAGGAAGAGGCCTGTTAACAGTGTCTGTGTCAATCACCGGGCCCTACTCTTCAGTCTCAACCTTGTCTTTCTCTTTTCTTCCCTGCTTCCTTTCTTTGTTTACCATCAGGTTTTCTGTTTTAGCTCTTGGTTGTGCCACCTGTTTTTGGGTGATGCGTATGATGGAATCTGTCTATGAGCTACCATCTGACCCCCTCTTTGCGACCCTTATCCTGGAGGACCCTTTTTTGGAGACCTGCCCGGGTTCTGTCCCTGACGGACATCCTCTCTGTCACCATGGTGCCTGTACATCTGAGGCGATGCCCTCAAACATCTACGCCCCCCTTTGCAGTCCCTCGTTCTGGGATTGCAGGGAGCGCTTTGGCATTCCCAGTGCTCTGCGTCACGACACTGCCGAGTGGGCTCCTGGTGACTGGGTTGATCCCTCAGTCTGGGGGGAGAATTGGACCACGCCGTACCCTTCAATCAGGCTCCAAGAGACGCCTGGCAATATTCTATTCTATTAGAATACCATTCCGGAAAGTTCTTGAAATAAACTTGGTGTGTTGAATTGGTTGGGCGTGCAGCACTCCACCTTACTGCTGCCGTTAGCAGTCTGCCTGACCACCATTAAGAGACCCCAGTGGAGGTCCCACTCTGTCCCGTTGTGTCCCACTGCGTCCCACTGCGTCCCACTCTGTCCCACTGCGTCCCACTGCGTCCCACTCTGTCCCACTGCGTCCCACTGCGTCCCACTCTGTCCCACTGCGTCCCACTGCGTCCCACTCTGTCCCACTGCGTCCCACTCTGTCCCACTGCGTCCCACTCTGTCCCACTGCGTCCCACTGCGTCCCACTGCGTCCCACTCTGTCCCACTGCGTCCCACTGCGTCCCACTGCGTCCCACTCTGTCCCACTGCGTCCCACTGCGTCCCACTCTGTCCCACTGCGTCCCACTGCGTCCCACTGCGTCCCACTCTGTCCCACTGCGTCCCACTGCGTCCCACTCTGTCCCACTGCGTCCCACTGCGTCCCACTGCGTCCCACTCTGTCCCACTGCGTCCCACTCTGTCCCACTCTGTCCCACTGCGTCCCACTCTGTCCCACTCTGTCCCACTGCGTCCCACTCTGTCCCACTCTGTCCCACTCTGTCCCACTGTGTCCCACTGTGTCCCACTGTGTCCCACTGCGTCCCACTGCGTCCCACTCTGTCCCACTCTGTCCCACTCTGTCCCACTCTGTCCCACTGCGTCCCACTGCGTCCCACTGCGTCCCACTGCGTCCCACTGCGTCCCACTGTGTCCCACTGCGTCCCACTCTGTCCCACTCTGTCCCACTCTGTCCCACTCTGTCCCACTCTGTCCCACTCTGTCCCACTCTGTCCCACTGTGTCCCACTCTGTCCCACTCTGTCCCACTCTGTCCCACTCTGTCCCACTCTGTCCCACTCTGTCCCACTCTGTCCCACTCTGTCCCACTCTGTCCCACTGCGTCCCACTGCGTCCCACTGCGTCCCACTGTGTCCCACTGTGTCCCACTGTGTCCCACTGTGTCCCACTGCGTCCCACTGTGTCCCACTGCGTCCCACTCTGTCCCACTCTGTCCCACTGCGTCCCACACTTGTGTCACAAGCACAACTCCGCTATCCGTTTGGCTTACCGTTGCTTTCCGGTTTTCTGTGGACGGTTGGATGCTGCTGGGAAGCTAGCAGCGCTTGTCAGCCGGGGTGTGTTGGCACACTGATTGGGATGGCTGTCACGTCAGGCTTAATGGGCTCTGACTGCTTTGCCCTCCTGTCGGAGCCTCTCCACAGCATGCGTCCCATGGGGCACCAGCTCAGGGGTTTACGGAGGCATCGTCGCCTCTCTGCAGTGGGTCCAGAATCCGCGTAACATAAACCCTGGTGGAATGTCTACTTAACCGCGGTTCTGAGAGCTCTGTTTGCATGCACGCTTTACTCTATATGCTCCCGTGTGGTCAAATGTTATCATGTTTTCTGTAATGTAATACTCATCCCTGCTGATTGAAACATGTTTGCGTAAACGGATACACCTGATGTCATGCGATCATCGAGCCTGTTCTTAGTGGAATCACATGCTGGCGCTGGAGTTGTATCCAGTTTAGCAACAACTGCATCTGTTTACTAGAGAACAAAAATGGGCAACGCTGAGACTGTGAGTGGAAGAGACAAGAGGCAACCAAAATCTCTGCCCCTGCAAATGGTAGGATAATCCGCAGGCCAATCCGGCCAGTTTGGAACCGTCCACGGGTGCTTTAAGCCATTCCCCAGTGTGTCACTAAGGTGAGCTCGCGCAGATTAGCGGGCTTGAAGGTCATCGGTTTTATCATCCCCCCGTAACCGAGGGCAATCTGACCAAAGCCAGGTCCCCAGCAGTGCCAAGGAAATGGTCTGCGACCCGTGAAGCTAACACCGAAAGGCTGTCTGACATGGAGCCAATGAGATATTTGAGAGGACAGGCTGCAGAAATATGAATGAATAGAGTGGGCTTGGAACGGCTGACCTAGTAAACGATGCCTTCATTGACTTGAATAGGGACACCCGTCCCATTCATTCTGCTCCATAGAAATGGGCAGCATTGCATCCGGGCATCCGCCCTCCCATTCCCGTCCGTTTCTCCCCCCAGTCACAGATGTTTGTGAAGAGCCTGCACCCTCCACCGCACTCCGTCAGCTCGTTTATGGCGCCTATTTGTCAGGAAACCAGGGATTTTGTGCGACGCCGCTCCACAGATGAGATCCATTTCAATACAGGCGACAAGAGAGGATCTCTGGAGCGGAAGAGATCCGGGGCCAGAACTCGTAGTTATTGCATAATTAACTTGTCACAGCTTGGATTACGGTTCTTTCCAGAAACCCGAGTGTCGTCCCACCAGCTCCGGTTGAGGTTTAAACCCGAGTGTCGTCCCACCAGCTCCGGTTGAGGTTTAAACCCGAGTGTCGTCCCACCAGCTCCGGTTGAGGTTTAAACCCGAGTGACATGCGGTTGCAAATTGAGGTTGTTAGAAAATTACACCACATCAGTACACCTGCCCCCCCCCCATTACCCACCCCCTGGATTAGTTGGACTGGATCCAGTTTCAGGCGCCTGACTCAGCTGATAAAATGATGTCTGCAAATAAGATGCTTAAGAAAAACAGCCCTCTGACTGAAATGAAGAACACTCTCATGTGAACACTCATGTGAGCATGCACACACACACACACTCACATGCCAAATATGCGCATGTACGTAGCAACACACACACACACTCACATGCCAAATATGCGCATGTACGTAGCAACACACACACACTCACATGCCAAATATGCGCATGTACGTAGCAACACACACACACACACTCACAAATCCATCCGCAGACATTCTGTCTCCTCTCCCTTTCATCCGTGTTGCTTTGTCGGAGTGCCGCGTGATGACAAGCCAGCGGCACAGATCAGACACACCACGGATGTGGATGCATTGGACAGAAGTTGTCTGAGGAACGGTGGGCAGCGTTGAGTGGAGACCAAGCATTTTGCACTGCCATTAGTTGACTAATAACCCCTTTAATTAGTAGTGACATGCGCCGCTAATTTAATCCCGGTCTTTACAACTGGCCCTGTCAACAACTCTCCTGATTGATGTTGCCATGGAGCCGCTCTTTTGTTTAATTATTGGGCCGCATAAATAATTAATGTGGGGTGGGTGGCTGGGGGGGGGCTGGGGGTGAGTAAGAGAGAGGGAAAAAGAGAGCGAGTGAGAAAATATGCACATGCCAGTATTTATTATAATGTCATTATCTAATCTGGTGTTCTTACTCCAGAAATGCACTGCCACGTTCTTGATATCCATGGCTTTTTGCCGTCGTAATGCATCTGACGTTTTAAACTGTCGGCGCCAACCATCAATGCCCAATGTCATATCCCTCCTCCTCGTTTCACATCTTATTAAAACACTGCTGGTTGTCGTGTGCCAGACTGGCAACAGACACTGTCAAACCCTAAGAGCCGTTTTCAGGCGATTGGCCAGATGTCCACAATGCTACTAACTAAGCACATCCAATTAGCTTTAGCATTAGCTGGGTGACTACAAGGAAAATCCTGAGCCGTATAATTTCTTCAAAAACGACAGTTTTTGGTCATTTCCTAACAATAGACTTATTTTTTCACGTTAACGAATAGACTGACGAGTTTCTGAAGAAGGTTTTTGGTTTCTGGCCGTGTTGAGCCTGTAATTGAACCCATAATTGCAGATGCGTAATTGCAAAAAGATTTTCGAATGATCAATTAGCCCTTTAAAATGGTGAACTTAGATCAACAAACACAACGAACGTGCCATTGGACTGATGGCGGCTGATAATGCGTCTTTGTATGTAGATATTCCAATAAATATCAGACTTTTCCAGCTATCATAGTAATTTATAAATGTAACGTTGTCCACACTATATTTTCAATCCATTTAATGTATTTTAACGAAAAGAAAATTGCTTTTCTTCCGTAGAAAATGAAATTTGAACCAAAACTTTTAAATGGTAGTGTATGTAGTATTGAAGTGCTTTTATCCCGAAAGATCTCGAACCAGCATTTATTGAATAAGGACAGCTAGTGGCTACAGAGAAGAAGTGTTGGAGAAATCTTGCAAGCACAGACAAGCTATCAGTGGAGTTAAAGAAAGAAAATGCAGTGAGCAAAGGCCTTCCACTTCACTTTAACTCCATTACACACACACACAACAGTGTCATTTACTTTGTTGCCTTTGTTTTGACTCGTGCGCTGCTCTAACTCACTAAGGCTGGCCTGCCTGTTTGTCGCTGCTTCCTGGTACATCGGTGAGTGAGAGGGCAAATGAGAATGACATTGTATTTTGGGTCTCTTTTTCTCTTGCACCGTGTCTCTCTTTCTCACTCACACACACAGAGCCGTCATGGTGCTGGGGCCAGTTTTATCTGCAGCTCACAGTGGGTTGTTTGAATTCCAGCCCGCCAGTCATCCTAGAGGAGTTGTGGTGCTGCTGATTAGAAAACGCAGGACTGAAGGCAGGCAGGCAGGACGGACGGATTGAAGGCAGGCAGGATGGCAGGATGGCAAAATGAATTAATTGGCAAATGAATGGGCGTAGACATAATATAACGTAGACGTATAAAAACCATGAATGAATACATTAATATATTGACAGACGGGCGACAACTAGCAGCAACAATATCTAGCGACATTACAGGAACAGGAAAAATCCAAATTCGCCATTTATGTTTAAATGTATATTTCAAAGCTATAATTTTTATTATTTTTATTATATACTGCATATACTGTGTTAGTCTTATCCAGCGTTTCTGTTTTGTTCTAGGAGTCGGCCCAGGATGGAGTGATCACCAGAGACATACACCGGACGTTCCCCGCTCACGACTACTTTAAAGACAACGACGGAGACGGCCAGGACTCCCTCTACAAGATCTGTAAGGTAAGGATGAACGGAAATGTCAGGTTGCTGCACACAGCAGATCTCGATACCAGCGCAAACCCCTCCGGTGAACACCTTGGTGTGAATGAAAATGATAGCGGCAGATTGAGACCGTTGTGTCTATTGTTAATTTTCTCCTCAGACGTGTAAGGCGGCCTTGAGCCACTGAGGTAAATGAAACGGATAAACGGGGAAACACAAGGCTGCGTACGCGGAGTTGCCATAGTAATGCGTCGACACACCGATAAACTCTCTGACACTCGCTTTTATGTTTCGGGAACAAGCGAGCTACACGCTATTTTATATATCGAACGTGTCCTTTCGGAGTATACAGATTAGTACTCTGGGGATGCGACTGTGAAAAACGAGGGGTCAGGGGCAGAAAGCCTTAACATTTTCAACATCAGTAAGTAGGTCAGCCGAGTGGCACGGCCTTATTTGTATGCAAATGAAATGTAGATTGCCTGTTGATGGGGTCAGCCAATTCCTGAGTAGAGGCACGCTCTGTTGTCTCCCGTTTAATTATTACATAATGCTGTTTAGTCCAGATGCATTAGAAATAACAGTGATATGCTTGTAGATTAATTCAGTTCAGGCTAGCCTGTGTGTGTGTGTGTGTGTGTGTGTGTGTGTGTGTGTGTGTGTGTGTGTGTGTGTGTGTGTGTGTGTGTGTGTGTGTGTGTGTGTGTGTGTGTGTGTGTGTGTGTGTGTGTGTGTGTGTGTGTGTGTGTGTGTGTGTGTGTGTGTGTGTGTGTGTGTGTGTGTGTGTGTGTGTGTGTGTGTGTGTGTGTGTGTGTGTGTACGGCTGTTCAACATCTGCACACATCTGGTATCTTGTCATGGTTTTATTTATTACCATTACATGGTAGTAATTCCAGCGCCGCTCACAACCCTGTATGGACTAGTGTTGATCTTCAGCTGGCACCATGGCTCCACCGTACAGTTTAACATGAGGTCCATATCTCCACCGCGCGCTGGTGGTTGTGGTCCAGACTGTCATCACCCCGCCCGCTCTCTCACCGCGCACGGTTTGTCACAGTTAATCTGCCCGTATGCAAATGAAATGGGTCCAGCAGACCAATCTGTGGCTCATCAATCTCGGACCTCCGTCCATAAAGTCCGGGTGGCTACGCTAAATCAAACGTGTCTGTCTCTCGACAGCTTTTCAATTACACCGGCAAGACTTCACCAGGCAGGTTGGAAACCAATATGCATGTGTGTCACCCATTGGTACACACGGACAGGGTAACATTTAAAAGGAGATTGAAATTAAACAGTTTGAGATGATGGGGAGAATTGTTGTTGTTCCGACAGCCATTTATTTGTAGCCACGATGGTAAAATTCTCGTTTTCAATGAGAACTCCTCATGCTACTTGGATCTATAGCTTGTGTCGAGTAGGAATATGCCAGTCTGTAAGCATTAAGGAATAAATAATTCCATGGTTTGAATGAGATGGATTTCCTTGTGTCTTTATGTGGCAGTACATCTCTTTAAAGTGACCGCACTTATTTAAATTCACGTCTATAACTCAAAGGCGAGTCTTCAATTTAGGTGTTTCTTGCCCACCTAGCTGTCCATGTTTAGGATCTTGAGAAAGACCACTTATAATGTTTCAATAACAATGAATGATATTGTCTTCACTGTTGAAGAACAGGTCATTATAAAATCGTTGTCTTGTCCGGTGGGCATATCTTGACAACTTTTTATGTTTGTGACCATAGTAGCTATTTTAAATAACGTCTTCTAGTGTTAGGCTTTTAAAAAGCCATTCAGCTAAACAGATTGGCATTTCACTGCTCAGTCTGTAGAAAAGTCTGTGTTCTGCCGCCATTATCTCCATTACAAATATGTAGTCAGTGTTTAAAACTGCCCCGTTTGTGATTATATAAATCTTCGTGTCCACAGACCGTGACAATGTCTGTGGTGTAAGAGTTTTATGATATGCAAATCCCAAGCGCTAATAGATGGACTTGGTTCTGTTTGGGACAATGATGCAAGAGGTTTTTTATAATCCTCAATCATTCACTCAGGAAAAAAATGTGCATCAGTTGTCTAATTAGAATGATGGATGGGCTCAGGTGCTTATCTGTTTTGCTCAACATCAGAATGGCTGGCTGTCATACCCATATAACACTATGAAGCCCTGTGCTGTGATGCCCGGTGTGCCCTGTGATGCCCGGTGTGCCCTGTGATGCCCGGTGTGCCCTGTGATGCCCGGTGTGCCCTGTGATGCCCGGTGTGCCCTGTGATGCCCGGTGTGCCCTGTGATGCCCGGTGTGTCCTGTGATGCCCGGTGTGTCCTGTGATGCCCGGTGTATGTAGATCAAAGCTGATGGCAATGTACTATTCCTGAAATGCCGTTCTGCAGCACTCCTATGGGGCAGCTGTTCCTGAGATACTTGAATGGTTCCACCTGGTGCTCACAATGGAACCATATTCAATGTAACTTATTTGACTCCTTTCGTCCATCTGAAACAGAACTCCGGTTTCCTTGTTTTACATGGCCTTCCCCAGCCACACCACTCACTCAGTGTACTCAACCAGATCGCTTGTCCGCTCGGGGAATAGTATTCTTTTGGCCTGCAGGCTCTAACGGCAGTGGGTTCCAGTGAAGTTAAATGCAGTGGAAGGGACAGTGACTGAGCAGCACGGACAGAATATTGACGTAAATGTAATTTATATGTTTTGCAGGTTGAACTGCAGCAGAGGGATTTCACAAACTGTAGTTTATTTTTCCTTCCAGCTGCTCAACTCGTGCTGATCTGTAAAAGACTTATGCAGAACATGGAGCCATCTCTTTTAGTGAGAAGGGCCAATCCCTTTCTGGCCCAAATGCTCTCCCACTAACAAATACTGTCACCTGGCCCGTCTCCCCTCACCTGGCCCGTCTCCCCTCACCTGGCCCGTCTCCCCTCACCTGGCCCGTCTCCCCTCACCTGGCCCGTCTCCCCTCACCTGGCCCGTCTCCCCTCACCTGGCCCGTCTCCCCTCACCTGGCCCGTCCCTGGCACGTCTCCCCTCACCTGGCCCGTCTCCCCTCGTCCGGCCGCCCGTCCCCTCTCCCTACCTGGCCCCCCCACCGTCTCCCTCTGACCTGGCCCGTCTCCCCCAGACAAAGACAGTCCTGAAAGGCTTTTAGTGAGAAGGGCACCCCATGGCCCTGTTTTATGGGTGCTCCCTCTCACTAACAAATACTGTCAGCACGTTGTACCTGGCCCGTCTCCCCTCACCTGGCCCGTCTCCCCTCACCTGGCCCGTCTCCCCTCACCTGGCCCGTCTCCCCTCACCTGGCCCGTCTCCCCTCACCTGGCCCGTCTCCCCTCACCTGGCCCGTCTCCCTCACCTGGCCCGTCTCCCCTCACCTGGCCCGTCTCCCTCACCTGGCCCGTCTCCCGTCTCCCCTCACCTGGCCCGTCTCCCCTCACCTGGCCCGTCTCCCCTCACCTGGCCCGTCTCCCCTCACCTGGCCCGTCTCCCCACCTGGCCCGTCCCCTCACCTGGCCCGTCTCGTCACCTGGCCCGTCTCCCCTCACCTGGCCCGTCTCCCCTCACCTGGCCCGTCTCCCCTCACCTGGCCCGTCTCCCCTCACCTGGCCCGTCTCCCCTCACCTGGCCCGTCTCCCCTCACCTGGCCCGTCTCCCCTCACCTGGCCCGTCTCCCCTCACCTGGCCCGTCTCCCCTCACCTGGCCCGTCTCCCCTCACCTGGCCCGTCTCCCCTCACCTGGCCCGTCTCCCCTCACCTGGCCCGTCTCCCCTCACCTGGCCCGTCTCCCCTCACCTGGCCCGTCTCCCCTCACCTGACCCGTCTCCCCTCGTCCGGCCGCCCGTCTCCCCTAGTCTCCCCACCGCCCGTCTCCCCACCGCCCGTCCCACTCTGTTTCTAAATCTCTTTGAAAACAGGGCTTTGCAACGCTCTCTCTTGATTGACACAGCCAGATTAACGTTGCCCAGACAAAGACAGTCCTGAAAGGCCAAACAATCCCATCAGAAAATGTGCTTTCTGTGCTGTTTTATGGGTGCAAATGCTCCTCTCCTCACTAACAAATACTGTCAGAACGTTGTACTATATAGTTAAATCACTTTCAAAACTATGGCCGCAATCCACGAGCAACTACCAGAAATCATTGTGATTTTAATAGGGCGTTCCTGTCTAAGAATACCAACACATTGTCTCACTAGTGACAGTATAATGTGCAGTCCAATAATATGCTCGTCAAATGTGAACAAACACTCAGTAGCTCTGTAGCTGTGTTTTAATTGGTCGGCCTCGCTGGCCGGGTTTAGAGGAGCACACATCGGATATACGGTCACATGTTCATTGACCGAGACGTGCTAACTAACGTGTTCCCACTACATTCTGTGTTCCAGGCCTATTCGGTTTATGACGAGGAGATTGGCTACTGTCAGGGACAGTCCTTCCTGGCTGCGGTGCTGCTCCTGCATGTAAGTGGAGACGAAACGTTGATACAGCGTCTACACAATGTCAGCACAATATTTACACAGAGACGTTATGAATGTGTACTACTGAACCAATGCTACCGAAGACCGCGATAACGCCGTGGTAACGCGGTCCAACTCAAATCTACACTACACCACCGACGGGTCATTGTGGAGAGGCCGTTAAGACAGTGTGTTAATCCAGACATCGTCCAGTCCTAGTGAGCCAGTGTGTTAATCCAGACATGGTCCAGTCCTAGTGAGCCAGTGTGTTAATCCAGACATCGTCCAGTCCTAGTGAGCCAGTGTGTTAATCCAGACATGGTCCAGTCCTAGTGAGCCAGTGTGTTAATCCAGACATCGTCCAGTCCTAGTGAGCCAGTGTGTTAATCCAGACATCGTCCAGTCCTAGTGAGCCAGTGTGTTAATCCAGACATGGTCCAGTCCTAGTGAGCCAGTGTGTTAATCCAGACATCGTCCAGTCCTAGTGAGCCAGTGTGTTAATCCAGACATCGTCCAGTCCTAGTGAGCCAGTGTGTTAATCCAGACATGGTCCAGTCCTAGTGAGCCAGTGTGTTAATCCAGTCTTATTGAGCATTTGTATTTTGAGTTCATGTACCTTATTAACCTTATGAACTTGTGGCCTCTTGTGTGTATATGAATTGACAAAAATAGAGCTGGAAAGGAGACGAGGAATAATAGAGCAGTGATAGAAGTGTAGCGAGGGAAACAGAATGTAGAATATAGAAAAGGTATAAATGCAGAGGAAGAGGTAGTGTCCTTGGGAATGCAGGGAAACGGGAGGAAAAGCAGAGCAAGGTCTGAGGGAGGAAGAGTGACGGAGAGAGGAAGAGTGACGGAGAGAGGAAAAGCGCGGAGAGAGGGAGACTAACGGAGGGAGGTGTGGAGTGAAAGTGGAATGGTGAGTGACGGAGCAAGGTGTAGAGTGATGGAGTGATAGACAAAGTGTGTGGAGAGGGAGAATAAAGTACCGGTAGTGGATGAGAAGGGCTTTGGAATACAGGAAGCGGAGAGGTGTCAGGGAAATGACTGTCTGTGGCTGTCTGCAGCAGCGTGTTCAGCCCTGGACACACTCCGCTGATTAAATACCTGCCTCCTTGTCTCTGTCAAACACCGGCTCGCACCAAGTCTGTCATTATCCAGGAGACTCTCGCTCATTTTCGGCCTTATATTGCTGTCGTGTCGGGAGGAACACGTCATTTTTTTCACATTGATATTCCCACCTTCGGTTTGGCTTTCACATACTCACACCACTTACAGTCATACACCTCATACTCCCCTTTCAAACCTTCTCTTAAGTTTCTTATGGCTCTTTCCCAATGTAACAAGGAGTGTTTTGAGAATACGACTCCCTCACAGTTTGTCCTCCTGTCTCTAAGGCCTCCTCCACTCCCACGTCCCACCGTTAACTTCAGTTTGTCCTCCTGTCTCTAAGGCCTCCTCCACTCCCACGTCCCACCATTTGTCTGTTCTGTCTAAACATCCACGGATACATTTGTCCTGTCTTTTAGATGCCAGAGGAGCAGGCGTTCTGTGTTCTGGTGAAGATCATGTATGAGTACGGTTTGAGAGAGCTCTACAAGAACAACTTCGAGGACCTGCACTGCAAGTTCTACCAGCTGGAACGGCTGCTTCAGGTCAGTCAATGCAACGACATCATAATGTCAGGAACTGTGTCTTGTCCATGTTTGTCCATGATTTGTGTTGCCCAGATCCACCACCGCAAAAGGCCTGCACCGATTACCATACACCTTACATTCACCCTCTCAAACACACACACACACACTTGTAATCCAATGCTGGAGAACAACGACGATCATCGTAATAAACTGCAGCGGGGAGCAGCAAGTTTAACACGTTTTTTTGCCCCTCTCCTTCCATACTGAAGCAGAAAATGAATGGATCTACTGGGCCGATGAAATTCCATTGTAGAAAGTGTTTTTGTCTCAGTATAATAACGACAAGCGCCAGATGGACGTATTGCAAGGGCCGCAATGACAGTTGTAATCGCAAATGTTATTCATGCATTCCTCTGCTTTAGTATACAATTATTTAAATAACTCAAGACAATTTTTATTAGAGGGAAACCATGAGTGGTTATATTTGGATTTATTTACTCAATGTTATTTGAGACAACTGATTTTATAGGGTAAATATATGTCTATAGTAAATCTATAGACTACAACAAAAAAACGTTCTCTGACTGAGGTGTCAGTGCAAAACCAAATAAGGCCCGTTCCAGTTTGATTTTATGTTTCCAGTATGTTATATATTGATGAAATATAATTTGTTAAAGAGTTTAACCAAGGTGTGTTGTTACATTGTGGTATTCCCTCCCTCCATGAATAAAAATAAGACTGTCATTGTCGAGGTCGTCCAGACGATATGTAAATCATGCTGCTGTCCTGCTAGCGTTTTGTGATTTATAATTGTACACTGACACTCACTGTGTGTGTGTCTGTGTGTGTGTGTCTGTGTGTGTCTGTGTGTGTCTGTGTGTGTGTGTGTGCACACTCATGGTGGACATTTGTCTATATGAGCATTTCCAAAAATGGCCAAGAAAATGGGGTTTGGTCCTCCGGTAGATCTCCAGAGACTCGCAGAATCTATGCCAAAACAAATTGTTCTGATGGTGGACCAACTCCTTAACCTTACTGAGACACATAAGGCCATTTTGTAGTGATAGTATGTGATGTAGTTGTGATAGTGATGTATGTGATGTAGTTCTGAATGTGATAGAGATGTAGATCTGAATGTGATAGTAATATATGTGATGTAGTTCTGAATGTGATAGTGATGTAGTTCTGAATGTGATAGAATATATGTAATGTAGTTCTGAATGTGATAGTGATGTAGTTCCGAATGTGATAGTAATAAATGTGATGTAGTTCTGAATGTGATGGTGATGTAGTTCTGAATGTGATAGAGATGTAGATCTGAATGTGATAGTAATATATGTGATGTAGTTCTGAATGTGATAGTGATGTAGTTCTGAATGTGATAGAATATATGTAATGTAGTTCTGAATGTGATAGTGATGTAGTTCCGAATGTGATAGTAATAAATGTGATGTAGTTCTGAATGTGATGGTGATGTAGTTCTGAATGTGATGGAGACGTAGTTCTGAATGTGATGGTGATGTAGTTCTGAATGTGATGGAGACGTAGTTCTGAATGTGATGGTGATGTATGTGATGTAGTTCTTAGTGTGATGGTGATGTAGTTCTGAATGTGATAGTGATGTATGTGATGTTTGAGATGTAGTTCTGATGTGAAGGTGATGAATGTGATAGTGATGTTGAAATGACACTTCCCCCCTCTTGCTTCTTGTCACTAGGAGCAGCTCCCAGACCTGTGGTCCCACTTCCAGGATCTGAACCTAGAAGCCCATATGTATGCCTCCCAGTGGTTCCTCACACTCTTCACTGCCAAGTTCCCTCTCTGCATGGTCTTCCACATCACGGACCTGCTGCTGTATGAGGTAAATGTCCATGCTGAGATGAGGACTTAACACTGGTTTTAAAACCCTTCTGAACGACACTCTAAACCCTAACACTGGTGTTAACACTCCCTAATGCCACTCTTAACCCTAACACTGGTGTTAACACTCCCTAATGCCACTCTTAACCCTAACACTGGTGTTAACACTCCCTAATGCCACTCTAAACCCTAACACTGGTGTTAACACTCCCTAATATCACTCTAAACCCTAACACTGGTGTTAACACTCCCTTATACCACTCTAAACCCTAACACTGGTGTTAACACTCCCTAATATCACTCTAAACCCTAACACTGGTGTTAACACTCCCTTATACCACTCTAAACCCTAACACTGGTGTTAACACTCCCTTATACCACTCTAAACCCTAACACTGGTGTTAACACTCCCTAATGCCACTCTAAACCCTAACACTGGTGTTAACACTCCCTAATGCCACTCTTAACCCTAACACTGGTGTTAACACTCCCTAATGCCACTCTAAACCCTAACACTGGTGTTAACACTCCCTAATATCACTCTAAACCCTAACACTGGTGTTAACACTCCCTTATACCACTCTAAACCCTAACACTGGTGTTAACACTCCCTAATATCACTCTAAACCCTAACACTGGTGTTAACACTCCCTTATACCACTCTAAACCCTAACACTGGTGTTAACACTCCCTTATACCACTCTAAACCCTAACACTGGTGTTAACACTCCCTAATGCCACTCTAAACCCTAACACTGGTGTTAACACTCCCTAATGCCACTCTAAACCCTAACACTGGTGTTAACACTCCCTAATATCACTCTAAACCCTAACACTGGTGTTAACACTCCCTTATACCACTCTAAACCCTAACACTGGTGTTAACACTCCCTAATATCACTCTAAACCCTAACACTGGTGTTAACACTCCCTTATACCACTCTAAACCCTAACACTGGTGTTAACACTCCCTAATGCCACTCTTAACCCTAACACTGGTGTTAACACTCCCTAATATCACTCTTAACCCTAACACTGGTGTTAACACTCCCTAATGCCACTCTAAACCCTAACACTGGTGTTAACACTCCCTAATATCACTCTAAACCCTAACACTGGTGTTAACACTCCCTTATACCACTCTAAACCCTAACACTGGTGTTAACACTCCCTAATGCCACTCTAAACCCTAACACTGGTGTTAACACTCCCTAATACCACTCTTAACCCTAACACTGCCTTAGTGATTGAAATATTTATATTTGTTTCTAAAACTCTGCATGGTAAATGGCTACGACCTATATGAAGTGTAGTACTTTCTCTGAATGTATTGTATCGGCAAGCCTGTCTTGCTTACCTTCCTCGAATAACTCAGATGCAGAACAACTCAGCAGAGCAGTCTTTGTTTCAGGAGACAGTCTTTGTTTCAGGAGACAGTCTTTGTTTCAGGAGACAGTCTTTGTTTCAGGAGACAGTCTTTGTTTCAGGAGACAGTCTTTGTTTCAGGAGACAGTCTTTGTTTCAGGAGACAGTCTTTGTTTCAGGAGACAGTCTTTGTTTCAGGAGACAGTCTTTGTTGCAGGAGACAGTCTTTGTTGCAGGAGACAGTCTTTGTTGCAGGAGACAGTCTTTGTTGCAGGAGACAGTCTTTGTTGCAGGAGACAGTCTTTGTTGCAGGAGACAGTCTTTGTTGCAGGAGACAACAATGCCGCTACAAGCTGCCGCTCTATGACCACTTGGACCTAAGTATTGTACCCAATTACACCCTAATTGGAGGCAACCTAGGGAGAGAAGACCACACCCCCAGGAGGCAGCAAATTGCCAGTGCTAGCTCCAAACAAAAGGCAGGAAGTTGCTGCAACACACTGCCTAACTGTGCTAATTAGGAGCCTATAGTCCAGTGATGGACAGAAACCTAGCCTATTGTTTGGTGATAGGGCTGAAACTAGCAGATTTCTACACACTAGCAATACCAGTACAGACTTCTACACTCTAGTAAATACCAATACAGACACCACAAGACAGTTTACTTACAGCTGATTGACAATGCAGGTTAAGCCAACAAGGAAATGGAGCACACTGTATACCTGTGAATATCTATGTACCTGTATGTATACAACATCCCTATTATCAATACCTGCATATATCTATGGCTGTGTTATATATACCTGTGAATATCTATGTACCTGTATGTATACAATATCCCTATTATCAATACCTGCATATATCTATGGCTGTGTTATATATACCTGTGAATATCTATGTACTTGTATATAAACAGTTGTGCCTAGCAATGCCTGCATATATCTGTACAGTATATCTATACCCATGTATTTCTATATCCCATTGATCTAATGATGTGGTAACTGATCTATGTACAATATATCTGTACCCATGTATTTCTATATCCCATTGATCTATGTACAGTATATCTGTACCCATGTATTTCTATATCCCATTGATCTAAACATGTGGTAACTGATCTATGTACAATATATCTGTACCCATGTATTTCTATATCCCATTGATCTATGTACAGTATATCTGTACCCATGTATTTCTATATCCCATTGATCTAAACATGTGGTAACTGATCTCTCATCTCATCTCATCTTCAACCGCTTATCCGGGGTCGGGTCGCGGGGGTAGCAGCTCCAGCAGGGGACCCCAAACTTCCCTTTCCCGGGCAACATTAGCCAGCTCTGACTGGGGAATCCCGAGGCGTTCCCAGGCCAGTGTGGAGATATAATCTCTCCACCTAGTCCTGGGTCTTCCCCGAGGTCTCCTCCCAGCTGGACGTGCCTGGAACACCTCTCTAGGGAGGCGCCCAGGTGGCATTCGTACAAGATGCCCGAACCACCTCAACTGGCTCCTTTCTATGCAAAGGAGCAGCGGCTCTACTCCGAGTTCCTCTCGGATGACTGAGCTTCTCACCCTATCCCTAAGGGAGAGGCCAGCCACCTTTCTGAGAAAACCCATTTCGGCCGCTTGTACCCGCGATCTCGTTCTTTCGGTCATGACCCAGCTTTCATGACCATAGGTGAGGGTAGGAACAAAGATTGACCGGTAGATCGAGAGCTTTGCCTTTCGGCTCAGCTCTCTTTTCATCACAACGGTGCGGTGAAGCGAATGCAACACTGCCGAGGACACGGACACAGCTCATGCTTTGAGCGTACAGAGATTGGATGGCCCTGAGAAGAGACCCCCTCACCCCATACTCCCGCAGCACCTCCCACAAAAGATCCCGGGGTACCCGGTCATACGCCTTCTCCAGATCCACAAAACACATGTAGACTGGATGGGCATACTCCCAGGCCCCCTCCAGGATCCTTGCGAGAGTAAAGAGCTGGTCCGTGGTTCCCCGGCCAGGACGAAAACCGCATTGTTCCTCTTCAATCTGAGGTTCGACTATTGGCCGAACCCTCCTTTCCAGCACTTTGGAGTACACTTTACCAGGGAGGCTGAGGAGTGTGATACCTCTGTAATTGGCACACACTCTCTGGTCCCCCTTTTTAAAGAGGGGAACCACCACCCCGGTCTGCCACTCCTCTGGCACTGTCCCAGACTGCCATGCAATGTTGAAGAGGCGTGTCAACCAAGACAGCCCTTCCCCACCCAAAGCTTTTAGCATTTCTGGACGAATCTCATCAGTCCCTGGGGCTTTGCCACTGTGGAGTTGTTTGACTACCTCAGCGACTTCCCCCAGGGAAACTGACGATGACCCTCCATCAGCCTCCAGCTCTGCCTCTGTACTAGAGGGCGTGTAGGTCGGATTCAGGAGCTCCTCAAAATGCTCTTTCCAGCGCCCGATCACATCATCAGTTGAGGTCAACAGTGTCCCATCCTTACTGTACACAGCTTGGATGGTTCCCCGTTTTCCCCTTCTGAGGTGCCGAACGGTTTTCCAGAAGCATTTTGGTGCCGACCGAAAGTCCTTCTCCATAGCTTCTCCAAACTTCTCCTACACCCGCTGCTTTGCCTCTGACACAGCAGCGGCTGCAGCCCTTCGGGCCTGTCGGTACCCTGCAACTGCCTCCGGAGTCCCCAGGGATAGCATATCCCTGAAGGCCTCCTTCTTTAGTCGGACAGCTTCCCTGACCACCGTGGTCCACCACGGTGTTCTAGGGTTACCACCCCTTGAGGCACCTAGGACCTTGAGACCACAGCTCACCGCCGCAGCTTCAGCAATAGAAGCTTTGAACATTGCCCACTCAGGTTCAATGCCCCCAACCTCCACAGGGATGCCTAAAAAAGCTCTGCCGGAGGTGTGAGTTGAAGATCTTTCGGACAGGGGCCTCCTCCAGACGTTCCCAGTTCACCCGCACTACCCGTTTGGGCTTACCTGGTCTGTCCAAAGTCTTTCCCCACCCTCTGATCCAACTCACTACCACATGGTGATCAGTTGACAGCTCTGCCCCTCTCTTCACCCGAGTGTCCAAAACATGCGGCCTTAGATCAGCCGATACGATCACAAAATCGATCATTGACCTTCGGCCTAGGGTGCTCTGGTACCATGTACACTTATGCGCCTCCTTATGTTCGAACATGGTGTTTGTTATGGACAATCCATGACTAGCACAGAAGTCCAATAACAAACGACCGCTCGGGTTTAGATCAGGGAGGCCGTTCCTCCCAATCACGCCTCTCCAGGTAACTGATCTATGTACAGTATATATGTACCCATGTATTTCTATATCCCATTGATCCAAAAATGTGGTAACTGATCTATGTACAGTATATCTTTACCCATGTATTTCTATATCCCATTGATCTATACCGGTGGTAACTGATCTATGTACATTATAGCTAGATAGAGGTCACTTATTGTCACTGGCTTTATCTACTGCCGGCCTCTTCTGTTATTTATGTGACTTTTCTCTCCTTTCTCTCTGTGAAATTGCTTTAGCCCTCTGGTTCTCCTTGATGTGTTCTGCTCCTGTGTTGTGTGGGGAGGGGGTACCGGCTTGCTCCTGTGTTGTGTGGGGAGGGGGTACCGGCTTGTGTCAGACTCCATCTGCAGTCTGACACACTGCATGGGAAAGTTTGTTAATAGACTTACATAAACATACACACGTACGCACACACACACACACGTACACACGTGCACACACACACACCCACACAATCTACTCTTACACATTCTCCCTGACACCCCAGCGCCATCTAGAGCTCTTGGAGAGAGGGGAAGGTAGTGAGACAGATGAGGTTATTTATAGAGCAGGGGGGGATATTTTTAGCTCCGTGTTGCCATGTGAACGGCTGTTGGAGCGATGGAGGAGACTGGCGTTCCCATGCCACACTGACTTTAGCATTCACTCTCATGCACTCTCCTTTTCTGTCTCCTCTTCTGACTCTCTCTCTTCCAATCTCTGCCTTTCAGTCTCTCTCTTTTGGTGTTACTTTCCCTCCCTCTGTTATCCTTTTCCCACCTTATCTTTTCTCTCCCACATTCACGCTTTTCCTGTTTTTCGTTGGTCTATCTTTCTGTCACACTGTGGTCGTGATGGACCCTCATCTGTCTCTCTCTCTGGCTCACTCCTCCCTTTCTGGCTCACTCCTCTCTCTCTCTCTTTCTTTCTCTCTCTGACTCACTCATCTCTCTCTCTCTGGCTCACTCCTCTCTCACTCCTCTCTCTCGCTCTCTCTTTCTGTCTCTCTTTCTGGCTCTCTCTTTCTGGCTCAATCCTCTCTCTCTCTCTCTGGCTCACTTCTCTCTCTCTCTGGCTCACTCCTCTCTCACTCCTCTCTCTCGCTCGCTCATCTCTCACTACTCTCTCTCTCTGGCTCACTCATCGCTCTCTCTCTGGCTCACTCCTCTCTCACTCCTCTCTCACTCTGGCTCACTCCTCTCTCACTCCTCTCTCTCTCTGGCTCACTCCTCTCTCACTCCTCTCTCTCTCTCTCTCTCTCTCTCTTTCTCTGGCTCACTCATCTCACTCCTCTGGCTCACTCCTCTCTCTGGCTCACTCCTCTGGCTCACTCCTCTCTCTCTCTCTCCTCTCTCTGGTTCACACAAATGCATCCTTAGGGTCTGGTGTCATATAAACATTTATGGAACATTCCTATGATCTTCCCACAATGTTTCTTAAGTAGTCGTCCACCAAAGGACTAGTCCCCTGGGGAAATCAAACCTGCAACCCTGGCGAGGCAAGCTACACTGAGCAATACCGGACATTTGATATGACACTTAATAACCGTTGATATGGCAGCTGACGCTGTTCTACTCTCTGTGCGAGCGTGCTTGCCTGCGCATGTGTGTGTGTTCGGCAATGAAAGCCATATATCCTGTGACAGTGATGTTTTTGTGTCTCCATAGGGTCTAAATATCATCTTTAACGTGGCCCTGGCTCTCCTCAAGGTACAGTTGACCTCCTTCACTTTGTTTATTTTGCACCGGTTCCAATCCACTCCGTGCTAATCCGGTTCTGGTTTTGGAGGAGCACCCGGAACGCTAGACTTGGGCTCGTGTTCACCCACAATCTGAACAGGAGTCACCATTACCTGTTCGGTAAAAATAAAGAAGATTATAAGGATTGTGAGTGAACCCTGATTTAGCACCATTGACACATTGTGATACGGTAGTTTGAGCAGCGATATGAAAAAAATGTATGCCGATTTTCTTAATTAGTGTAACAGCGATAATGAACGCAGTCGGAATTTAAAACGTTTATTGGCATTATGGGAAAAAGTTATAGGGTTAACCTATTTAGAATTAGCACAAGCTTCACATGGTGACAATATCATTTCTATCTGATGAGATTAATTCAACAACTGAACCACATTATGTAATTTGCGTGTGTTTTTTTTTCTTATTACCCTCAACTCACCTCGGTCGTCCTTCCTGTTGAGGAATGCGGAGTAACTGCTGTGTGACAGAGTGATGTAATGTTTGGTCGCTTATATGGAGGAATGGTCTGTCAGACCAAGGAAATGGTTGCCTTTGTCTCCCTCTGCTGGTGGTCAGGCAGTAATATGGAGATGTGCAAACTTGACGGTTGGGAGAACTTCTAGGTCGTTGTGGTCACGAGGCAAAAGCTAGTTCCCATGGCGCTCCACTTGAAGAGTAACAGATTTTATTATAATTGCTTTGTTACGAAAATACAAGGATCAGATCTGTAACAATAGTAGCGATCTATTTTTTTTATTGCCCATTCCCAGATGTTGGGATGGAGGTGGACCTGTGGAGGATATAATCAGGATATAATCAGGATATAATCAGGATATAATCAGGATGCCAATAAAATATAAGGCAACAAAAGGCAAGGCTGTGTTTATCTTTTTAGGAAAAATTCTCTAGCATATTCAACATTTAGAGAGGAACCAACTGCTGCTGGGTGACGATTATAAAGGTGATGATTTTTCTGGGCCACATGCATATTCATGCGATCATTAGGTATATTGGTATATAATGGTATATTGTACTGTACATGGTCATGACATGGTATACTGTATTGTACTGTACATGGTATATTGTACTGTACATGGTATATTGTACTGTACATGGTATATTGCACTGCTTCGCTCCTATTGGTAAGCCATGACAGCATTCTCCCCGGAGGTTCCAGCTTCCCCCTCCCTGCTTTTCCCTCTTCCTCTGTACATCTCCCCCTCCTTTTTATTGGTTCCTCCCCTGCCTGCCTGTCCGTCAGCCCGCCTGTCTCTGGTCGACCATATGCAGAGCACGGCAGCAGCCTCCGTTTGTAGTTAGCCATTAGCAGCGCTGCAGAAAAAGAGACGTTTCCAGCTCAGTTTAGCGCAAACGAATCAACCTGCAGAGCACTCCATCCCAGCCCCCCTCCTCTCTGCTTCATCCTCCTGGTCACATGCTCTCCTCTTCTCTCCTCCTGCATCTTCTAACTCCTCTCTGCTTCATCCTCCTGGTCACATGCTCTCCTCCTCTCTCCTCCCGCATCTTCTAACTCCTCTCTGCTTCATCCTCCTGGTCACATGCTCTCCTCCTCTCCTCCTGTGTGCGCATGCTCAGCCTGGCTCCCGCCCCACATCAGACCTCCGTATCTGAGCAACATGAGCAGCAGGGCTAGCAGTTAGTATCTCAGGCCTTACAGCTGCCGAGTGCTGGAAGAGGAAGAGGAAGAGAGGAAGGCTACGAGGGAGCATCACTAATCCATGGCTACAGGTCTCCTTTTGCACCTCCGTGTGGCCGTGGCAACGGAGCGGCAGCATCGGACACAGCAAAGCCTTTTCTGGAAATAAAGCTTTACTTCAACCAAGAGGAATTTCCTCTCCGGCTGTGTCTCTTATGGAGTTGTGCTGAAGCCGTCTGGGTAAAGGAGTCCTGTTCGAATGCTTGTTGTATCTCAGTAACCGGACTACATTCCAGTCGTCTAAGGGCTTTGGGTTATGTCAAGGCTCTTCTCTGGAGGCGAGGGATGATCTGAGGATAAGGAGACTCTGTTCTCAGGCTCGTGTGTGCAGAGTTCTCTGAACGCTCGTCCTCCTCCCTGTTGATCTGATGTGATCTCCACCATGTCATGTCGCTTCCTCCTCTGGCTCTGAGTCACCGCCTCTTATGGACCGTTCAGCCGTAAACAGACACAGCGGCTAGACGTCACGCTTCTGGACGGACGCCGCCGCTGCTGCTTGAGGCAACCGTGGCTAATCTGCAGCCACCTGACATTCTTATGGAGTGGTGCGGCAGAAAGAGAACTGTTTAAATGGAAATGAACTCACTAAATCGATTAGAAGGATTTTGATGTTTTACTTGTCTGCTGTGACCTCGTAAACGCGTATAATTTGCTCAGGGACGGTTGGCGTAAAAGTGTTATTGCAGTGTCTGTGATTTCTGTTTAACACTAAGCCCTGGGCCGACTGGCTTGGTTGTGAAAAGAGACCCTCTTCCTCTGAAAAGGGTGGAGAATAAAGCGTGGAAAACTCCACCGCCTGTCGTCTGCTTTACCCACCTAGCCACGTGCCTCTGTTTTGTTGCTAGGCAACGGCGTTCTCCGTTTGGGCTTCTGGAGAGGGGGTGAAAGGCGTGAAACAGGATGAGCACTTCTCCCAGACGTGTGACCGCACAGTATTACCGCAACTAAACTGCGGTGACAGTTTGTTGTATCTGCCAGAAACTGGATGTCTGGGTCAGGTGGAGGTGTAGCTACTGTGCTGTTATCTGGTCGACGGGATCTCTGACAGGGTGTCGCTTTTTGAATTTACTCCATCAACAAATTCCTTGTTGGCCGTGCTCCGATTTCCTTGACTTTTGGTAACCGATGTACTTTGTTTTGTCTGGAGAGTTCATAATATCAGAGGGTCAACAGTCACTCTAATACGTCACTGTGTTACTGCCGACCTGTCGACCTCTTCTTGCTCACCAATAGCTCATCGCTGCCTATCATTAACACTTGGTATACAGCCAATCTGCCAATCATTAACACACAGCTAAACAGCCAATCGGAAAATACATTGTGACCGGACCCCCCTGCCCATACGTGACTTCTCCCCCCTGAGGAGGCTGGGACTTGACAGCAAGCTGGAGTCACACTGCGCCCTCCCCCCTCTGACCCCAGAGGGGAACCCCCCCTCTCCACCATGCTCTCCCTCCCTCTCCCCAACTACCCCACCTTCACCCCCGGTCCTTACCGAACCCCCACAGCTGGCGGCGGCCGTGCGGAGGGGCAGCTGGGCTTCAGAGGATGTGGGTGCGGTTGAGGAGACAGACTCTATCTGTAAGGTGTTGGGTCTCCTGGGGATGGGACACCGCCTCTTCGTTCCCAGACTGCTGGCGGTGAGACTGGGAGGGTGGACGGGGGTGGAGGGTGGACTGGGGTGGAGGATGGAGGACGGACTGGGGGGTGGAGGACGGACTGGGGGCTAGAGGACGGACTGGGGGGTGGAGGACGGACTGGGGGGTGGAGGACGGACTGGGGGGTGGAGGACGGACTGGGGGGTGGAGGACGGACTGGGGGGTGGAGGACGGACTGGGGGGGTGGAGGGTGGGTGATGGACTGGGTGGGTGATGGACTGGGAGGGTGGAGGGTGGGGGAAAAAAAGCGTGTTGCTAATGAATTGATTAGTCCCAATATAAAGTGAAATCATGATTCTAACAATACCTTGTATGTGGTGGAGTGACCCTTCCACTGTTCTGTTCTAAATTGACATGTGGTACTAGCAGATGTGGCTCATCAAAATAACATGATTTGTGCTCAATGGATCACATCTGGTTAATCACAAGTTGCCACATGAAGATGCCTGCAGGACATTAGTAGAGGAAGTGTCCAACTCCAGGGTAGCATTATGGTGGTTAGAGGAGGGTAGGTCGCTGAAAGGTTGCTGGTTCAAATCAAAAAGATTCAAAAATATTTTTTTTCATGTATTATTTTGAGCAAGTTGCCAAACCATATGTCCACTTCACTGCTGAATTACATAAATACAAATACAATTGTGACAGTGGATTTGGACTGTGTGGGAAATTTACTTGTAATTTAATAATTTTCTTGTCACGCAATACATACGTATTTAGACAGTGACTGTAATTTGGTGGTTTTGGCTCTGTATTCCAGGTTGGTTTTGAAATTAAACGTTGACTAAGAGGTTAAAGATGCATTTTATTGGAGGACGATTTACTACACTTTTTATTAAAGCGGTTCTGCTCCTTTCAACATTGATTTCGGGAAGACAAGCCAGTTTGTTAATAGTTTCCGGAGTTGTGCAACTCTTTACACAGACACATTGTCAATGACATCTGAGTCTGATGTTCGAAAACACATTCTGATCTGGCTAGTTGAAAGGCAGGAACCTTCATACTCTGTAATAACTGATCATTGTAACACTCGATTTAATTATGACTTTCAGAAATTAATTAGAAATATGATAAGTTCCTTGGGTGAACTTTTGGTTAAAATAAGGAAAATGGCAAACATCTATATTACAGAGTTGAATTATTATTTGTTACATATAAATCTAGTTTAATGGATTGAACACTTTCTTCCAGTGGAGACTGGATACTATATTTTCTATATACTGACCTTCTCTTTCTGGTTTCCCTGCAGACATCCAAGGAGGACCTGCTCCAGGCTGACTTTGAGGGAGCGCTGAAGTTCTTCCGGGTCCAGCTTCCAAAACGTTACCGGGCTGCGGAGAACGCTCGCAGGCTCATGGAACAGGCCTGCAACATCAAGGTAGGAACCGTGTTTTTTTTAATGTTCCACACAGTGCACTAACCATTAGTCCAAAACGGACTACTATTTAGTGAGGTCTGATTTCATTTTTAGAGGTGCGGAGTTGTCTAGATGTATTCTCAGCCAGGTTTACCATTTGTACCAAACAGGTGGCAGTATTGTTCCCTTGTAAACATATTTCCTTTGATTGGTTTGTACATGTCATCTACATAGCATGTGTCATTGTGGTGGTGGACTGTGTGTGCGTGGACTGTGTGTGTGCGTGGACTGTGTGCGTGGTGGACTGTGTGCGTGGTGGACTGTGTGCGTGGTGGACTGTGTGTGGTGGTGGACTGTGTGTGGTGGTGGACTGTGTGCGGTGGTGGACTGTGTGTGGTGGTGGACTGTGTGTGGTGGTGGACTGTGTGCGGTGGTGGACTGTGCGTGGTGGTGGACTGTGCGTGGTGGTGGACTGTGCGTGGTGGTGGACTGTGCGCGGTGGTGGACTGTGCGCGGTGGTGGACTGTGCGCGGTGGTGGACTGTGCGCGGTGGTGGACTGTGCGCGGTGGTGGACTGTGCGCGGTGGTGGACTGTGCGCGGTGGTGGACTGTGCGCGGTGGTGGACTGTGCGTGGTGGTGGATATCTCCCATCTCCGCCCATGTGGGGAAATTAATTATCTGTTCGGTATTTGGAGAATGTGCTGAGGTCAGAAGAAGAAACCAGTGACCCAAGGCTGGCACACACACACACACTTACTGACAAATGACACACACACACACACACTTACTGACAAATGACACACACACACACACACTTACTGACAAATGACACACACACACACACACACACTTACTGACAAATGACACATACACACACCTACTGACACACATACTGCACATACTAATACACATGCACACATACTGATACACATACTGCACATACTAATACACATGCACACTTACTGACACACATACTGCACATACTAATACACATGCACACTTACTGACACACATACTGCACATACTAATACACATGCACACTTACTGACACACATACTGCACATACTAACACACATGCACACTTACTGACACACATACTGCACATACTAATACACATGCACACTTACTGACACACATACTGCACATACTAATACACATGCACACTTACTGACACATACTGCACATACTAATACACATGCACACTTACTGACACACATACTGCACATACTAATACACATGCACACTTACTGACACACATACTGCACATACTAATACACATGCACACTTACTGACACACATACTGCACATACTAATACACATGCACACTTACTGACACACACACTGCACATACTAATACACATGCACACTTACTGACACACATACTGCACATACTAATACACATGCACACTTACTGACACACATACTGCACATACTAATACACATGCACACTTACTGACACACACACTGCACATTCTAATACACATGCACACTTACTGACACACACACTGCACATACTAATACACATGCACACTTACTGACACACATACTGCACATACTAATACACATGCACACTTACTGACACACATACTGCACATACTAATACACATGCACACTTACTGACACACATACTGCACATACTAATACACATGCACACTTACTGACACACATACTGCACATACTAATACACATGCACACTTACTGACACACATACTGCACATTCTAATACACATGCACACTTACTGACACACATACTGCACATTCTAATACACATGCACACTTACTGACACACATACTGCACATACTAATACACATGCACACTTACTGACACACATACTGCACATTCTAATACACATGCACACTTACTGACACACATACTGCACATACCAAGCTCTTATTGGACGTTGTATCCTGTGTGGTCTCATCACATACGTCCAACTACTACACCTGATGACCACTCACTGTATCCACCTCACACTACCCACCTCACTCTACCCACCTCACTCTACCCACCTCACTGTACCCACCTCACTGTACCCACCTCACTGTACCCACCTCACTCTACCCACCTCACTCTACCCACCTCACTCTACCCACCTCACTCTACCCACCTCACTCTACCCACCTCACTCTACCCACCTCACTCTAGCCACCTCACTCTACCCACCTCACTCTACCCACCTCACTCTACCCACCTCACTCTACCCACCTCACTCTACCCACCTCACTCTACCCACCTCACTCTACCCACCTCACTCTACCCACCTCACTCTACCCACCTCACTCTACCCACCTCACTCTACCCACCTCACTCTAGCTGGCTGACAGTTCTTCAACTTTACATTGTTGTATTAGTGACAAACCTGAAGGCAAGAGGCGTTCAACTGTCACAGAAGTGGAGAGCTAGAGATTGCATCCTCTACCCCAGCATTTTTGTCCTACCTTCTCCTCTCTCTCCACTGGGTGTTTGTGACAACAGGATTTCCTGTGTGTGGCTTCTCTGCATGCAATATTATGCAATAATTCAGTCATACATGCTTATCTTTAAAAAACTTATGGTGGAAATAATCTGCTCAAGTTCCTGCTTTCTACTAAAAGTTTGAGTAACGTAACCATCTGACTTGATACTGATATGATATAATACACAGTTAGGCACACATATGTGCCACACATACACTGCGACTGACTGACTGACTGCGTTGTCTGACTGCGTTGTCTGACTGCGTTGTCTGACTGCGTTGTCTGACTGATTGCATGCGTCTGACCATTAGAACAGTGATCACATTGACTGCCTGTTAAGGGATGTTCCTGCATTGATTGTGGCGACCACCTAGTCTCCATGGAGATGGACTAAGTAATAAGATCCTACATAACATCTGATTGGTCTGTGCAGTGAGCAATAACATCCTACATAACATCTGATTGGTCTGTGCAGTGAGCAATAACATCCTACATAACATCTGATTGGTCTGTGCAGTGAGCAATAAGATCCTACATAACATCTGATTGGTCTGTGCAGTGAGCAATAACATCCTACATAACATCTGATTGGTCTGTGCAGTGAGTATTATGAGCAACCTGAACATCTGATTGGTCTGTGCAGTGAGCAATAAGACCCTCCTGAACATCTGATTGGTCTGTGCAGTGCTTTATGACGGGTTTGCCAAGACTGGAGACACTCATCCTCTGGGACTTTCATACTGCCTTGGTCCTGCTGAAAGACACTGTTAACAGCCACACACTCTCTGTTCTGCACACTCGCAAGGTCCACAAGGACCATCACTTCTGTCCCCACTGTCCTTCCTGAAGAGGTGTGTTTGGGAGTGCTCGCCACCTCACGGGAATCCACTTGACAACATCTCGATCTAAGCTTGTCCAGCGAGAGGGAGAGAGGAGTGATGGGAACTGGCCCCTGAGAACTGGCACCCAGCAGCAGGGCCTCTCATCTTGGGATTGAAATACTTTCATTTTCACTGAAGTGACACTGTGTCTGAGGTGTTTTAACTGAGATGCTTCTCTTCTCCAGAATTAGACATTCTGTTTGTGGTTTAAAATTGAAGTGTGTGTGTGTGTGTGTGTGTGTGTGTGTGTGTGTGTGTGTGTGTGTGTGTGTGTGTGTGTGTGTGTGTGTGTGTGTGTGTGTGTGTGTGTGTGTGTGTGTGTGTGTGTGTGTGTGTGTGTGTGTGTGTGTGTGTGTGTGTGTGTGTGTGTGTGTGTGTGTGTGTGTGTGTGTGTGTGCGCGCGCATTAACCACACCTTGTCATGGAAACCTCACAGCAGACTAACTGAATGTGGAATCTGTGCATCATAAACCTTGTGAATATGATCATGAGAGCCAATAAAGGAAAACCAGCTAGACAGCACAATTTATTTTATCCTTGCATTTTTTTTTGCCGACGTGTAAAGCGGATCAACTTGCCTCCTAAGCAGCTTAGTGGTGGACAAGAATTTACTGGCACCTGCTAGAATGGGAACCAGGACTAAGCTTTATACGAGAAACGACCCCCCCCCCCCTTCTCCCCAGATGATGGGAAAGAATTTGAATTTTCCAGCCCTTAAACACCCCAAGGACATAGTTGAGGATACACTGAGACGTCAAATAGAAGACATATCAAGGCCTTGGAAGTTTGGAGTCCTATTTAAACCAACTCAAGAGGGCCACTCAAGGGCCTTGATTTGATGGATTAATCGAGTTCCTTCTGCCTGCATTCAAAATCCCTCTGGGAGAAGTTTCATGCTCAGCCGTTTCACCAGCTACAAGTTGAGAGAGAGAGAGAGAGAGAGAGAGAGAGCGCGAGGGAGGAAGAGATAGAGGGAGTGGCACAAGGGAGGAAGAGAGAGGGAGTGGTTGCTTGTTGTTTCTTAGATGTAACTCCCTTGAGGAAAGGAAGGACAGAAGTGAACGTAGGCCGGATGATTCTGTGTACTGCACGTCTCCACACCAGGCAGATCTTCCGCTAGATGGCAAGCCGGAGTCCCCAGGCGACCGGAGCAAATGTAAACGGTCCCGAAGAGTCTGGCTGTACGCAACGCCTCCCAACCGCTCTGCTTCACGTTTCCTGAGGCCCCAACCTTGGTTTTTGATAACAACTGGCTGTGTCTGATGTCGTCTGTGTGATGTGTGCAAACTGTGGTGGCAGCCGGCGTGAGTCACTGTGGTCGTGGTGACAGTTCCTCACACACACACACACAACTTACGTTTTGGAGTGTAGCAACGTCGCTGGGCGGTTAAAGACGACGTTATCTAACAGAGGAGAGAATAATTGCGACAGGGTGACCTGGAAAGAAGCTGATTGCAGGACGAGTACGGAGCCGAAGAACTGGCAGCCGGGTGGTTCTGAGGAAGCCAGTGGAACGGAAGACACGGCACACTTCTCTCAACACACCAGAGGGTCCCCCACATGAGAGACAAGCAGGTGTGTTGTTCTGTCGGGCTCCCTCCCTCTCGCTCCACCCCTCCCTCTCCTAGGGGCGGGGCTAGTAACCTAAGAGAAAGTGAGAGGCCAGTTGTGCCCTGTGCTCTCCGGCGGTGTGGTCTCCTCGTCTCCTTTCCTCCTCGTCCACCTGTGGAGTTCCTGTCCCGTGTCAGGATGATGGAAGAGATCTCCATCCATGTGGCGTACGATGCCCACGTCATCAACCAGATCTGTGAGGAGGACTTCTTAGCTGACCTGGTAGCCCATTCCAGGTGTCCTAAAGCTGCGGTGGCTGTAAGTACATCATCGGTTCGCCTGAGACCCGCTAGAGGATGCGGTCTCTGTACGCGCCGGAGAGAGACGACACTCTCCAGCTTTACTTCTGGCTCTTAGATGATGGTGTGGATGTAGTTGTGTGCTAGTGTGTGTTCAGTTGTGTGTTGTTACACTGCTGTGTTGATGCCGTGTTTGAGGGCTTCTGTGCGTTGTCTTGTAGTTTTTTCTGTCTCTTTAGTCAGTCCGCTAGTCCGGATGCTAACAAAATAAGTCAGTTTGTTTCTATTAGATGTTTTTCGCACTCAAAGGAAATCTTATTCTTCACCGAGCGTGTGTGTGCGTGCGTGTGTGCATGCGCGTGTGTGTGTGTGTGTGTGTTTAAGATTGGTAATCAAAGTCTAAACTCCACCCAATTGTGGAAATTTTGAATCGGTAGAGGTGCAGTCATTTCAATATTCAAATGCTTTCAGCCAGGTAGGGGAGGCATTATGCAACAAGGAGTGTTGGTAAAGTGTGAGATTTGTACAAAGTAAAGGGGATCTTGACGGCTACTCCTGTTTGCAGCGCTATGCCCTCTGGACAGCGTTTAGTTGAAGTACATCTCTAATTTAACAGGGCAATGACTCAAAGCACAGCCCCAACACACCGTCAACGGTTATCTGTGATGGGGAATGAGTACGGCAGAAAGTGAGTGTGGAGGTGGTGGCTAAACAAAGTCTGGTCTTTTGGGGAAGTGTTTCCATATTGGTTTTCGTGTGACGTGTAAACACCATGGCGTATGTGTAAGGGTGTTTGAAAGTCCTTAGTGTAGGTTGTGATTTTTGCAAGTCACTTCACACCTTAAACAGTTTCCCCAAGAGGAAAAAAAAACTGTTGGGCTGTGCAACGATTTGTTTTCGGTCTCACATCTTTCTCCTTTTCCAACTCTAATCTCTCTCTCTCTCTCTCTCTCTCTCTCTCTCTCTTTCTCTCTCTCCCCCTCTCTCTTTCTCTCTCTCTCTCCCCCCTCTCTCTCTCTCTCTCTCTCCCTCTCTCCTTTCTCTCTTTCTCTCTCCCCCTCTCTTTCTCTCTCCCCCTCTCACTCCCCCCTCTCTCTCTCTCTCCTTTCTCTGGGCACCTGAAACCCCACACAGAAACTCTTGTGTTCTGTTGTCACACGCAGAAGTGCTGATTGGTCCGGTATGTACCGTTCTTGTTGTTCAGTGTGTTCTTCCAAGGCCAGTGTGGCACCGAACAGTCCTGATGTCTTATCAACTGCTCTCACGTGAACTAGCCCAAACAATGTCTGACACAAAGTACCCCATAGAGCGGTTCAGCTAATGAGCCATTATATGTTATTAGGACCACGACGTTAGTCCATATTTAAACACACTGAACTAACCTTTCTTAGCCCACTAACAACACAGGATGGTAACAATGACCTGACTGTAATAGAGCTGCCTTGTGTGTTGGCGTGTAATTAATAACCTACGGGAGCTATTCTCTTCCTGGATCCTAAAGGGCAAGGGTCAGGTGTTCCGCATGCATGGCTAGGTAGGGTCGTGGGGGGGGTAGTGAAGACCGAAGACAATAGCCCTTCACTGGAATAAGCAGCTCATTGTCGTTGCTTCAAATCTACCACAGGAGGTAATGTTGTCCTGCCATGCTGACGTGCAGCGTTGACGTCTCGTGGGATATGTCTAGTGTTCACCTGGCTGTTTTTGCGTCACAGAGAGCCCTTGAGAGACTCTTAACTCCAGCCTCCGTAACGATGATAAACACACGACTATAAACACAATCTTTATCACTCTATGTCTCCATGTGTCTGTCTCTGTCTCCATGTGTCTGTATCTCTCTCTGTCTCCATGTGTCTGTATCTCTCTGTCTCCATGTGTCTGTATCTCTCTGTCTCCATGTGTCTGTATCTCTCTCTGTCTGTCTCCATGTGTCTGTATCTCTCTCTGTCTGTCTCCATGTGTCTGTATCTCTCTCTGTCTCCATGTGTCTGTATCTCTCTCTGTCTCCATGTGTCTGTATCTCTCTCTCTCTGTCTCCATGTGTCTGTATCTCTCTCTCTCTGTCTCCATGTGTCTGTATCTCTCTATGTCTCCATGTGTCTGTATCTCTCCATTTCTCTATGTCTCCATGTGTCTGTATCTCTCTCTGTCTCCATGTGTCTGTATCTCTCTCTGTCTCCATGTGTCTGTATCTCTCTCTGTCTCCATGTGTCTGTATCTCTCGATTTCTCTATGTCTCCATGTGTCTGTATCTCTCTCTGTCTCCATGTGTCTGTATCTCTCTCTGTCTCCATGTGTCTGTATCTCTCTCTGTCTCCATGTGTCTGTATCTCTCTCTGTCTCCATGTGTCTGTATCTCTCTTTGTCTCCATGTGTCTGTATCTCTCTCTGTCTCCATGTGTCTGTATCTCTCTCTCTCTGTCTCCATGTGTCTGTATCTCTCCATTTCTCTATGTCTCCATGTGTCTGTATCTCTCCATTTCTCTATGTCTCCATGTGTCTGTATCTCTCCATTTCTCTATGTCTCCATGTGTCTGTATCCCTCTCTGTCTCCATGTGTCTGTATCTCTCTCTGTCTCCATGTGTCTGTATCCCTCTCTGTCTCCATTTCTCTATGTCTCCATGTGTCTGGCTGTCTGGCTGTGGGTACAGTAGTGGCACAGCCTTTCCTCTGCCTGTATCTACCATTCTCAAGGTCTGTCTTTTCTCCACTGACTCCATCTTTCCATTTTTCTGTGTGTTTCTCTCTCTTCCTGTTTTGTGTGCTTGGCCATATCTAATAACAAAGCCCCTCCCCCTCAGACAAAATGTATCCTAGCCACAGCTGCCATGGCAACGTTGAGGGCGGAGCTACTCTCGTCCTGGTAACAGACAGTGGACAGCACCCTTGTCCTCAGACACAGGTCCCGCAGACAGGAAATGCTCTGACAATATGTTCAAATGCTCACTTTCATTCTGGTTTATGTCCACAGCTCCAGGGGGGATAAAGGACAGCCATTTTGTTGCTAATTTTTTTTTACAGATGACACTGTTTCATCTAGGCTTGCGTTTGAACCAAAAGTAACAATCTAAGCAGATTTTGCAGTATTTTTCTTTGTGTTCGTTTGGTTCAGAAAGACTCAGTTCATTGTACCCTTTGCTCTGCATTGTATTTCTAATACAGAACAATACATGTTTTTTTGTAATTTTCTAATCTATATGCTATACAGAATACTATCATATTAGTTATGATAACGGCGTATTATCGGTTGGAGGATTTGGCAAATCAAATTGTGCCTTGAAAGAGAAGCACGTGTCGTCCTAAAGCTGCTTAAGAAACATGCCGTGTGTGGAATCAATGTTTTGGCACGATACGACTCTCAAATAGACGTATTTAGGAGATCACTTGGAATGTGTTTGAAAATAAGGTCACGGCTTAAAAAATTGCAGTTATTTTCAGTATAACTGAATGGTTTCAAATACATCCTTGCATTCCTGAACTGACAAAATACTGTTAGTGCCCTAAAACCTCTTCTACTGATCTTCACCCATCCAGATCTGATATCACATACAGCAGGAAGGAGTATTTCCACAGGGGCTCGATGTAGCAATTTGAAACGACATCACCATCTAGTGGTCAGAATGAACCTACACCTCAAACAGCCTCATATACTAACACTACCTCCTTTTCCATCCTACCAGGTGCCAAACAAGAAGCTGAAGAAGTTTGAGAAGGAGTACCAGAGCCTGCGAGAGAGCCAGCTACAACAGGAGGACCCCATTGACCGTTACCAGGTACAGAAAACAGACTCAATTTTATTGTATCCACTGCTCCAGGGTCAGATTACAGCCCGTCACATCTAGGTTTGTCTGTTAGATGGATGCCGTGAGACAAAACCCCTGTATTGTCCATATACAGCCTGTTAAGACACAAGTGTTTCTCCTAGGTTTGGTCACTTAGGCGGGACCCGTCAAGGTGAATTGACTGTATAACATAGGACACCTCAGAAGACTTTTCTGTACCTGTGCCTATGAGACATCCTCCAGATGAAACCCAGATATCCTTCCCTGAAGACACCAGTCCCACTCTATTTCGTCCGCTCTTTCCCTTCAGTTTCTGTGTTGAATGCATCACTGATCATGGCTTGTGCCACAAGCACAATCACACTCTCTGGGGCAGGAAGGACGCCAGTTAGAGAGTTGATTGATTAAGTGGAGGCCACACATGTCCAGCAGGTTGGACTGATGTGAAGACTAGTGGTTTTGACTGTGACAACATTAGTATCAGTTGGTTCTGTACGACCAAACCAAATCCAATCATCTGCATGGGTCGTGTTAGGTCTCAGAAATGAGTGTTTTCAGATCGGCATTTCAAATAAACCCGTGTTTTTAAAATAGTTTCCCCCCCCGCTTTGAAGCATGTGACTTTAGTTACTATGATAGCGAAGTTTACAACAGATGACAAAAGATGTGGTACGCTGTTTGCTGTCTTGTTAGCAAGTTACATTCTCGTACAATGAAAGAGCATCTACATCTTCCAAAGACAATCAGATGTCTTGTGTTTTCTATTTTAATTATTTAGTTATTATTTTAAAAGGGCAAACTTTTAATTGGCTAATGAATCTTTCATCTGCTACATTACTGGAGTACAACGTTATCATAACAAAGTATAAATCGGTCAGTACTACGTCTCAGAGTGCTTGGTGATGAAAGGTGTTTGTAAATTCAAGGATTGGATTGGCCTGGTGCCGAAGTGCAACTGAACCACGTCTGATGCTGAACAGAAATCAGTATATAACACATTTTACATATGCAGTTAATAGACGCAATAACCATTTCAGATTTGTACCTTTTTTGCTTGTAAAAACACTCAGTTCTGAGTGACCACGACCCCTGACGTGTTAAGACGTGTTAAGTGAAACTGATTGCAATGTGTGAGTCAAACAGACTTTGGTGTACTTTATTGTGTGTAGGACTATTTCAGTATTACTGTTTTGTGAGAAGGAAAACTGACATTTACGTTATTTAGGCATTGGTTTTGTGAACTTTTTTGGATTTAATATTTGACCACACACATTTTCTTTACCAATGCTATGACCCTGGTGACCTACATCGTTTTTATGGGTTATTGTCACAACTTTGGCTTTCCTTTTCTTCACGTGTGCTTTGGACCTTTTCTTCACGTGCGTCTTAGAACTTTTCTTCACGTGCGCCTTAGACCTTTTCTTCACGTGCGCCTTAGACCTTTTCTTCACTTGCGCCTTAGACCCTTTCTTCACGTGCGCCTTAGACCTTTTCTTCACGTGCTCTTTAGACCTTTTCTTCACGTGCGCCTTAGACCTTTTCTTCACGTGTCCCTTCCCTGCATTCCTTCATGTTTTCTCACGCTGATCTTCGCATATTTTGAGTTCTTGTCTAACTTCTTCGCCCTACATTCAACGCTGGTTTTGTGACACATGTTGTAATGTTCATCCATTTCAGTAGTCAAGTTGACCGTAAATTGTAAGGACTTTATTGCAAGAAGTTTTCCAAAGCTATTCTTATCAGCCACTAAATATTTATTCTTATTGCTGACAAACATTTCGAAGAGCAGCTAGTTTAGGACCTTGTTCCTAAGTGTTTTTACTTAAGTTATCATTTCTAATACTTTTTTTTAGCAATTGTTTTAATCTTGTGTTTTTTTAACAACAAATGTTATTATTTTTTGTGCTGACTTACATTTTGTTTATTACTGCTACTGTTTTTTTTTTTTTTTTTATTTATGTCTCAACCAACACGTTTTTGTTGGTTCTTGAATGACACAAAGTGCAACTAAGTGGATTTTGTTAAAATAGTTTTGGATTACTTTGTATGAGTCAATTAAAAAGAGTACTTTCATTTTCACTATGGAATCATTTTCTCCCACTTCATCTACTCTCTCTCCCTCACCTAACTCAATGTTCCTTCCCTTCAGGACCAGATTCTTTAACCATGTCAGAACAGAAATAACCTTTGACAAAGTAGACATTTTAATGGCAACCCTAGTTTTCTGCACTGTGTTAAAACAATGTGGATGTCTTAAAACATGTTAACCGCTACGGCTAGGTGCTCCACATTTCAAGGGAAATAAATAAAAAGCGGACTTCTTCCTTCGGGCATTAAAAGGACGGTGCTCTTAACTCTTCTGCCAAAGGGGCGTTGCTTTCTCTAAAACCATGGGTCACAAAAAAGAGAGTGAATACAGAAAGTGGAGTTAATTGAGACGAGAGGTAGAGCCGTTCTCTTGCAGGATTTTGTGTGTGTCTGTTTGTGTCGGTGTGTGTGTGTGTGTGTCTGTGTCTGTGTGTGTGTGTGTTTGTTGCTGTAGTATTTTGTCCCTGCTCCATTGTTGTGACACTGGATAGTCCACCGTCAGAGAAAAGGTAAGCCAGTTTTAACTCTAGTCTTAGATATTGTTCATGCAGCTGAACTTTGTCTTTTGTCTGCGCTTTTCGCCTGTCTGGTATCCTGTGTAGTGTATAAACCAGCGTTTACCAAATGCTTGTTTCATAAAACTGGGGTAATTTCTGGTTTTCTGTGTAGTGTATAAAACAGCGTTTACCAAATGCTTGTTTCATAAAACTGTTACATCTCGGTTAGCTGATATATGCGGTAGTATTTAACAGCTTTTTTGTATTTTTAAAGACACCGAAATATGTAGATCAGTGTGGACTGGACCAAGCAATTTATCCGCCTGGAGGAAAGTAAACATGGTCAGCGATGATGGATCATTTTGCATGCATTTTGCATGCATTTTTAAATCATACATCCCTAGAATAATTCACCCATTTGACATGTATATACCGGTTGTTGATTATATGGCTTTATGTTAAAAGCAGAATCTGAATGGGGTCATGGACACCGGCAGTGTGGGAACCTCTGGGATAAACAGAGCAGCGTTCTTGTCTAACCGATGTGTGAATTTAATGTATTAAATGTCAACATGTGACACTGGTCACACACAGAAATTGCATTGTGTGTGTGCGTGTGTGTGTGTGTGTGTGCGGCAGGGGTGGGAGGACTCTATGGTTCTGGGTCTGGATGACAACCGGAACCGTGGTCATGTGAGACCACTCTCAGACAATTGGATCAGAGCCTCTGGGTCATGTGACCTTTCTGTGAAACAATGACATGTGTGCTTGTCTAAGCAGTGTTCGAAATGTGCCCGTGAATACAAGCTTGTTGTATTTTTGGTTTCGGTGACTGGGTCATTGTTTCATTTTGCAATATTTTAGTTACTAGTCGTCTTTAGCAACCATTTAATTAGATTTGTGAAGCATCCAGTGAATTGTCTGATGAATGTGAAGGCTCCTCGTATGGGATCTTTATACAGTGGGTTTCATTAATATCCATCGTTGTGGACTTACTTCCACACCTGGCACTCCTCCTCTGTAACACAGATTGCTAAACAGGAAATCTTTGGACTGCGGCTTGACGTGTGTGCGTGCGTGTGTCGATAGCCTACAGTTGTTGTTGTTCTAAACATTAGAATGGGAAGATACGAGATCCAAGCAGCTTTGACTGCGGTGTGGTTGTTGGTACCTGACGTAGTGCTTCCAGCGTCGGAGAAACCACTGATCTCCTGGGTATTTTACACACCACAGTCTTTTGTTCACAGAAAGTGATGTGATGAATTACATTAAATTAATGACCTTGTTGAGACAGAGGTCTGAGCAGAATGTCCAGACTCTATTTAAGATCATCGGACACACATTCTTAAAAAACCTGACCGTTGCACAGAACCTCTGAAACGAGGGTCAAACCATCTAGTGGATTCGTCTGGTCTGACAAATCTCAGTTGCTGTGGCAACATATTGCTGACGGGGTCCAAATGTGTCATACATCTCATCAATTTATGGAGGGACTACATGTTAATAGTAATACTGAGACGGGTGTTTCCTGGTATAACCGATATCTATTTGTTTTGAAGTTGTTGCTGGTGCAGACTAATAATATAAAAATCACTGTCATTTCCTGGTTGCTTGAGTTGATACTAGCTGTTGGCGTATACGTGAAAAATAATTGACTAAATATTGCAGTAAATCATTTCGACACCTAAATTGCCGTAGAACAGATTTTCAATTACAACGAATATGCCGTTTCCAAGGTGACAGCTTAATCTGAAATGACACAGTCAAGCACTAATCTCCCTGCGGTGGGGGAGGGGTTGTTTGTAATGGATCGTGTTGTTATTGGCATTGCCCTTTCATGATAGCACCAGTGCATCATGGGACAAATAGATGTGCTTGTTATTCTGCAACTATGGAGGCCGGCACTTGAAATGAAGGAGAGAACAACAACTGCTCACTGTGTTTATGTTTGTGTTTATGTTTGTCTGCTTGCGTGTGTGCAGCCAGTGATCTGTGGCCATAGTGCTGTGATATTACTCGTCCACATAATGTGCTCAGACAATGGTATTGTTCTAATTAGTGTGTGTGTGTGTGTGTCTCTCTGTGTGTGTGTGTGTGTGTCTCTGTGTGTGTGTGCATGCTTGTGTGTGCGTGTGTGTGTGTGTGTGTGTGTGTGTGTGTGTGTGCGCGCGTGTTTGTGTGTTTCCCAGAGAGAGAACCGTCGTCTGCAGGAGGCCAGCATGCGCCTGGAGCAGGAGAATGACGACCTGGCCCACGAGCTGGTGACCAGTAAGATCGCCCTGAGGACCGACCTGGACCAGGCTGAAGACAAGGCGGACATCCTGAACAAGGAGCTCCTCTGTACCAAACAGCGCCTGGTGGAGACCGAGGAGGAAAAGAGGAGGCAGGCGGAGGAGACGGCACAGGTAAGGACTCGCACCCCAAATGTTTTAGAGCTACATAGTCTGGGTTTTATCAGCCAAGCTAACTGGCGGTGGTGTTGCCTTGTCTGTCCAGATTAAAGAGGTGTTCAGAAGAGAGCTGGAAAAAGCCGAGTTGGAGATCAAGAAGACGACTGCCATCATCGCCGAGTATAAGCAGGTAGGAGTCTGACATTTAGGGTGCTTTCTCACACCGTATCTTTCAGACATCTACGGATAAACCAGAAAACTGATACCAGAAGTCTCACTGCAGCACCCCTACTCCCCAAGACGACAGATTTTAAGGTGTTAAGATCTGAAACTTCATTAAACCACCCAATGAATGGGTTGTGCTTTGTCTCCAGATCTGTTCTCAGCTCAGCACCAGATTGGAGAAGCAGCAGGCAGCCACGAAAGAAGAGCTGGACATCATCAAGGTAGGACGGACCTTAGTAGAGGATACAACGGGTGTGCTTCTGACATTTAGTATTCAAAGATGTGTGTGTGCGAGTGTGTGTGTGTGCGAGTGTGTGTGTGTGTGTGTGCGAGTGTGTGCGTGCGAGTGTGTGCGTGTGTGCGAGTGTGTGTGTGTGCGCGCACGTGTGCGTATGTGTGTGTGTGTGTGTGTGTGTTGCTCTGTTAACTTGGTATACGTGTCACCTCTCCCTCTGTCATACAGAATAAGGTTCTGGCCTGTGAGCGCTGCAGGGAGGTGTTCTGTAAAGAGGGATCCCTCCAGATGCCGGCTCAGTGTAGAGATAACAGGGACAGTGAGCTGGATGAAGAGAAGGACTCCCTCAACATCCAACTCAGAGAACTGGAACTGGAGTTGGCTCAGACCAAACTACAACTGGTAGAGGCCAAGTGCAAGATCCAGGTCAGATACTGTGTGGGCGCTGGGGGTAGTGTGGGGACGGGGGGTGGTGGTAGTGTGTGGGTGGTGGTGGTAGTGAGTGGGCGGTGTGGGGACGGGGGTGGTGGTGGAAGCGTGTGGGGGCGGGGGTGGTAGTGTGGAGACTGGTGGTAGTGTGTGGGCGGTGGTGGTGGTGTGGGGGCGGGTTGGGGGCGGTGGTGGTGGTGTGGGGGCGGGTTGGGGGCAGTGGTGGTAGTGTGTGGGCGGTGGTGGTAGTGGAGGTAGTGTGTGGGCGGGGAGGGAGCGGTGGTAGTGTGTGGGCAGTGGTGGTGGAGGTAGTGTTGGAGCGTTATGGGGACATTTGTGGTTAGTATGGATGCAGATGTTAATCACTATTGTGAATGTTCTCACCTGCTATTGGGATGCTTGTCTAACTGTGACAATGTGTTCCTGTTCTATTAATTCTCAGGAGTTGGAGCACCAAAGAGGTGTCCTGATGAATGAGATCCAGGCGGCCAAAAACTCCTGGTTTAGCAAGACTCTGGGCTCCTTGAAGAACTCCGGCAGCGGGAGCAGCACCTCCCAGTCTCAGCCCCCATCCTCCCCTAAAGACGGGCCTCCATAAGCCCCCACACAAACCAGCCTAGCTGGAGAGGTGGTCTGGAGGTCCTGGGTTCTGCGGCAATGTGATGCACAGGAGAGCTCATCAACACTAGCTGGGTAACACCTGAGACAATACAGTGTTCTCTTTCCATGGATGAACTGGGGAGAACCACGCTTAGCACATATTCCCCACAAACCCGTCCACTCTTCCACTGGACCAGCCAAACCCTTTTGCTGAGGAGCTTTGATAGGACATTCATGGAACCGGGATGACTCTAATATTTGGTGGGTTGTCGTTTACACTGTCGGCCCGGGCGGGCCTCGGAAGTTCTCCTCAGAAAGCCAAACGCTTGAAATAAGAGGGTCGTCCCTCTGTTCTATAGGAAGTGTAACACAAGAGCGCCCCCTAGTGGATACGATGACAACATGACAGAAATATGAACACTATTGCGGTTATGCACCTCTAGCCGTAATCGTTTACGGTCTAGGAACACGTTCTGTATACGGTGCATACAAAAGTAAAGTACTACACGCGTTTTGACCATAATATATTCACAGCTTTCAGAACGGGAATACTGCATTACTAAGTTTAAGAACAAAATCTTGTTTTTCTTTATAGTGATATGTAAGCTGTAACCTATATAGATATTACCTAACTAATTATTCATCCTTTTTTTATAATGTACAGTTCGAAGATGAGTGCTCTGTTCATTTGTTTACCGTTTTAAATTTTGAATGTCATCTTTGAAGACAGAATTAAGCACAGCGTGTAAAGTATATGGGCTTGTTTCGAACGTCGGCAGAGTGAAAGCCTCTGTTTTATAACACGATAGGCTGGCTAATTTCAACCAGACAAGTGAGCGCAGTATTCAGTAGGATTTAACAAACCAGGCTAAAACACAAAGTATAGAATATATATATATATGTATATATAGATCTGTCTATGAATCCTGTTTCATGGTTTACACATGTTTGGCAACGACGAGAGGCAAATATACTCTAATGTTATAATACCATTGCACGGACAAAAAAACGTCCCCTTCTCTCTGTTTTTGGCTGCGGCCATTTGATGTCACTTTACTGCTTTAACTCAGCCAAACACCCGCTTATTATAATTGCCACTTCACAAAGCCTGACACTCACCTAATTATTATCTCTGAACTGGGCCAATATAGTATCTAGCAGACATGACTTCCTATTACCTAATGAAACGTTATGGCCAACTAGTTGAATGGCATAATACCTCATTATTATGGTCGTTTTTATGATTGGTTAACGTGCATTAGAACACTCCCATAAACAACCATTTCAGCCAATGGGTTTTACATGCATCAGAAAACGATTCAATAGCCCAGATGACCGTGAGTCTGGCTTTAGCAATGACCGTGCTGTTTTAACACAGGCAGGAAGTGCTTACTGAAACACTGGCTGTGCGAGTCGCCATGCAATGAATACAGTCTCAGAGATCAGGAAACACAAGCCAAGAACCGGCAATCTGGCGTCCCCATCTGACCCACCATAGACTATGGTGTTAGATTCACCTTCTGGGGTAAGCTTGGGGTCACGGGTGTGTGCGCGTGTGCGTGTTGGTGTGCGCTGCCCTGACTAGTAATCATTTTAAACGATTTTTCACATGGCTGCCTTCTATTTCTTGACAAAGCAGTGACTGTTCTTAAACCCAGATTGTTAACAGATCCGGAGGAAAACCATTTGAATATTCCGTGTTATATTTCATATCATCGTCCCCGATGCCATGATGATATACGTCTCTGTCACTTTAACAGGATACGAGTCGACGCGGTCACTAGTGTGGGACTAGGGCACGTCCCATTTCTCCTACCTGATTTTCTTTCTCTAAACCTTTGTGTCAAGTGTACTGAAACACACTTGTGATTGATGCGTTTAGCCTCTTGGTTATTGTTTGAAAGGAGCAGAATCATCTAGGTTTGTTCTAGGTCCCTGGGGAGAGATGGTGGGCACACCTCACTAGCTTGTATCAGTACTAATACACAACGGCGCTAGTTACAGGAGCAGTGTGCAGATTTATTTGGCCCAAAGGCTGATTTGTATAAACAATAAGAATTAGTCTACCTGTCTAAACGGGGCCATAAGTGAAGTTAAACTCGTTCAGCCAGAGTCATATCAAGTTTTACGAGCTCCTGTGTATTTTACAGTTTGTGCACTAACCCATGTGTCAATATTTTAAACACTTTTTTAATTGTTTATTTGTACTCAGTTTATTAATAGAGCCAACCTTCTATCTTTTTTATCTTTTTTTCTGGGTGATGAGAAGGCATCAGACAAATTCTAATCTAACTGCAACAATCCAGAACGTTACTTCGTACTCACAATATTGTACATTATGTTACGTTTGAACACTCTTGTTCTGCTCTATTTTACAGCGGAGTTGTCCAGCCATGTCGTTCTTGTGACAGCCTCTAACTCTAATTGTATTTCCTGTACAGTAATCGTCTGATGTACATCAATAAATATCTGTTCTCTGACCGCCAATTTAGTTTTCCGTTTTCTTTTTTTGGTTCATTCATGAAATCAAATGTGTCCACAATATTATTAGATTTAACACTCCCAGACTACTATCGGGTTTCGATGAACATGTTTTATTCTTTTTGTCGTCACACAGCGACTACCGTCTTTAAGCTGTGGTAAATATATCCGTAGAATACATGACAATTTGATTTATTTTCTATTATTATGATATGATTATACAATAAAACTGTACACTTCCAACTTCCTCTCCCTCTTTTACAACTAATGTTAACTCGAAGTTATAAAAACAAATGTCATCGTAAAAAAACGAGCAAAAGATAAGCTATCAGTCAGCATTCTAGGAATGTAAAAACTGATAACACAGAAACTTCAATACAACACAACAGGTAGTTACATACCTCTACCCCAGAAAATAGAGCGTCACAGTAACTCTAAGCAAAATATCCATAGTTTATACATAATTGAATAGGTGTAAATGAAAGATTAATACATGTCATCGTGTCAGAATAATAATCGTGTCAGAATAATGGATGGCCTTCTATTTGGCAACGGCTGAGATTAAATGAGTGAAAATAAATAGTAGCAAGTGTGCGTTGGTCCTGAACATTTAAACTGACTCTTAATGCGAGACGCTGTTGTCACATGTGTTTCTATTGTTCTGTCAAGAAAAGCCCTTAGCCAATGAAAATGACAGTTTGCCCCAAGGGTTTTCACCTGGCACTGGCAATATGTTGCAGAAAGACTGCGCTTCGTCTCACGCTATTGTTCAACAGAGTTCACTGGGTAAATTGCGGAGTTGGAAGCCCCTGTGCAAAGAGAGGTAGAGAATGTGCAGATCGGAGGAATATGGTGTATTCCATCATCTGATTGGTCACTACCGCAAAATGAGGTTATACAACCTACTACTACGAGAATGACTGTTTCCGGGGAAATGCGTTTGAGCCTCTGAGCTAAATAAGGATGAAAAGTGCAATTTTGACTTAAGTTGTCAAACATTTAGCAATGGGAATGCTTTCATGAGTTGTATAGATTAAGCGAACAATACACACTGATGAGCCAAAATATTATGACCATAATAAAACATTAATATGCTGTTGGTCCTCCGTGCGTCGCCAAAACCGCGCCGGGACGTGTACTCTAGAAGTCCCCAGAAGGTGTCCTGTGGAATCCGGCACCAAGACGTTAGCAGCAGATCCTTCAACTCCTGTAAGTTGCAAAGTGGAGCCGCTGTGGATCGGACTTGTTGGTCGAGCACATCACACAGATGCTCCGTCGGATTGAGATCTGGGAAATTTGGAAACCAGGGCGACACCTTGAAGAGTTCTTCATCGTGTTCTTCAAACCATTACCGAACAAAGTTTGCAGTGTGGCGGGGCTCATATGCGGACACAGGAAATAACATTCGTCTTACATCCATCTTATCCACCCAGACCCCAGCCGTGTGTCCTTGTTAAGATGACCAGTGTTATTCGCGTCACCTGTGAGCAGTCATATCGTTTCGTCTCATTTGTGTAGGCAGCGCGATAGCCTTAGCATTATATTTATTGCAACAACAAAAAAACGTTATAGCTAATTGTACTATATTCATAAGCTCACAAGTACGCTATATTTTCTACCTGGATGCTATTGCAAGAAGGAGAGGATTACGTGCCGTCTCTGCAGTCGTGTATTTGCATATGGAGTCGGCAGATGCCGGCGTTGAATAGTATAAAGATGCAACTTGTCTTTTCAAGTTGCCTTTGAAGAAAAGTGAAGTTCCGTTCAAAGGGGCCTCGAAAAGCAATGGAAAGGTAGAGAGAAGTTAAAGCAAGACGGCGACATGGTTGAGACCTTAAGTTAAAGGATAATCGGCAAATCTGCCTTTAAACTTGTCCAGCAGGAGACACCAGGACTAACGCGGAATGTGTAGTCAGTTTTCCTGTCCAGGATCAGAACCGATATGTGATCCACTCACCCGCGCAGACTTTCTATAACTCGTCGTCTTGTCCATCTTTACATCTCAGCCGCTCTTACTACTGTAGAAACGACTTGGCTCATCTGAGCACAACAGTAGGAGTCCCTAGGTGAGTGTCGACCTCTTTAGCACCGGCCAATCACTCGCTGACACTAGGCCCGCCCTGCTGCCAGACTCCACCCCCGCGTGGAACGCCGCTAATGCTCGTGGGGTTCGGTGTGGGAGCCCAGGACGCGGGTAGCGGGGTCCCGTCTGGAGTCGGCGGGGTCCACCGATGAGCAGCTCTTCTGTGGCACCCTGGGCCGCACCACAGCCGTCTGGGGGATGACTGACATCTGTCTCAGCCCGTCGACGCCCCTCAGGGGAGGCCTGGTGAGCTGGCAGATTGGGGCTGAAGCCCCGGCCTGTAGAGGAGGAGGCGTGGCGGCGGTTGGTCTGGGGCAACGCGGTGGCAGGGGCGGGGGGCACTGGTCCTTTTCATTCCGGTTCTGGGCGGGCTCCGTTCCCTGGCTGACCTGACCCTCTCGGGGCTCCAGATCCTGGGGGGGGTCCTGCTGCATGCTGCCCTGCCGGGACGTGGTTTTTTCCGCGTCCGGTATTTCACAGCTGTCGGTGCGCCGCCGGGAGCCCTCGTGCATGCGGCTGGTGGCCACGACGGCCTTCATGATCGCCTGCGGACAGAGAGATGTGTTACACCACCGTCAGTCAGCAAGCCTACTGCATCGCTACATCACATTTGTTACACCGTCATCAGTCAGCAAGCCTACTGCATCGCAAAATCACAGTTGTTACACCACCGTCATCAGTCAGCAAGCCTACTAGATCACAGTTGTTACACCACCGTCATCAGTCAGCAAGCCTACTACATCACAGTTGTTACACCACCGTCATCAGTCAGCAAGCCTACTACATCACAGTTGTTACACCGTCATCAGTCAGCAAGCCTACTACATCACAGTTGTTACACCGTCATCAGTCAGCAAGCCTACTGCATCGCTACATCACAGCTGTTACACCACCGTCATCAGTCAGCAAGCCTACTACATCACAGTTGTTACACCGTCATCAGTCAGCAAGCCTACTGCATCGCTACATCACAGTCGAGGGGTAAACGTGGGACGTTCACTGGTCATATCACAACCTCATGTCTCCTTTCTATCGGTGTAGTCAGAATAGTCGTCAGTTATATGCCGACGGGTTGGGTGCTGCATTTAGCTTGGGAGGTTGCCTTGTTTACTGTGGTTGACTTGTTCTAACAGCAATGTGCCGGAACGGTAGGGTTCTGTCTAGCACTCCTCCGTTCTGTCTCCACTTGCATCCTGATTCATTCCCTAGAGAATGTGTACATTTTCACATATCAGTGTGCTCAATTCGACGCTTCAATCAGGTATCACCATAAAAAAAAATATCTTTACATGCCAACGGACCTTCAAAAAGGAAGCTGTGGTACATGTGAATCTTTGTTTTGCTAGGGGTGCTAAAATGTGGTCCTGTGTGTGCGTGCGTGCGTGCATGCGTTCAGTTTGTGGCCTCTATAACTAACCCACCACTTCATAAGCGTAGCTAATCCCTTACATGGAGTTTTAGGGATAAGCTCCATAAAGTCAAACGAACGCAGGGCAATGTCTGCTAGCATATGCAACGACAACTCCCCTGCCAAGCATTTGGGAGGTTTCTAGATCCTCGAGCGAATAAATGCCAGGGCAACTTTGTAGGCAATTGTTTCCTAGGTACAGGGTGTGAATTTATTTGTGTGGGAGGGGGCTGTTGTATGTAATGGACAAAAAGTGTAAAAAGTGTCTGCACAGATACTGAAGTACTGAACATTTATAATCCATGTGACTAAAAATAACTGTTACAAATCAAAGAATAATGATGCACTCGCCTATGATATTTAAAGCTCCAGGAGTATTGTAAATAACATTCGAAAATGCTTATTCTGAGAAAGATGAGCCGTTCATAAAATAAAACCCCCTTGATATTGCCAACCACTCTCATTATCTTTCGTTGACAAGATTAGCAAACCAAAGCACGCCATGCCAACATAGCTGAGCTGTCACATTCATGCACGACAGACCAAATAATGAAATACTATTCCAGTGGTGCTGTTTTTTGTACAGTGCGTGCAGAAAACGTCTGAAAATGTCATCTAGAAAGAAAATGATCTGTTACGGACCACCTGGATTGTAAATTAATGAGGCTGTTAGCAAAAGATATTGGCAGTCTCATTTGCCGCATTTGTAATCTAAGCCTAGAGTAAACTGTCTGCCCGAGGACCCGGAGAGAAGAGAGAAAGACCATTCTCTACCCAAAAATAGCAAATCATCCCTTTAATAATTCAAACAGCTGACATATCTGCCTGCTACGAGTGCTCAGCAAACTGACCGGAGACAGTGCTATTTCACAGATTAGAGATCAACAACAGCCTCTCAGCTTGTCTGTGAGGACGGCACACTCAGCCGGATCTGATACAAATGAGCGGCAGGAAGAAGGTGATACTGAGGAGATGTGTGAGCTGTACTGACAGACAGCAGACCTCTAATATCCTTCACCGTAACCTTTAGCAGAATGAAACCTAGATGCTACGGACTCACATCCTGTGGCGTTTTGTGGATTAACACTAACAGATGTAATACATCACAGATGGTCTTTTTTAGATGTAAACCTTTTTTCTGTGGGTAAAATCGGTTTAGTCGGGCCCAAAGAGCCGCTGACTTATTGTCTGTTATCTGTTTTTTGTACTGATTACCTTCCAACCCTAGACAGTATGTTTGCATTTCAGATGTACAAAGAGATGTGCGGCACTTTCTTCTTGTTGCTGGGCTCTTTGGGGTTTCAAACTAAGTGTCCGTATAAGCACTCTGGGACAACTGCTGATGTAAAAGGGCTTTATAAAATGAAATGGATTGATTGAATCTGTCTGGCATTAAGCTGTTACTGCATATTCCGACAAACTAAAAGCATTATAGTTGAGACCAATCTGTCACGCAACTATAGATCTGTTTGTGAAAAACATGGCGATGGACAACGTGGAGGAAGCCACACAGCGGGATATTACTTTAGAGAGCGAAATGAAATTGTCAAAACACTGGTCAATGGTTGGTGAGACGAGAAAAGAGCTGTCTGTGGCGAGACGAGGGTTATATGTGGCGAGACGAGGTGTGTTTCAAGCAGACTTAACTGTACGCAGGGCACTCAATTAAGGAATTACAGGCTGTTTTACATTATCAGCATTCATCCTGTTATCAACACAGAAGTTATCAGATGATTAGGAGCTACTCAGTTGGCCCGTTGATAACATTAACCGGTTGTACAAGTCCTCGCTCACTTTGAGTTTGCGTCTGGCGTTGAACTCCTGCAGCTTCTTCTGAGTGGTGTCCATGTGAGAGAAGCGGGCAGCCTTGCCCAGTACCCAGGGGTGATCCAGAGCCTCCTTCACCGTCAGTCGTTTTTGAGGGTCCTGGACTATCAGCTTACTGACCTGGGGAGGAACACGCAATGGAAGAGTCCGTCATGGAGGTAGTTTTACCTTGTACTAAAATATTCGTAATTATATGAGTTTTCGCGGGAGGCACAAGACGCGTATGGGAGAATATTTAATAAAAAGTGCAAGGTGAAATGAGATCAGGTGCCGACCTTTTTCTACATTACATTTACTTTAATAATGACGCTTTTTCTAAATTACATTTACTGTTAAACGGAGCATTTTCTAAATTCAAACAAACAAACCACTTTTTTTTAACAAACAAACCACCCCTAACTACCTGCGAAGGATGATGACGCGTAGGTCGAGAAACGATTGCTAATATTTACAGTTTAGTTGTTCCAGCAGACACAATCTTACTCAAGACAACTAACAGTTATGTCGGGTGAACCGTCCCTGTGCCACATTAAACTGTGCCAACTTGAAGCTGGGACAACTAACGGAGCATCACATCAGTCTGTCACAACCTGCTAGCTAATGTTTGAAGTTTAACGTCTAACGGTCGGAACTCACCAAGTCCTTAGCGTTGAGGGAGACCTCGTCCCACCAGGGGGAGACAAACTCATAGTCGCAGTTGAGGATTCGGCTGTACATGTACTGGTCCCCCCTCGGGTCGAAGAATGGTTCAAACCCACACAGCCTGTGGCAAGAGTCACCATTTCCTTTATAATCATGTTTGCTGGGCACACTCACCATTTCCTTTATAATAATGTTTTCTGGGCACACACTCACCATTTCCTTTATAATAATGTTTGCTGGGCACACTCTCACCATTTCCTTTATAATTATGTTTCCTGGGCACACTCACCATTTCCTTTATAATTATGTTTGCTGGGCACACTCTCACCATTTCCTTTATAATAATGTTTGCTGGGCACACTCTCACCATTTCCTTTATAATAATGTTTGCTGGGCACACTCTCTCCATTTCCTTTATAATAATGTTTGCTGGGCACACTCTCTCAATTTCCTTTATAATAATGTTTGCTGGGCACACTCTCTCCATTTCCTTTATAATAATGTTTGCTGGGCACACTCTCCATTTCCTTTATAATAATGTTTGCTGGGCACACTCTCTCCATTTCCTTTATAATAATGTTTGCTGGGCACACTCTCTCCATTTCCTTTATAATAATGTTTGCTGGGCACACTCTCCATTTCCTTTATAATAATGTTTTCTGGGCACACTCTCTCCATTTCCTTTATAATAATGTTTGCTGGGCACACTCTCTCACCACTCCTAGACCGACACTGGACCATTTCAAGTGAGAGCCCCTAATTGACTAACTCAATCCAAAAGACACATTAAATAAGAAAGTGGAGACCTGAAATCAGATTACACCAGCTGCATTCAGAGGTCTTCAATTCGTCATCGCAGTATCAGGTACCACTGGTGAGTACATGCGGATCTATGCACAGATTTTAAAGTGTTTTTTTTACTCACAAAATGTACAGGATGACTCCCACGGACCACATATCCACTTCAGGACCATAGGCATTGCCTCTGAGGATCTCTGGAGCTGCAAGCAGAAGAGGAGGAGGACAGAAGGAGAGCCAGCTGTCAAGGTCCGACACAATTCATTTTTATTCACTACCGAGTATTCATTCGGAAGTACAGCTCCGGATCTGCAGTCGCATATGTCTCTGTTAGGACTGACGCATCGTCCTCCTCGTGTCCATCTACCTGTCTAACATCAGCGTATTCTTAGCTATTTTATGGTTTTATTAGGAGACAATTGGGATAACGGGATATTTATCTAAATTCGAGCAGGTTTCAACCCAACACCTGAACCCAACACCTGAACCTTCCCAGTCTGCCACATATCATTCTCCAACCGATATCTGTCAATTAATCCAATAAATATTTTCAGAAATCCTGTACCATTCTTTTGGCTAATATTGAAACCACCACGTATTGATAGTTAATGCACTGTACATCTACACTGATGAGCCAAAACGTTATGACCACTCACAGGTGAAGCAAGAAACGTTGATCATCTCTTAAAAAGGGCACATGTCAATGTGTGGTTATATTAGATGGTAGGCGAACAAATGGGCAAAGACCTGAGCAACTGACAAAGGCCAAATTGTTATGGCCAGACGACTGGGTCAGAGCATCTCCGTTCAATAGCACGGCCTCGTAATTCGTTTTTCCATTCAGCCCAATGGGAAGCACACGTCGATATAAACACACCACAGACCTCCACCACCAGGGTGGCCGCGTCAAACAATTGATCCAGCTCACGGCGGAGTACTCACCGCAGTATCCAGGTGTGCCGCATACCGTCTTCATGGTCACCTGCTCATCGATTATCTTTGACAGGCCGAAGTCAGCTGGGAAGATCAGACAGGGGTTTTGTGTGATCGTCATCGTACACGAAAATAATAGAGAGGAGAACTGATCTGACCTTAACATCGGTCACATGATGTTGACCTTTAGTTTTTGTCGAATCATTTGTGAAATGTTACATGTGATGTCTGACACGAATGGGTAGCTGATTGCGACCAGGCTGTTGCACGTTAATAACGGAGTGTAATAGAATAATACAAGTAAGTATATGATAGTTCTTAACAACGAAATTGCAAGATATTAAAAAAATCCTGATCCTCATGGGGAAGGTCCGTCTCCCCCCTCATTGTTTATTATTTAACTCCAGGATGCATCTTTTCTCATATGCGCTATGACAATAAGTAGCCAAAATAGCCATCTACCTATCTTGAGTGGGGCATCCAAGGAGAGGTCAGCGTAGAGAAGGTTTTCTGGTTTCAGATCACGATGCACAACCCCGTTTTCATGTAAATACTGTGACACAAATGGCAAAACAAAACAGTTTTACATGTCATATGGTATAGCCTTCATTTGTCAAAACAACAACAGGGTTTCAGAAGAAAGTTCACTGTTTCTGTTAATGTTGAGCCTTTTCAACGGAGCTGACGTAATTGGAAAGGGGTTTTCTAATGATCAATTAGACTTTTGAAATAACATTGGATTAGCAAACGTGCCATTGGAACACGGGGCAGATGGTTACTCGTGATAGGCCTCTGGAGATATTCCATTGATAATCAGCTGTTTCCAGCAACAATAGACATTTAAAACATTCATGTTAAATGTTTACACTGTATTTCTGAACAGAAAATTTGCTTTACTTTCTTTCTTTTTTTTTTTAAACGTGGACATTTTAAAGTGACCCCAAACGTTTAAATGGTAGTGTTTGTTGACACTAACATGTGTGGACATGATGTCACATCTGTTCAGGCTTTGACTCCTGAGAGAACGTCAGACGGAGAGAATCGCCGTGAGACCTGAGGGACTCTGCCCAATCGGGGGATCACTTGGTTGGATTAATTGAAATAGTAAATGAGCAGCCTGCGATCTAAAATAGGCCGCCAACAGAACCGCGGCTGCAGTCGCTCAGAGGCTCTTCAACTGCTCTTATCGTCCTCGCTAATCAGGAGTCGAGCGAATTCAGACTGACTGCCGGGGGCTGACGTGACGTGTAACCTGTATTAGCATAAAAGCACAACGTGTTTAAATATTGCTCCAAGAATGGAACGTTAAAATGGTGGTCTGATTGGAGGTGTGTGTCGCAAATGCCGTTCTTGAATTAGTTTACAGTGCCTAGCACTGAGTCTACCTTAAAGGGACTTCAGACCTCGGGCACATTACACGCTGCTTAGATGGATACTAAACATGAATCGTACCTTTTCCCATTGGTCCTTTCAGTTAATAAACTTATTGACATACATCTTTCATATGTTTACTTTAAGGTTCTCCACCAGAACTTTTTGTTTGTTGTTATTTTGGTATCCATCGTGTGTTTTATGATTAGTATGTTTTCTGTCAGAACTCCGTTATTGTACTGGCACAAGTCACACCATGTTTTGTTTCCGGCAGGTTTGTGATGTCATTGTTCTTGGTGGACTAATGCAATCGTGATGGAACAGACCTAGCCATATGTTTTAGGCCGGTCAGCCCGTTCGTAATTTCATTACATGGTTACAGAACACTTGGAGCTCATTATAGCACAAAATGGTAAAAAAAACTCTGGTTTCCAGATTAGTTGGAGAGAGTGTTTTAACTAGACCCGGTCTTTAGAGTGCCTGTCATCTGCCTCATCTGTGCTACGGGCAGAGCCTCTCTACTCAACATAGATCTATACCAGAGACGGGGTAGACCTATAATGACCTAATCAAAATATTTGCACGGTTTCCACGGTGACATCCCGCTGAGGCGTATGAGGTAGTCTAACGACGCCTTTTGCAGGCCCACGCTGTCTTGTCATTACACTTCCCCTTCCCGGGACTCATTCCGGCAAATTAGCCAGCGACGTCTGAGAGAAAGCTTGTGGTTAAGCCCAGGGCCTGCCATTAGCAAGCTAGCATGGGCGCTAAGTGCCTGGCCTGACTGCTATTAGTTCTAATGGAAAACTATATTCAGTGGCCTAGCAAGCTGGCTATTGATGCCCTTCCCTTCCCCCACGCAGGACCTATTCATCCCATCTACCCTGAAATGCTCCGGCTCTGTCCGCCTGAGAGGGGTCATTAATCAGACAGTCACCCACCTTTAGTGCCGGCTCCGGGCCTCGGGTTGGGCAAGCTGGGCTGGCACACCTATGGCACACCTATGGACCATGGTGCTGTTCACTTGTGTGATAGAAGTTTGTGTACCGTACTCTAGACGGATGTTGTTTAATAAAATCACTATTGAATAGCAATAAGCAGTGGGAGTTGCCTCCTAGACACAACACACACACAAAGATGAGGCTGGTGATCTCACACACACACACACACACACATAAAGAGGAGACGGGTGGTCTCACACACACACACACACACACACACATACAGATGAGGCTGGTGATCTCACACACACACACATAAAGAGGAGATGGGTGGTCTTACACACACACACACACACACACACACACACACATACAGATGAGGCTGGTGATCTCACACACACACACACACACACACACATAAAGAGGAGACGGGTGGTCTCACACACACACACATACAGATGAGGCTGGTGGTCTCACACACACACACACACACAAACACACACACACACACACAAAGATGAGGCAGGTGGTCTCACACACACACATCAAGATGAGGGTGGTGGTCTCACACACACACACATCAAGATGAGGCAGGTGGTCTCACACACACACACATAAAGATGAGGGTGTTGGTCTCTCACACACACATCAAGATGAGGGTGGTGGTCTCACACACACACACATCAAGATGAGGGTGTTGGTCTCTCACACACACATAAAGATGAGGGTGGTGGTCTCACACACACACATCAAGATGAGGGTGGTGGTCTCACACACACACACATCAAGATGAGGCAGGTGGTCTCACACACACACACATAAAGATAAGGCAGGTGGTCTCACACACACTCACTACAGACACACTAAAGGACGAATCATAAAGCGGTGACGTTTATGTTATGTCAAATGCGTAAGGGAAAATTACCATGGCCTCGTGATTAAACGGTCTTTCGTCTTCGGAAAAAGAAGCGTGAAATGTGAACGGATTTATAGACGGCACTAAAACAATGGCAGTGCTGGCGGTACGGGGCTGCTTTATGCCATTCAAATGCTCTGGCGTAGGTGTGTATGACTCACTGCTCGTTGCTTATGCTTTCATCTGCCCATTAAAGGACTTACATAAAGAGGCTCAATGCCAAACAGAGAAAGTAACTTGAGAGAGCTCGCACACCACACATAATAAGGCAACGAACTGTATTGCTTTGTGAGTCGGAAATGCAGTGCACATACAGGGAAATGAAGAAAGTATTTGATCCCCTGCTGCTTTAGTACGTTTGCCCAGTGTGGAAGACATGATCAGGCTGTGATTTTAATGGTGGATCTATTTGAAAAGTGAGAGACGGAATAACGACAACGAAATCCAGAATAACGCATTTCTAATAAGTTATAAATTGATTCGCATAGAAATCACCCTCCAACCCTTTATGACTTGGATCTGCAAACAGGAGTTGGACAAATGCCCCCCCTGAGATGTGTGCAAACCTGGTGGCCAACGACAAGAAACACCTGACTAAGGGGTTTTGCCACCAAGAACTAAGTCAAATACTTATTTCACTGAGTGAAATGCTATGAAATTTATAACTGATGATGCCGCAGGTCCAACAACTAACAAAGGCGACCCAACGACACACACTCTCCCTGTCTCCTCCTAGGTGCCGCTCACACGCCAATTAACCCGTGGCGCGCCAGTCGACACACACACACACTCCAACTGAAAGGTCCCGGTGTTACCACATGGATTAAACGAGCACCCCCACACAGCGCCCGGTGTTACCACATGGATTAAACGGGCACCCCCACACAGCATCCGGTGTTACCACATGGAATAAACGGGCACCCCCACACAGCGTCCGGTGTTACCACATGGATTAAACGGGCACCCCCACACGGCGTCCGGTGTTACCACATGGATTAAACGGGCACCCCCACACAGCGTCCGGTGTTACCACATGGATTAAACGGGCACCCCCACACAGCGTCCGGTGTTACCACATGGATTAAACGGGCACCCCCACACAGCGCCCGGTGTTACCACATGGATTAAACGGGCACCCCCACACAGCGTCCGGTGTTACCACATGGATTAAACGGGCACCCCCAGACAGCGTCCGGCGTTAAGCGTGCTTTAGAAACACCACTAGCGGTTAGCATACCGGCCACACGGTATCGCCTGGACTCAGAGTCCCAGAGGCACGTGGTCGCCGGTACTGTTATGTAAGTGTACACATTCCTACTCCCTGCTGTCTCTTTTGGTTGGAAGATTATGGGGCGGGGAGGGGGGGCTCTCTGAGAGGATTATTTCACACTTGCGGCTCAACAGACACACATGCTGTGTGCACACATTGACACACGTAGTCACTCACACACACACACACACACATCTGCAAGTCCTTCAACAGAGCCCGTCGACACATCTGACCCACATCTACCAGCCAGAGGAGGATAGAGTGTGTGTACCCAGCCGGGCTGCAAGCTGCCTGTACACTGGGATTACATGTGTATTTCAGAATAAAGGCTCTCCCGCTACAATGCTTATTTACGATTATTCACCAACGGCCTACCCGTAAAATGTGACACATTGTTCACTGGCATTTCCCAGTGGGATAAATAATCATATTAAATTCTGACCTAAACACCATTGGACAACGCTACATATGCGATTGCCCACCACGAACATGAACTCAGACACACACTGACTTTTAAACTGAAATATGATTATAATGATTTAACTTTGAGAACTTTAAGTTTAGGAATTCTCTCTAGTGACAAGTCAAAGTGGTTCAGAAATGAGCGCAAACCCGAACGATGGTTTCATATCATAAGCGTGTATAAGACACTTGTCTTGACTGTACGATCAGAGCCAAAATTCTCACTAACGTAATTTTCATGATGCCCTATCAACACTCATAAACGACCTTAAAGACAAAAAGCCGTCAGCAGAAATGCTCTCCCTCCTTACATAGAACATGTTGTGCATTTCAGAACACATTCAGAACTCCAGTACATTTGGTTTTATATGGCAAATGGCCTCCTAATAGCCCATCACAACCATTTAAACACTTCTCGTACCGCCACGGCCTCCAGGATCTGCTTGATGACGTGGGCAGCGTCTCTCTCACTGTAGTAGCCTCTCTCCACGATCCTTAAGACACGAGAAAGAAAACAGCTGTCAAACCGTCAGCATGTCACACAGAGTTCCAGGTTAGGTGAAAGTGTTCGCTCCGGGGTCCGGGCGAATAAGGGAATAACAGGCATCTCTTGATGTCAGACTTTAGTTAACTTCTGAAGAGATGCTTCGATTTGAAAGGTGACATTACACCTACACAAATACGACAACACCAGAGAGACTGTGGATATGATACTGAGTAACATTCATGACGAGTTCCACAATATGTTGTGGGCTGACTTCTAGCAAGTCTTCTCATTGGTTTCCTGGCAACAGTGCCGCTGAGGGCCCTCACACTGTTTATGCTCCATTCCTATTATTCTCGACACCTTAGTAGAAACTTGTGGAATATATATGTGAAATATATTTGTGAAATATATATGTGAAATATATTTGTGGAATATATATGTGGAATATATTTGTGGAATATATTTGTGGAATATATTTGTGGAATATATATGTGAAATATATATGTGAAATATATGTGGAATATATTTGTGGAATATATATGTGGAATATATTTGTGAAATATATATGTGAAATATATTTGTGGAATATATATGTGGAATATATTTGTGGAATATATTTGTGGAATATATATGTGGAATATATATGTGAAATATATATGTGGAATATATTTGTGAAATATATTTGTGGAATATATATGTGAAATATATTTGTGGAATATATATGTGGAATATATTTGTGGAATATATTTGTGGAATATATTTGTGGAATATATTTGTGGAATATATATGTGAAATATATATGTGGAATATATTTGTGGAATATACATGTGGAATATACATGTGGAATATACATGTGGAATATACATGTGGAATATACATGTGGAATATATATATATGTGGAATATACATGTGGACTATACATGTGGAATATACATGTGGAATATACATGTGGAATATACATGTGGAATATACATGTGGAATATATATATATATATGTGGAATATATATGTGGCTGCTAATGACAAAGCAGGGAAATGGAACTTGGGGATTAAAGGCACCCATTCCATCTCTCGCCCATCTGAAGGGAAATCAATCTCAACAGGGATATTGGGTTAAGACGGGTCATATATTTAGGGTGTAAGCACCTGTCAAAGAGTTCCCCTCCAGTCACTAGCTCCAAGATAAGGGCGATGTCTGTCTCTGTCTCAAAGATCTCCTTCAGGCGGATCTGAGAGCCAAACCAATCGATTGGAGAGGAAGTTAAGATTAAGAGAACAGCAAACATTTGGGAAAAAACAAGCACACAATATTGAAAACATTGATATTGCCGACGTCCTAAATTGTCTTAGAATAGGTTTAAATATTTTAATTAATTTAATATGTTAAAAATACTCTCACAATATTTGGGTGGGAAAGTCGCAGCAAAACCCCTATTTCCGTCCGCACAATTTTCTTATCAATCTGAAATTGAAAATGTGAGAATGAGTTTTACAATATGACACATAGATAGGGATTGGATAAGCGCATTGGTCAGTTTATCAGGTATGTATAAGCTCATTGGCCAGTTTATCAGGTATATATAAGCTCATTGGCCAGTTAATCCGGTACCTCACCGGTTCCCGGACTGACCACATAGACAGTGGGTCACATACTCACAGCTTGATATACAAAGCAAACAGAAATGTCGAAAGATTCAGTTGCCGTTTAATCAAACAGTGACTTGAGCGACTTTGGCCCGGTTCTGACCCAACATGTTAAGGATGAGATGGAATGGGTTGTTTGAATGCATCGGCGACCCATCCACAGCCACGGCTTTACATGAGCCGGCGTGGACCAGCACATCCTCCTGGGACATTTGTGACACCTTGTACAAATACACAACCGGCCTATCATAAAGGCACTCCAGTGGGCAAACGGGCCGGATGGAACGGTTGGACGTACCTGGTGAACTGACCACTGAGCCTCAATAAGGTATCACATGACAGACGGAAGGACTTACAGTCTTCTTGAGGACCTTGGCTGCGTAGGGCTCCTGGGTCAGTTTCTCTTCAGTGCGAAACACCACGGACGTGGCGCCCCTAGGAGAAACACCAGAACAACTGGGTTTATATAGGAGAAACACCAGAACATGTGAACAACTGGGTTCATATAGGAGAAACACCAGAACATGTGAACAACTGGGTTTATATAGGAGAAACACCAGAACATGTGAACAACTGGGTTCATATAGGAGAAACACCAGAACAACTGGGTTCATATAGGAGAAACACCAGAACAACTGGGTTCATATAGGAGAAACACCAGAACATGTGAACAACTGGGTTCATATAGGAGAAACACCAGAACATGTGAACAACTAGGTTCATATAGGAGAAACACCAGAACATGTGAACAACTGGGTTCATATAGGAGAAACACCAGAACATGTGAACAACTGGGTTCATGTGGGTTTTTTATTCAACTGTACATTCTGGCTCATGTCCTGCTTATAACTGTTTTCAACTGTTTTTGAACGATAATGATGCTGGTGACGATGCTCTTTCTTTTGATAGGCTCGTAACAACGTTATGTCACCACATTACGAGTACATGACTCTGTTTAATGTGCTGGTAACAGAACGTACGCTACCGTTCGAAGGTTTGTGGTCACATAGAAATGTTTTTTTGTCGATTAAAGTAACGTAAAATCAGATCGGAAATACAGTGTGGACATTGTTATTGTTGTAAATGACTATTGTAGCTGGAAACTAAAGATTTTTAATAAAAATCTATCAGCAACCATCACTCCTGTGTTCCAATGGTACATTGTGTTTGTTAATCCAAGTTGAAAAATTGAATAAAACAAATTGGTCATTAGAAAACCATTTGGCGATTGTGTAAGCACAGTGGAAAACTCTTGTTCTGATTAAAAAAGCAATAAACCTTATTCAGGCTTGTCGAGTTACTAGAGCCCAGGCAATTGTGGTTATATTACAGGATCAGAGTGGCCGGAACAAAGACATTTCATCTGAAAGTAGTCAGTCTATTCTTGTTCTGATAAATGACGGCTTCTGCCATGCGAGTCGTTGCAGAGAAACGGAAGAACCTTCTTTGACAAAGTTTGAAAGACACACTATTTCTATCCTTGCCAATGACTATATTTGCTTTTCACGTTGCATTTCCTTTTCCACCTCATTTAATTTTCAACGGTAGCGTATATCATCAGTAAAACCGTAAACAGACTTTATTTATATATATTCATTTGATATGGTCCTCCGCTTGAAGGAAGCAGAAAGCACTCACTACAGTTAGTCACGCGGGAGAAGCGTATCTGTTCAATTTTATATCGTTTATAGGTCTTTAATCAGGTGAGCTACAGCAAAAGCCTCTGAATAATAACTCCAGCAACATTGCAATGTTTCAATACTGAAACGTTAGCTGTCCCAGCCACGGTCATCCAGCCGAGACCAGTGTTAAACACATAGTACGAGAAAACATTAAAGAAAGCTTTCCAGAGCAATTAAGGAGGGAATGATTAATGTTTGCTCTGAAACCAAGCAAACTCTCTAACTGTGGATAGATAACTGGGTTGGTTGTCCACAGACCAACGAGTAAGAGTAAATATTACATAATGTTAAACAGTGACGTAAGATGTATATACTGTAATATATAGTGCAATAGGGTCTAAATAAGAGGTAAGAGATGAAATTACATAGTGTCATAAACAGTGGGGAAAGACTCAATACTATGCATTATAATAAAGGAGTAAAAGTAAATACTACACAGTGTAACAGAGTAGTAGGAAAGAATAACGGATATATAGTGTTAAAAATACTGAGGTAAGAGTAATGATTTTATAGTTAAATAGAGTCTGACTGAAGTATGAGTAATGACTTCAATTTAATAGAGTCTGGCTGAGGTATGAGTAATGACTACATAGTTAAATAGAGTCTGGCCCGAGGTATGAGTAATGACTACATAATAGAAACTGAGCGCAGCCACCATCTTCTCTGGGACCTCCCCATAGGGATGTCCCTCCTTTAGGATGGTCCCAGGTCTGTTTAACGGATGAGTCCCTGAGTTGTCATCTAATACAATGCAGATATCATCATCGCCCAGCCTTCTCCACTCCCTTAGCAATAGTGTGTCCTTGGCAACCAGGACACCTTTCCTTGTATAGTAGGCCCCTAATGACCATAGATGGCCTTGTGGGAAAGCCAGGAGGGGGGGGCTTGGTTGTGTATGCATGTGTGCCTTTAGCAGGTACTTGTGGTTAAATTGCCTGTCGATGTGTTGACATACTGACTACAGAACTATCATCTAATGTGGATTATATATTATGATTTATTCAGTGCATGTTAGATTCATCTATATAGTTAGGGGACAAAAAGCAAACAATGACCTATTTCTCATGATTTCATTTTGTGTTACACTGCTATTGCTTTACTGAGAGTTCATTTTGAATTCGGTGCCTATATCCTTTGCACATGAGGACTGTTGAGACAGATGTGGCATAAAATAAGATGAAATATAGAAGGCTCAGGAGCATTTGAGCAGCAGCTCGAGGCAATCTGTTGTTTAAGTTCGAAGTCCAAAGATAATAATATACCGTCTGACTGACACTACAGAATCATACCAGCCATATTATTTTCCTCTCCACACCGTCGTTTCCAGGCCAGCTAAAAACATCCAATGGCTTTGGTGGATGTGTAACCAGCCCAGCTACTAAACATCCAGTAGCTAAGGTGGATGTGTAACCAGCCCAGCAAAAAAAAACATCCAGTGGCTTTGGTGGATGTGTAACCAGCCCAGCAAAAAAAAAAAAAACATCCAGTGGCTTTGGTGGATGTGTAACCAGCCCAGCTACTAAACATCCAGTGGCTTTGGTGGATGTGTAACCAGCCCAGCTACTAAACATCCAGTGGCTTTGGTGGATGTGTAACCAGCCCAGCTACTAAACATCCAGTGGCTTTGGTGGATGTGTAACCAGCCCAGCTACTAAACATCCAGTGGCTTTGGTGGATGTGTAACCAGCCCAGCTACTAAACATCCACTGGCTTTGGTGGATGTGTAACCAGCCCAGCTACAAAACATCCAGTGGTTAAGGTGAATGTGTAACCAGCCCAGCCCAATGCAGTTCTGCAATGGTTTGGATCAGTTCGGCCCTTCAGCGTGAGTCAAGAATTACAGACACCAGCTGTCTCTCTGACGTTATTGACTGCTGTTGTTTCCGCTTCTAGGTAAATTACCTCGTCAAAAACCTGAGTGCACAGAAGGGCCCCAATGGTGATTGCATCTGTCCCTCACCCTCAAACCTGACCACTGACTCCAAATCCAAGTGATAAATATTGTCAAGTTGACGTTTGTAAACTGGTTGTGATATTAGTGCGTACTTACGCTACAGACGCAAGCAGGGTGGGGGGTTGAAGGGGGTGAAGGGGGGGGTCTCACTTAGTGGGGGATTCTATATAAAGCCTCAAAAAGTGCTCCAAACACATTCCTCTTCATAATGCACTAATCCACTCACATTTCACTGTTTCCCAGTGTTAAGCCATGGCCTGACCCGGTTTACCTTCACCACTTATTTCCATAGCAAACAGGATGGGCTGTTTATGCGTCTGTCAGAGGGAATATAATGTGTCCCCACACGGTACCATGGAGAAATGTCAGTGGGGCTCTTATGAGGTAAGAGGATATGTGAAGAGTCGGTCTTACACTGTTCTGGAGGTGAGGAACTGTCCATGGTACTGAACTCAGTATACAAGTGAACTGCTTATAATATAAACGATGTAAAATGTGCGGAGAACACTATTGAACATAACATAATCAATGACTGTGGTAGACACAGTAGGGGCAAATATATATATGTATATATATATATATACATTTAAAAATTATCCCTTCTGCTACATCCATCATTTGATACCTAAAACAAAAACCCAATAAAATGAACTTCCATTTATTGTTTATGTTTCTACAGTATACTTGGCCAGAGCCAACCAGGTGATAATGCTACATGGTGTTTAGGCCTGGATGGCACTGGCCCAGCTATAATGGCACTGTGCAGTACTCTACCTTCCCAGTTCAGGCCCCATGGTGTAGAACTCCTCCAGAGAGACATCTCGGCGTGACCCATCCACCCAGTATTCCACCGGGCTTGAGCCGGAGCTGGAGGTGGGCATGTTGATAATGACCGATCACACAGACACACACGCACACACACACACACACACAGGTCTTCTGTGCAGCGTGAACCCCTGACCTATAACACCTAGTGCACTTGTCAAATGGAAACGCAACAACGCTCAGATTAAGTTACAGACCACTACAGACCATGCAGAGATTAGCAGTCAACAACTCTAACCGGTATGTCGAGTCGAAGATCTAATATAATCCAGATGTTTTCGTTGCGACGCCGAAGTCACTGTCTCCTCAGCGCGGATATGAATAACATTGACAAGTGTCTGCATTTTATCTCAATCCTTGTCGCTATATGCATTGTGTCCCGTAAGAAACATATGACGTTATTATTCTATTATTTCAACACGCTGACACAATTTCATCCGCGTATGCTCCATAACTATCCCCCACTACCACCCCAAGTTCACTATAGCAGGATCCGGATATGTCGCATCCAGCCCGGGGAACCCTTAAACCGAGTGGTGCCACCCAGGACCGGATCACTCGTGAAAACATCCGCCTATAGCATGCAACGACACATCTCAGCAGTCCAGGATATTAGTAAACGCCTCCAAGTTCCGTGACAAAGAACAGTCCGTGTTCGCAGGTGCAAAATGAATCATAATCCATCTATATTTGTTCCTTGTTTCTCCCGTAATTCGTATTCGCAGATGTATTGTCGAAATGCAGCTATGCATTAGTCACCATTGGACTTGATGCTCTGCATCCGATCTCGCTGTTTTAACGCGGTCCTCCTTTCATCCTCGATTTGGGGTGGATGGGAAGCTGGAGGATGTGTGTGCGTGCGTGTGCGTGCGTGTGTGCGTGTGTGTGTGCGTATGTGTTTGTGTAGGGAGGGACTCAGGCAGAAACATCCACGCCTTACAAACACTTCGTCCAATCCCGTGCATTCACAGCAACCAATCTGTTCTCCAATTGGAAGTTAAACAGTCAATCAAACCCGTGCATGTGTATCCAAACTCTAAATCACTGGTCCACAATAAGACATCGTATCAGCTGTGCGAACTTAATTACAACCGCAGGACTATTTAATGAATCACTGATTTTAACAACTCGTGGTCATCTATTTATGATGTATTTTCAGGATCAGGAACCACGAAAAATACATTTTGATTTTTTTTGTTAAACATTAACTGTTACATCTAAAAACAAATATTTAATGAGTAAACAAGTATGCGATTTAAATATTTGATGTGACTAAATAACGGATCTCTGGTAAATAGTGCGCCATACCAATTGTGTTGATCAGTGTAAATGTATATTCTTATTAGCTATGGTATTTATAATTCATGCAATGTTGTAGGTAGGAGACTGCAGCAGGGAGAACCTTAGATAACATAACATAAAGTAACAAAACTAAAATAAGATGCGAGAAGAACGACGCTGCAAAAAGCAAAGGAATTCAAAACAATGACTGACAAGATTCAAAAGAAGAACAAGAACTTCAATGGGGACAATATTAAGAACATATTGTTCATATTAATGTCATCGCTTACACTGCTTTTGGAATGTATTCGGGCCCATTTACATTATACACATTGTGTTGTGTCATTGATAATTCATGATCTTTTAATTTGCAGCAATTCACAGAAATGTATTGAAAAACTGAAATATCTCAAGTATTCAGACCTTTTATAAATAACTTGGTTGAAAATGGTCTTCTAATGATCAATTAGCTTTTTAACATGATGAACTGGTATTGGCAAACACAACGTGCCATTGGAACACGGAAGTGATGGCTGCTGAAAATGTGTTTCTACGCCTTTATGTAAGAATACAACTCTGAGACCAGAGCGAGGTCCCAATTGCAGAGCGAGCAAATATAGTCTTTATAGAGCAATCCAGAGGCAGGCAAAACATGTGGTCCATGGCAGAGGTACAAAAGGAGCAGGCTTCAGACAGAATACTCAGGTACAGGCAACAGGTCTCAGTTAGAGCTCAGACATAGGTACAGAGGGACTAAGCAAACTCAAGAGAACAAAAGGCAGGCTAAGGTTTAACACTGGTATGCAGGCAATCGCCGATACGGCACATGCTTAGTATGTTGTAATTCTCGATCAATACGTTACACAGAAGGGAAGATAATTTGGCCCTTGAAGTGTTCTGGAGGGTACGCAGCTGGTGCTCATGGATGAGTCAATAAAGGAGGAATGGATCAGGTCCATTATTTGCCGGCTGATGAAAAGGGAGGAGAAGGTACTGAGAGAGGATGAGGAGGAACAGGGACATAGGATGAGGAAGAACAGGATGAGGAGGAACAGGGAGATAGGAGGTGAGTCATAGGATGTGGAAATGGAAGATAATAGGGTTGAAAAAAAGGTTAAACCATAAGATTTCTTTAGGATTTAGCAGATGAGTGAGCTGAAAGGATTGAAGAGCAGGCACTATAAAGACTGCGACAGTGGGAGCTGAGTGGATCGGGTTGGGAGATATGCAGAGTAGAATGGAAAAAATGTACTGTGGTAAAAAAAACCTGGAGGGGGGTTTTAGTGCAATTAACTGACAAAAAAAAGTTTAGTGACGGATAAGGTCAAGCGTATTGCCCAGAGGCAATTTGAGAATTACAAGGAACTTGGGGATTAGCCAGGACCTGGGCCGAGCTGGCTGGAGGGATACGGGGGGCAAGACACAAACCGAGCAGTTGAAACAAAACATGGAACAACAAAAAACGTTGGCCTGCGTGTCTTAACACCATTCCAGCTGGGCTAATATCAGCTCGCAACACAACGGACATCTTCATCTGAATGTTTTGAAATTGGATCCAAAGCCCTTATTCTAAAAAGCCCCGGGGCCCACGGCTCATTTGGTGAGAGCGATACGCTTGATGTGTCAAGGTTGTTGGTTGGATTCCTATGGGGGGCATGTTTAATAAATGAAAAAGTGGAAAGGACCGGGATGAAATGATTTGAATCTTATTCTGAGGAAATTAGCTCATCAAAGTGTGTCGCTTATTGAGAGAGTCTCTCAATGGACACCTGCTGAAAGACAGATAATAACGTTGTCAAGTTTAAATGGAAACGTAAAGTTAGTGTAATGCTCAATTAAAATGTGCATTAGATCGATTCATTACAAATTCTGTTACAAACATTTAAGGGTTTTTGTTGTTATACTTTACCTTACTTTCCGGCCCTCACATTCAAAGGATGCCGAAGGTTTTATTGAGAGTAGGTTTTCCCATCACAAATATTCTGCCTTGGTTATAGTTTTCTGTGCGTGCATGTGGAAAGTGTACGATAACTTTGAAACGTTTGGGGATCCGCATATCTTATAAAAGTACGGGTTAAAAACAGATCAGACGAGCGTTACCTGTTCATTGATTCTTTTGGCTAATGATATGTGTGACAGGTAGCTGTGATTGTTTCACTGTGCTCTGTGTTAATATTGACTTTTTCATGTAATTAATCTAAGGAGCTAGCAACGAGGGCTCTCCTGCTAATCTCCTGCTTAAGAGACAGAGCATGTGCGGATAATTGGATGGTTAGATATGAGGACAATGGAAGCGAGGGACATTTCTCTTGTTTGCAGGTTTCTTTTGGTTTACACCCAGAGTTTTCTTCGTTGACGGTTCTATCCGGAACTGGAAGTGACAATAGGTTTCACATGGAGAATTCAACACGCCCCAGTTTGCAAGTGCAATTAATTGGAAGTTATTTTCAGTGAAAACTATATTCAGTTTGGGTTGGGTTTTATGCACCTGTGAGCAATGGATGTGGCAATAATTAGTAGGGCTGCCCACATTCCTTTGGTCATATGGTGAATGCGATGGCCTGATAAAAGCTTTTTTTAAATATTGTTTTGTGTGTCCAAAACTTTAGTTGAGTACATTTGATCTCTGCCTTTAACTTTGAGTCTGACATTTTCCAAGTTTAAATTCCCTCAAAAAGCATAAGAAATCCCAAACTACTGTACCACTCATACACAACAGAGTTTTCTTTTCATGCAAGACCTTCTGAACTTTTTAATTGTTAGAATTTTTGTTGCTACAGTTACGTTGGCTAGGCTACACAAAAGTGACAATACATAGCAAAACTTACAACACATAAATAAATACATAACTTGAACAAGTACATCGTTATAATAAAACATGCAGTGAATGAATGTATAATGTAATGGGTTTTATAGTGTAATGGGTTTTATAATATATATATATAGATATATATATATTATATATTTTTTATAAAATATTTTTATAAAATATATATATATATATATAATATGTTTACTTTTATGTCAAGGAAACTATATTGCATTTAGTTGTTCTCAAGATTCCCCATCTATGAGAAAAAGTTAGGTGTTTGTAACGGAATTAAACTTAAAGCTCAACTTCATATTCAGTCATGGTTAATTTTAACCAGCAGGAAATAATACACCTTGACCACTAGATGTCAGCAAATACTAAGCAAACATTACATTTTTTACCGTCAGAAGTGTCCATGTCTGTAGACTGGGGTGATACCAGGAAGACATGAACTTAATGTATGACACATTTCAGCAGTGTATTATATATAAGTTGATTGACAAGCCATTCTATTTATTAATGCGTCTGACACTGATCATTTTAATCTTCCATATATGTACTTGAAATATCTTCATCATCATCACCAACAACTAAAAACATGCAAAATACACACAATCCACCTATCATGGATAGTATACAATGAGGCAGTTAACTTGAACACATAAGCCTGTCTTTATACTAAGCATTCAGACATCCATATCCATGCATAAACCCCTAAAAACCCTGTGGTCCAGCCAGCAAACATACTTGGAAAATCTTGTCCCCCACACAGTTTGTCAGCAGATTTTGATTTAGTAGCGAATGGCAGGCTTCAAAAGTCTCCCATAAGTAGTGGGAGGGCTGGGAATGTTCCCCATAATCTCCCCACCACACTCTCCTTCCCTCACTTACCAATACGTTATATTTAACAAGATTTTACTGCTTCGCAAAAAGCCAGCCTAAAAAGTATTGCTTCCTCTAATTGACATCTGTGTGTTATGGAGTCGCACTCCGTATTCGACTGTCACAGGCTTTCTGGAACTATCTAGTGCAATTATCCATCTGCTTGGGAGTCAGTGAATCAAATTACGACATTTTTCAAACCCCTGCATTTGCGCCAGCTAATTTGACATAACATGGCTCATCTTAGATTTATTCCCCTTTTTTTTCTCTGGAAAGGAGAGGCCGGACTATTAAAAGCACTTAACCCGTCAGCTAACATGGGGCCCTCAAGAGCCCAGAACAGACTGTTAGTGCCATTTTCCTGGGGTTTTGGTGAATACTTCCGCTACCTGCCTGTGTGGGGAGGACAGTAAGATTTCTGTGACTAATTAAAAGTAAAGACACATTTAGAAGGGCTTAAATTGTTGATTCTTTATTCCAAATCATCATATGGCTCTGTTTAAAAATGGTGTATTTCATCCATACCAGGCAAGAGAGCTATGGCACACGTACCTGGTAAGAGATAGATTTGAGTAATATTTAGAGATAACGTACAACAACGCAATGCAGTTTTATCATTTGCAACATCATGTTGTCATAAGGACTTCAATGCATCTGTTCTATATATATATATATATATATATATATATATATATATATATATATGTGATAATAAGTAAAGAATATACTATAGATCTACATAGATGGATGTCTAATACTTTCACAACTAATGTAAACACTCGGAGGCATTGCATGAACATGCTGGCCAATTAGCCAATGAAAATACAACAAGACACATGATAGAATGTTACATTCTAGCTGCTTATTGGATAACCAGGCACACAATTGCATTATGCTAAGCTAACTCTGCTACCATTAGCAGATGGCAGTGATTATTTCCCGTAACAAATTCGGCACCAGTCAGTCAAACGGCAAAACCGTTTTTTCCACACACCCATTGTTTAACTTGGCCAGTAGAGGGATACATCTGTAGAGATGGTAGCTCTCTACTGGTTGAAGTGACATATTACAGCAAATGCTATTGGTTTGCAGAGAAAAGGGTTTTGCTCTTTTGTAGACTAATAAATTGATTATCCGACACCTGCCAACCATTTTGTTTGACTGATTCTTGAGAACATGTAGCTAGGATGGAGGACATTATGTAATTAAACTTGCAAAATAAGAAATGTGACAAAACTACAAAAACCTTGCAAACCGATGTTTCCCATTTTGGACAGAACGTTATAAATACAGACAGTAAAAGAGAAGGCCCTAGGAAGGACTCCACATATGTTTGCCAACGTGCATAATCCATGAAAGGTTCTGAGGGAAAGGAACTATAAAACTGTTCTTGTGGTGAGACGTGGCTAAGTTTAAACAAAGAGTGGTTGAATCGCCCCAATGTTAAATGGATTTACACTGCAGACTGACCCACAGGGAGGACGCAGAGGTTAGGTACTTGTGTCGGATGAAAGCTTACACGGGTCACAAACATTTTAGCCGGTAGTGGTCGGGCAACAATCTTGCCAGTGATAATTTCTTGCTATGCAATCGTTTAGAACCTAAATGGAGGGCATGTGTAAAATGTGTTATATGTTACCTCTACAGCAGGAAGATAATGTGGAGACTGTAAAATGTGTCATATGTTACCTCTACAGCAGGAAGATGGGCACTGAGGAATGGACTCTATGATTGAATTACATTTAATACATTTAACTGAAGCTCGTAAGGAGAGTGACTTTCCGTAATAAGCTGCGTACATTTTTATACTGGATCCTTGTGTGTATTGAACACAGTAGCGCGCTTTAAGGGCCCCATTTGGCCCCAGGCCAGGAGGTTTTCCCGGGGAGCTTCGCCCCGACACTCATACCGGAAGGGGTGCCACAACTTACTAAATATGCAGTGTACAATCACGAGACCGAACATAATGACCACCGGCAAAGTACGCTGTTGGGCTTCCACCTGCCACGAAAACAGGGATGACCTGCGAGACACACACCTGGTATGGTATCTGGCACCGAGACATTAGCAGCAGATCCCTGATGGTGTCTTGTGGTATCTGGCACCGAGACATTAGCGGCAGATCCCTGATGGTGTCCTGTGGTATCTGGCACCGAGACATTAGCAGCAGATCCCTGATGGTGTCCTGTGGTATCTGGCACCGAGACATTAGCAGCAGTTCACTGATGGTGTCCTGTGGTATCTGGCACCGAGACATTAGCAGCAGATCCCTGATGGTGTCTTGTGGTATCTGGCACCGAGACATTAGCAGCAGATCCCTGATGGTGTCCTGTGGTATCTGGCACCAAGACATTAGCAGCAGATACCTGATGGTGTCCTGTGGTATCTGACACCGAGACATTAGCAGCAGATACCTGATGGTGTCCTGTGGTATCTGGCACCAAGACATTAGCGGCAGATCCCTGATGGTGTCCTGTGGTATCTGGCACCGAGACATTAGCAGCAGATCCCTGATGGTGTCCTGTGGTATCTGGCACCGAGACATTAGCAGCAGTTCACTGATGGTGTCCTGTGGTATCTGGCACCGAGACATTAGCAGCAGATCCCTGATGGTGTCTTGTGGTATCTGACACCGAGACATTAGCAGCAGATCCCTGATGGTGTCCTGTGGTATCTAGCACCAAGACATTAGCAGCAGATCCCTGATGGTGTCCTGTGGTATCTGGCACCAAGACATTAGTAGCAGATCCCTGATGGTGTCCTGTGGTATCCGGAACCAAGACATTAATAGCAGATCCCTGATGGTGTCCTGTGGTATCTGGCACCGAGACATTAGCAGCAGATCCCTGATGGTGTCTTGTGGTATCTGGCACAAGACATTAGCAGCAGTTCACTGATGGTGTCCTGTGGTATCTGGCACCGAGACATTAGCAGCAGATACCTGATGGTGTCCTGTGGTATCTTCCACCGAGACATTAGCAGTAGATCCCTGATGGTGTCCTGTGGTATCCGGAACCAAGACATTAGTAGCAGATCCTTCAAGTCTTGGATGTTGTGAGGTGGAGCCGTCATGGATCAGACTTGTTGTTCCGGCACATTCTGCAGACGCCAAATCGGATTGAGATCTGAGGAATTTGATCTCTTCTCTTCATGTTTCTCAAACCATTCCCAAACAGTGTGTGCAGTGTGGCGGAGCACATTATTCCGCTGAAAGAAGCCACTGCCATCTGGGAATACCATTGCCAGATACCGGAGTACCTGGAATGATGTTTGGGTAGGTGGCACGTGTCAAAAAGACATTTCCCCGCAGAACATTGCCATACCTTCGTCAGCTTCTTGTAATTCCACAGGGAATCCTGGTGCCATCACTTCCCACCCCCTTTTGAATGTTCCTCTGCATTACCCTGTGAGACCAGTAGCCAATCAGAGTCCAACATTGATGTATTACAGGGAAGTTGATTTAATGTTCCCCTCTGAGACCAGTAGCCAACCAGTGTCCAACATTCACGTATAAGGGGGAAGTTGATTTAATGTTACCCTCTGGGACCAGTAGCCAACCAGTATCCAACATTCAATATAAGGGGGAAGTGGATTTAATGTCACCCTGTGAGACCAGTAGCCAACCAGTATCCAACATTCACGTATAAGGGGGAAATTGGTTTAATGTTACCCTCTGGGACCAGTAGCCAACCAGTATCCAACATTCAGTATAAGGGGGAAGTTGATTTAATGTCACCCTCTGAGACCAGTAGCCAACCAGTGTCCAACATTCAGTATAAGGGGAAAGTTGATTTAATGTTACCCTCTGAGACCAGTAGCCAACCAGTATCCAACATTCACGTATAAGGGGGAAGTTGGTTTAATGTTACTCTGTGAGACTAATAGCCAACCAGTGTCCAACATTCACGTATAACGGGGATGTTGGTTTAACGTTGATGTGTTCTCCGGTGTCAAATACTGTGGAAGGTCATTCTGTAATCGGGCACAGCCTATGTTCTCAGCACCAGCTTGAGTTGTTTAGGAGCCTGGGTCGTGGTAAGAGGGTGGCAGTAAGTGGAATGACAAGCCCACATAACGTCATGTCAGGGCAGCTGTGGACGTACGGCACTGTGTCAGCTATACCCCTGTGCTGTCGCTATCTCTACATTTACAGTTTACCTTGCATACGGAGACCATGAGCACATTTGTATGTAAAATGTTGGTTTGAGCTACTGTGACGAGGGACATATATCAGCACGGCATAAAACAAGCAATCAACTTGGCAGCGGCAATCTTTTGGTTAATTGTTGATTTTACTTTGACTGCCATGAAACTAAACAGGTAACGAACCCCAACATGTGGTCTCCGTGTGCCAGCCAGTGGGCGTATTTGTCCTTCACCTGACACTACTGGTTGACCGAACAAGGAAGCGAAGCAAAATAACTTCTGAATTTCTCCGTGTGTTACCGACAATAAGGCAATTACCTCACTGCTTTTCAGAGACAGTAATTCTATTGTGTATGTATTAAGCGGTGTACCAAACATGTCACTATAAGGCTTACAGTTTATATTACGAGCCAGATATGTGCCACGACGAGCAGGCAAATGTGCAGGCAAATATTGCGAATAACACACACCGTCGTCTGAATACGTAAGCACGTATCCGCTAAAAGGATATGAGCTACAGTGAGTTTATATGGGTCATAGGCTGCCTCATACATGAATTCAGAGCTCCCGTGAAAGATCAAGGCGTCCATTGTAACTTTGTTCACATTTCTGAGGGGTGAAAAATTACAGGGCAAACTGGGTTTGTCTGAACACGCAGGAACAATGACCCTGAACGCCGGGAAGCCATATAGCGCGCTATGCTGAAGGCTTTATGAATTATATATAGGGTTCGATCAACTGACTCGTGACGAACCTCCCCACACCCCCCACCCCCCTGTTTCCCCCCTATCTGTCCGTTTGGCAAAAGCGAGTGTAGCGAAGGCTAATTAAAGCCCACAAGTGTTTCATGTTTTATTTCCGTGCGTTTACGTTTGTTGGCTGGTGAATAGCGAGCAACGCAAAGCAAAGCAAGGAAATCAATTTTCCAGCTACGGGAGCGGAATAAATGGAGCTTGCGAAATTAAACACACTCACACCTGAGACCTGCTGGATAATAGGACCGCAGTCCCCATTAAGAGGGAATTGTGAGTACCTGCTCGGACTGAAGAAGTGTTGGTTGGTGGGGGGTGCCATGTCCGTGTTCAACTACTGGATTACAATTGTCTGACTTCAAGGGGTATATTTTCCACAGTACAATTACTATATGTACTAAATACTGATGTATGTAATAATTAATTTGTGTCCTAAAAACCCAAGATCTCAACACAATCTACGACAAGCTAATTAGATTTTTTTCGCCCTGTAAAATGTACTTCCTCTATATTGGTCTGTTCCTAAATTGACACAAGTATCAGATATCGTAGAGAAATTCACAACAATCCAAATATGATGTTAGGATTTCACGACGTTAACAGTTTGGACATCCAATGCTGGTTGGAGGATCCAAACATTGTGGTATTCAGAGCGGGAAACTCTTATCATTTAAAGAAAATCAAAACAAGGTGTATGTGTGTGTGTAATCATCTGTAATTGCATAGTGCCCAGAATCTATAAGATACCTTTGAGTCCATTACCAATGTGTAATAAATCTGTGTTTTAGGCCTTTTGCCCTTTATAAAAAAATTGCCATTTTGCCAAATACAATTCTGACAGGAACATCAGCATTTGATCCTATTGCTTTACATCAGCCAAATAAATATGTTTACTTGAAAGTCTACAGGTATGCGTATTATCTAAATAGTGTCTGAAGATATTACAGACATCCACTTCCTATCTGGAGTGTCCTACTACACTGCTGCTGTCTAGTGTAATACAGTTAAACCATTAGGAAAAGGAAAAAGACAGGGAAAAATCAATTTGGTCCTAAATTGTTTACAAATCTCCTAGCGTCAGGCGGCCCTGACGAGAGCCTCCTTTCCCACTGTTTAAGGAGAGAGAGAGAGAGCAGTGGAGAGAGAGAGAGAGAGAGTGCGAGAGAGAGAGAGGGAGAGAGAGAGAGAGAGAGCAGTGGAGAGAGAGAGAACAGTGGAGAACAGTCGCTCAATGCATTTGCATTTATATAGCTTCAGCATAAAAATCACACAACACATCTTTATCTTCATTAGGACCTAATAAAGACGGGCTATCAATACAGATCCGGAATATTAATATGTGCCGGCACGCCAGTGTGGGCAGTCACAGCAAGCCCATAATGTGGGTAGTCACAGCAGGCCAATAATGTGGGCAGTCACAGCAGGCCCATAATGTGGGTAGTCACAGCAGGCCCATAATGTGGGCAGTCACAGCAAGCCAATAATGTGGGTAGTCACAGCAGGCCAATAATGTGGGCAGTCACAGCAGGCCCATAATGTGGGCAGTCACAGCAGGCCAATAATGTGGGCAGTCACAGCAGGCCAATAATGTGGGCAGTCACAGCAGGCCAATAATGTGGGCAGTCACAGCAGGCCCATAATGTGGGCAGTCACAGCAAGCCAATAATGTGGGCAGTCACAGCAGGCCCATAATGTGGGCAGTCACAGCAGGCCAATAATGTGGGCAGTCACAGTAAGCCAATAATGTGGGTAGTCACAGCAGGCCAATAATGTGGGCAGTCACAGCAGGCCCATAATGTGGGCAGTCACAGCAGGCCAATAATGTGGGCAGTCACAGCAGGCCAATAATGTGGGCAGTCACAGCAGGCCCATAATGTGGGCAGTCACAGTAAGCCAATAATGTGGGCAGTCACAGTAAGGCCAATAATGTGGGCAGTCACAGCAGGCCAATAATGTGGGCAGTCACAGTAAGCCAATAATGTGGGCAGTCACAGTAAGCCAATAATGTGGGCAGTCACAGTAAGGCCAATAATGTGGGCAGTCACAGCAGGCCAATAATGTGGGCAGTCACAGTAAGCCAATAATGTGGGCAGTCACAGTAAGCCAATAATGTGGGCAGTCACAGCAGGCCAATAATGTAGGCAGTCACAGTAAGCCAATAATGTAGGCAGTCACAGCAGGCCAATAATGTGGGCAGTCACAGCAGGCCAATAATGTGGGCAGTCACAGCAGGCCCATAATGTGGGCAGTCACAGCAGGCCCATAATGTGGGCAGTCACAGCAGGCCAATAATGTGGGCAGTCACAGCAGGCCCATAATGTGGGCAGTCACAGCAGGCCAATAATGTGGGCAGTCACAGTAAGCCAATAATGTGGGCAGTCACAGTAAGCCAATAATGTAGGCAGTCACAGCAGGCCAATAATGTGGGCAGTCACAGTAAGCCAATAATGTAGGCAGTCACAGCAGGCCAATAATGTAGGCAGTCACAGCAGGCCAATAATGTGGGCAGTCACAGTAAGCCAATAATGTGGGCAGTCACAGTAAGCCAATAATGTGGGCAGTCACAGTAAGCCAAACACACACAGGCTGGGTCTTAACGCTTCAGCATGCTAGACCTTGGAAACCCAGACGGTACAGTACACACACACACACACACACACACACACACACACACACACACACACACACACACACACACACACACACACACACACACACACACACACACACACACACACACACACACACACACACACACACACACACTAAATGCTCTCCTCTCTTTGTCTTTTCTTTCCCAGATCACTACTTTCTTTCCCTCTCCCCTTGAGCACCAAAACCACTTTCCATCCGATCCGTCTCGGAGGATGACAGATATTTTCTTTTGCCCTCATCAGATCTCCATCCTCCACGTATCTTATTTATGTGACCGCCTTGCCCTTTCGCTGGCATGGAAACTGCTTAGGCTCACTTGAGTATGAGAGAACAGAAGTCACGCAGGACCGTTTCAAGCAGTCCATCATGTGGGGTCATGCGGGACAGGCAGCCGGTTCCCCTTATTATTCTGGTAATATCATCAGGTTTCCAATGATGTTGTCAGGACGTGAACACACACACACACACACACACACACACACAGATGAGCCAAAACATTATGACCACTCGCAGGTGAGGCAAATAACGTAGATCATCTCCTAACAAGGGCCGCCGTCAAGGTCTGAGTTGATCCGACGGAAGCGAACAATCAGGTTCTCGTGGCCGACGAGTCGGATGCAGGAGAAATCCGAGAACGCCGGCAGAGGGAGTGTGATGTTCCGGGCAACGTCCTGCTGGGAAACCCCGCGGGGTCCGGGCATTCATGTGGACGTCAATCTGACATGTGCCACTCACCTGAACATGGTTGCAGACCAGGTACACCCCCCACTGTGGCGATGTCCCGTCAGTGTATTTAGTGCCGAACCAGGATGTCAGGCACCTTCACTTCATCCGCATTTGTTTGGGTTATTGAAATCATTTACAATTGGTTTGAAAAGATATGCCGTAGTGACAAGGTGAAAAGTGATATTGTTTTATTTTGACAATTTGTCCGACTTTATCGAATGTAAAAAAAAAACAGACAACAGTTCTAAGACAATAGTTCAGTTTCTAAAACTGTGTTGTTCATGTCTTTGTTGTGCTGAAAGATGAATCTTCACCCCAGTCTGAGGTCCAGTAGACTCTCAACAAGGTTTTCTTCTGTAACCTGTCTGTATTTTCCTCTGTTCAACCTCTCCTCAATCGGACCGGTCTCCCAGTTCCTGCTAGATTGCATGATGATTGGCAGTCAGACCTAATAGATCGATTTTGGTCTCATCAGACCAGAAAATATTTTTTCCATGTGCTCAGGGCCCTTTAAGTGCCGTTTGGCAAACTCCAGGAGATGTGGCATATGCCTTTTTACTCAGGAGTGCCTTCCGTCCAGTCACTATAACATGAAGGTCTGATTGATGGAGTGCTACAGAGATGCATATATTTCTGGCAGGATCTCCGATCTCCGCTGGGAAACTCTAAAGCTCTGTTAGACGGGCTATTGGCCACTCGGTAACTGCCCTGACCTGAGCCATGAAATGAGCTGTAAAGTGTAGAACCATTTTAGGGGCCATTCTTTGATAACTAATTACGTTGCATAGCTAGACTCCAATCACGTTCTAGAAACATCTAAACGGAGGTTCAGAGTCCACAAGATGCATTTAAGCTCAAGTTGAAATGTCGTGGAAACCGGCCTGAACGTTTATGAGATGTAGTTGTTTTATTTTAAATAAATTGGCACACATTTGAAAAAATCATATTTCCAGTGTCGTTACCGGGGTCCTGCGTGTAGATTGATGTAATCAATTATAACTCGAGTCCATAACACGACAAAATGTGTAGTTTTTTCCCCGGGACCCGAGCATATGCACAGGTAGTCATCTGGAAGTCGTTTATCAGCTTTATTATTTGGTATCTATAACCTCCATTATTTTTTCATGCCTGTCGGCAAATGTGACACGAATGTGTTGGGATCATTAGTCGTGCAGCATTGAGTGATGAATATGATATTTACAGAACTCAAGTAGCCCCTCAGATCTGAATCGAAGTCACAACACTTGTTCCTGACACGCTGCCAGATGTTTAACAGGTGATAACCCCCAACGGCCAGGGATTGGAACACCCTAGAAGATATTATTGTAGTGTGGATTTCTCTTTATGATGAGAACGCAAACTGTATTGTCGTGCTTCGCAGGTGCGAGGCAGTGGCGATGTTCTAATCTGAGAACTGTATCGCGTTTCTATTGTGCACAGACTCTTTAAAAAGCCCCCCAATAAATGGAGCTACAAATGTTTGATTGTGTTACAGATATCATATTACAAAGATATCGTAACTTAACTCCCGTGGAGAATGTCTCGACAATGAGCCATGCTTATGGCTTGTGCAAATATACCAACATAATAATATTATTAAAATTGTCATTTATCATCATTTTTCAGTAACTTTACAGTTTTTAGCAATCCCTTTGACCATTTTCTCAGAACCTTAATGTCATTTTCCACAACTCTAGACACAAAACTCACAACCGATGATCAAAATGCACTTTTCTCAAAACTCTAACACGTTTTTTCAATTGTTTGGATACAATACACCTAAACTGAAGATCATTTGTTCATTTAACTTTTATCACTGGTTCAATATGATACAATGTAACATCAAAGTACTACTATTTCAAAAGGCGATTCCTACATTACGTTTGAAATGATAGTCTGTTCATTTCATTTGACAGATCTAACTATCAATTGATACAACTAGTCAAAATGATAAGTATTTGCTGCATTACTCTTAATGCATAGTTTTATGGAAACTGACAAACAATATTCCACGTTTACAGTAAATCATGAAAGATTCAAGATACAGAGATTTTTTGTCACCAATTAGCATGGAGCATGAACCAATTAGACTACAATATCCATGGATGTAGCCTAATATTTTATCATACTGTAATGCTTCAACAGACACTGTGTCTATGGTCCCAAATACTGCACCACCATTTTAGACTATTTACAGTACTGACAGTACTACACTGTATAGATGCAGGCCCTTGTAATTGCTTGTCCAATTCAGCCAACCCGTTACTGATGGTTTAGTGCACATTGTGGAATGAGTATATACATAAAGAGTTGATTTGGATCCAACTGCAAGAGCATAGTGATTCGTAACATGGAGCCAGCAGGTGATCCAGGTCACAATGGAGGTCAAGCAGTGGTGGCAGGAAGACGAGGAAGACATGTTGGTCAAAGGAATGGCATGGCAGGCACCCTTTCTGAGAGGTGGTCGTGGGCCTCGTTTGAGAGGTGTGGGGGAACGTGGTAGAGGACAAGGCCATGGACCAAGACAGCGGCAGCAACAGCATAGTGTCCAATGAAATTCAGGCAAAAAAATAAAAAATCCAAGATGTTTGTCTTATGAAAACATCCCATGAGATGTAGATGAGAACCAGTGGCCAAATCCACAACACAGAGTTGATGACAATGTAGAAGTACAGTAATCACTCCTGTTTTGTTTCTTACAGTACAAGCAAGCAAGTTGAGGAACACTGCATTTGATGTTTTACAGTACTGTCTCTATTTTTCTATTTCATAGCTAATTATTTTTGCTTTGATTCAAATAGACATATGTTGTGATTGTATTCTATTTCATTACAGTAATACATTTCTAATATTGTTCAATGATTCCACTGTGTTTGTACTATTCTCTTTACCACAAAAGTACATTTACAGGGATTAATTTGCTTGTTGTACCATAATGGAACATGTATCATCAATTTTGTACACCAATATCAAATGATTGGACAAACAACTAACTAGTGAAACTATGGGTATCTTTTGTCTGGGTGATCTAAATCAATGTACCCATGGTATTCCATGATAAATCTATTGTTTGAACCATTGATTGTGCAAATGCAAGGTATCTTTAAAGATATGAATGCACAATGCAATGTTTTGAACATTGGAGAGCCTGTGTTACAAGTGTTTACTGTTGTGAGTTTTGTGTCTAGAGTTGTGGAAAATGACATTAAGGTTCTGAGATAACGGTCAAAGGGATTGCTAAAAACTGTAAGTGTTAAAGCTCCGTCCAGACATTTGCGTCGATTGAAGTTTCATGACAGAGAGTTTTTTTTCCAACTTTCTATCCATTTATTTCTATCCATTTTCCAGCACGGGCCACATACCAAAATAATGCTTTTAAAACATCCAAGCTATAAACTACACGTCTCATTGTCGTTGCGGTTGAATAAGGCACATAAACACGCATCTATTCCCACCAGAACCCCCATCAATGTCTTTCACTCAAACCTGTTCCTGTATCCTGTTCTGGCTTAGTCCTAGAAATCACCCATCAATCCGCACATCGTGTTTGCGTTCCATAGTCCATAGCAGAGCCTGGTTCTCAAGGCTAACTGGGTTCCGGCTCAATTATGGCGCAACACACTCGCGTGTTTCGGAACAGGATGGATATTTCGCAGAACCATATTTACATGAGACATTTTGTCAGTGTCGACAACCTACCACGGCTGTTTCTGGAAAGTGTTTCTAACGTGCCAAAAAATGGTTGGAAATGCTTCATCCCTCAATTCATTTTGAATGGAGCATAACGGTCTTGTAGTTCCGCCTAACGTCCACATGGGGCACAAATCCAAAGTGTTCCATTGTGGAATATTATATTTGTGGATTTTACTAAACGTCGGCAGCACAGCATTTCCTAAATATTAAAACGATAGTTGAGTTGTTCCCCTGAAAGGAGAAAGAATACCTGTTTGTTTTTGCGTTGTTTATTTGACCTCTGTTTGTGAATGTTTTATTTAACAACGTGACACACACTCACCTCATCTTTCTGTTTTTCTTCACCTTTCGAGAGTCACCGCCTATTCAAACAGTTTGTTTTCCATCGGTGGGCTCTTATAAAAAAGCGTTTTCTCTCTGTGTCTGGTTCCGAGCTTTTGACCCCTCTTTTGCTATAGACAGACACACAGACACTTGACCAGACATAATGGACCGGACCTGCGAGACATTTCTCGCCACCTCGGCAAACTGTTCTCAGACGGTTTCGGTCTTCTGTCTATTAATTATTTATTTCCCGTAAGTGCAGTCTGGTCTAGCGCATTGAGTGGCAGACGGAATGACAGTAAAGCGGGTGGAAATGTGCGCCGAGATCACCGCCAAGGCCTTTGGTTTGAGCTCGTTTGAACAAATTAAGCTGACAGGAAAAAGAAAGCCCCCGAAAATGCAATTCCTGCTGGGTTCGGAGGCCATTTGCAGAGTGAAAATGACATTGATTGGCCTGATGTTGGATGGAAAGTACCTGAGAAAAGCACCTCAGAGAGATATCTCTCAGAACCAACAAGGGATGAGACTCCTCGTATAGTTGCGGGAGGCTGGCTTTCGTCACACTACACCCTGGTTATAATTTCAAAATAATTTCCATCTCTCTACCTTTTCTAGATGGTGAGAATAGTCGTTCTAACTCAAACAAATCCCATTCACGGGCGCAGTGCTTCCCCGAAAGCCATTGCAGCAGCAAAATCCCGACGTGTTTTTGTCCATATTAAGTAAGGCTCTGAACTTTTTACCGACCGTTTCTTTGTAGTGCGATGGAGGGGGGGGGACATCATATAATCACCCGTACTTTGCATCGGATGCTCCAGGGTAAATGATGTGTCAAGCTCCCCGCCATGAAACAGTCGGCCCCCTTCTCTTCCCTCGGTCCTCTGGCACTTTTACCCCCTCCAGGATTTGCCAGCTTCGTATTGATCGGCACATTTAGTGGAGTTCTTAGGATGCCTTTTAAAATGTCTCTGTGCTTTAGACGCCTCTTTTCCCCAGGATCCGATTGGCCAACGGGCCACACCGGCAAAACGCTAACAATCGTATTGATTACTCTGAACGCACGAAGGGATAAAGAGATATTTCACAATAGACCAACTCATTTCCAACGTGGCTTGATTATTCAGGGAGGGACAGGTCTGCCTTGTTGTCAATTCACAGAAATGTATGAATGCATTGTCGCTGGTCCCTCAAGGCGTTGTGGGATTGATTAAATTGATGGAAAGCCTCAATGCGCGGCCAACTCTGCAGATAATGAATTGAATTCTGTCACAGTGGGGATGCTTTTGAAGTAATGTGGAAAAATGTTTGACAATCTTTCGTTAGCACAGTGGGGAGGCAATATGAGGTAGTAAATACAACACATATTCTGTGACAAACACAAATCAGTTGACGCCAATCTGCGAAATATGAAGACAGATTTTCCTATTATATATATATTTCTTCACACACGCTCCGTTGTACAGAAAGTTACGTAAAAGATTTCACAGAAAGGAAAAATATAGGAAAGGTTTTTAGCTTGTGTCATTTAATAGTTATATTAAAAAGAATGAGTTACTTCTCCACTCCTCATATAGAGTCTCTGTCCAATCATCTCTAATAATTTCCATTGTGGCCAAAGTAGCGTCATCACCTGATGTGGTAAAAACACTGTGTTTGGTTCTTCAGATCATCAGTGAGTTGTCCCAACAAAAGTCATCTAGATGGTGATTGGAGAAGGTCTACGTAACGACTGACAACAAGAATCTGTATTCCGTCAGTTTTTTGTATTTAGTGTATCTGTGTGTTTGTGTACGTGTGTGTGCGCACAAGCCTGTGTGTGTGCGTGCGCCTGTGTGTGTGCGTGCGCCTGTGTGCACGCCTGTGTGTGTGTGTTCACACGCGAACCAGAAGTCCACTTCAGCATGCGTGCTCCCCCGGAGTAGAGAGTGTTTACGGCAGTCATTATGCAGTCAGCAGTAAGGTGAAAGCCGTCAGGCCCAACTACTATCTGTATTTAAGGCGTTCTGCACTGGTGTTGCATCACATAGATGCCCAGGCACTTGAGATAACGACGACACCACAGGATACTGCTTCCCCCTGGACGCACTGCACCTTATAAGGGTGGAGTGCAGCACACCAGCACCTCTGCACCAGCTGAGGACGTATAAGGGTGGAGTGCAGCACACCAGCACCTCTGCACCAGCTGAGGACATATAAGGGTGGAGTGCAGCACACCAGCACCTCTGCACCAGCTGAGGACGTATAAGGGTGGAGTGCAGCACACCAGCACCTCGGCACCAGCTGAGGACGTATAAGGGTGGAGTGCAGCACACCAGCACCTCGGCACCAGCTGAGGACATATAAGGGTGGAGTGCAGCACACCAGCACCTCTGCACCAGCTGAGGACGTATAAGGGTGGAGTGCAGCACACCAGCACCTCTGCACCAGCTGAGGACGTATAAGGGTGGAGTGCAGCACACCAGCACCTCTGCATCAGCTGAGGACGTATAAGGGTGGAGTGCAGCACACCAGCACCAGCAAAAGGGCCACATGGTCACACTCGCCTCTCCTCCTCTCTCAGTCTCTTTCTTTCTCAATCTCTGCCTTGCTCTTCGTCTTTCTGTCTTTCCCCTCCTCAGTTTTTTTGGTACTCCTGCTGTGTGGCTCCTCACATGCAAAAAGAGGCCTGGGAGAGAGAGAGAGAGAGAGATGAAGAGAGAGAGAGGAAAAGAGAGAGGGGAAGACAGACAGGAAAAGGGAGAGACAGAGGAAGACAGAGAGGAAACGCAAGAGACAACGAGTGGCTCTAACAGCAACCGCAGAACAGTTGCGCTCCCACACTGCAGAGGCCGCCCCTCTTTGTCCACCCCCCGTGGTCTCCGTGTTACCCCCCCCCACCCCGCCCATGTACTTCCTCCACAGAGAGAAAAAGACCTCCAAGGCACCAGAAAGCCTTCACAAAGTTATGCTTTTGTTTATGTAACTCGTTCAGCTCGCTGCTCATTGTAATACGGCCCCGGCTATGAGTCTGGCAAAGTCAACAGCGAACCCGATTCAGGGGAGGGCGGGGGTGGGGGGGGGTTTCAAACGGCATATTTTGTTACCCCTCCTTGGAGAATCCGGTGCTTTCCAATCCGCCGCCGGTGCGTCTCGGAGTCATAACACAGATAGATATTTATTTCAGCGACAAGCTCTTTTCCACGACTGACACACGTGTTATCAGGAGCCGTGACTGCTGCTGCGACCTGAACCCCACCAACCAGGCTCACAGGGCTACGGAGGATGTCTAACGTGTGGACGAGTACGTGTGTGTGTGTGGCTGAGAAACGGGGGTACTTGTCTCCTCAGAACTTTCTCCGGTGGCGGATTAGATGGTCCAGCACCTCCACGGGCCCGGCTGGTTCCTCTTCATGCCTCTGAACGAGAGCCGTCTTAGGGGGGAACATCCTCTCACAAGGGCCTCCAGAGGTCCAAATTGTATTTCGTCGTAATGTGTTCTGTCAACCGAAACAGGGCACTCTTGGAGATCTATCGACCGCACAGGCCTGTTTCCCCCTGTAGACATAATCTTTTTTATTACATTTGTCCCCGAATGGGAGTGAGGCTCACTGGCGTTGTGTACAGACACTGTCCTGCCATGCAATAGGGCCATGTGGTTGGATGAGGTAATTGTTCCGGAGGCCTCTGGGAGGCTTTGAGGAGACAGGGCTGGAGAATTGGAAGCATTTTTCTTCATCTTTTTTGCTCGAGCCCCCTTTCCCTTGACGCGAGGGCAGCGCTCGGTTCTCGGTCCTTTCTCTTTTTTCTTGGGTGCGCGTCTGTGTGTGTGTGTGTGTGTGTGTGTGTGTGTGTGTGTGTGAGGTAAGTGTGTTAACAGGGCACAAGTGTCTCTGCCCATGTTTCCTCATGAGGTGCTGTCATGGATTCCAAAAAACTTGCAATGACTCACAGTTTCACACAAGCATGAAGAGTTTAGGGCCGTGTGGAAAAAAACGATTTCTCACTTTCTTAGTGTTTTTTTTTCCCTCCGGAATGTTCTCTTGTTTAAGGGGTGGATGTTCACAGTGCAGGTGATGTTCTATGACATTTGGCCTGCCTCTAAAATGAAAGATACATTTATACATTAAAAGAAGAGAGTTAGCTTCATTAATTGTCTCTAAAACGGGTTCAGAAGAGCAGTCTTGCAGTTGCTCAAAGAAACTGAGAGTGTGTGTGTGTGTGTGTGAGTGTGCACGTGTGTTTGTGTGTGGGAGGGGGGGACTGGAGATACTGCTCTGTTGGTTTAGATTTGGATATGCTCAGAGAGATTGGGTCACCCAAAGTTCAGAGACAGTGGTTTTCAAATGGAAATAATGTGGCTGCCTGTGTGTGTGTTTGTGTGTGTGTGTATGCGCGAGTGTGTGTGTGTGTGTGTATGCGCGAGTGTGTGCATGTGCTTGCCTGTGTATGTGTGTATGTGTGTGCGTGTGTGTGTATGTGCATGCGTGTGTGTGTGCGTGTGTATGAGTAAGTGATAGTGTGTGTGTGCATGTGCTTACGTGTGCATGCGTGTGTATGTTTGATAGTGTGTGTATGTCTGTGTGTGCGTGATAGTGTGTGTACAATGCATTTTTTCCATCACTGGCGACCTTGATCTCAGCATCTTCATTGTGATATTATCTTGACACACGTGTCCGACCACCATAACCTCCAGAACACACCCTTCTAGATTATAGAATAATATATAATAAGAAAATGGAAAAATCATAAAACGCTCATTTGGTCAAAGAATGAAACTTTGCCAGACGCCCAAAAAGACAAATGAGTAGTTAGAGGGAGTCTGAATTATTTCACCATTTTTATGTGAGGTGCTGATTTAATTTACAACATGTAATATATCTGCATGTGTGCATTAAATAAATCAATGGTAACCAGAGAAGGTAAAATAAAAACATTTGCAATTGTTCTGTTCAGGGATCTATTTTTCCTGGCAGAAAAAATACTTTTGTCACCAGGTAGCCTTGGATCATGACAGGTCATGCGTTAAAAATATGAAGATGCGATAAAACCAAAATGAACACAGTCTGAAAACCAGCCACAGCTGGTGATGGGGCCAACACAAGTGTGGAACTCAAGTACCCCCACACCGACCCACATCCACACACACATCCACACACCCACACACACACACACACACACACACACACACACACACACACACACACACACACACACACACACACACACACACACACACACACACACACACACACACACACACACACACAGGCTCTCTGCTTCCTACTGCCAGACTGCCTCTGCTGCTCCTCTTGCCACCTCTCTGTCTGCCTTACCTGCCTCGCTCCCTGCCTGACGGCCTGCCTCTCCTGCCTCTCCTGCCCAGCTGGCTGGATGCCTGGCTGCCTCCCTCCCTCCCTGGCTGGCTGAGTGTTGCCCCAGGCCTCCCCAGTCCAGTCATCCTGCATAATACATGGTCTACATTACATTAATAATGCAACAGCTACTGTACCTCGACTGGAGCCGCTGAACCTTTAGTTCAATGAACATTCAGGGCAGAGCCTTGATCACACCTTATGTGTGTGTGTGTGTCAGGTGTGGGGGGAAGTGTGTGTCAGGTGTGGGGAGAACTGTGTGTCTGTGTGTGGGGGAAGTGTGTGTCTGTGTGTGGGGGAAGTGTGTGTCTGTGTGTGGGGAGAAGTGTGTGTCTGTGTGTCAGGTGTGGGGAGATGTGTGTGTCTGTGTGTCAGGTGTGGGGAGAAGTGTGTGTCTGTGTGTCAGGTGTGGGGAGAAGTGTGTGTCTGTCTGTGTTTTTATGGATGTGTGTGTGTGTGTTTTGGGGGGGGGGGTATTTTTGTCTCTGAAAATGTATTGACCCGCGGGTGTGGACAATAAAGCACACAGATACTGAGCCTGCTTTGTTTAAAACTTTTTAAATGTAAGGAAAAAACATTTCCCTTAAACTCTTGCCTTCAGGAACATGGTGCGTCTGAGCATTTAAGTCCGTTTGTGTTGTGTGTGTGTGTGTGTGTGTGGCCGTCCGCTTCTGTCATGTGTGTGTGGCAGGCCGCTTGTGTCGTGTGTGTGGCAGGCCTTTTCCACATGCACTATCCCAGTGGTGAGGGAGGGAGAACATGACAGGAGAGCATCCAGCCATGTTGAGGGATTCGTGATGCAGGGAAACAGGCTGGAGACTCACACTGTCTGACCGCTGGCCTGCCAATGAGACCTGATTATCAATGAGGCTAGAAGAACACATAACCAACAGCCGCCGCTGCATCTCTCTCTCCTCCAACCTCCTCCATTTCTCCTCCAACCCCCTTCACTTCTACTCTCACCTCCTCCACTTCTCCTTCAACCCCTTTCACTTCTCCTCCAACCTCCTCCACTTCTACTCTCACCTCCTCCACTTCTCCTTCAACCTCCTGCACTTCTCCTCCAGCCCCCCCCCCGCACCTGTCCAACCCCACTTTTCCTCCCTCTCCCAGTCTGAGTAATCGCTCTCCGAAGAACAACAATTTGAATCCAATCTTTTTAGAACGTTGTAGAGGAGAGAGGAGAGAGAACCAGGACAGTGTCCAGAGGAGAGAGACAGGAGGCACCAGGAGGTTGTCCAGAGGAGAGAGACAGGAGGCACCAGGAGGGTGTCCAGAGGAGAGAGACAGGAGGCACCAGGAGGTTGTCAAGAGGAGAGAGACAGGAGGCACCAGGAGGTTGTCAAGAGGAGAGAGACAGGAGGCACCAGGAGGATGTCCAGAGGAGAGAGACAGGAGGCACCAGGAGGATGTCCAGAGGAGAGAGACAGGAGGCACCAGGAGGATGTCCAGAGGAGAGAGACAGGAGGCACCAGGAGGTTGTCCAGAGGAGAGAGACAGGAGGCACCAGGAGGTTGTCCAGAGGAGAGAGACAGGAGGCACCAGGAGGGTGTCCAGATGAGAGAGACAGGAGGCACCAGGAGGCTGTCTCAATCACAATCAAGACTCTACTGAGAATGAGAGTACGTTGCCAGTCACTCCACATGACTTTTCCCTCCTCTCCCCTCCTCTCCTTTCCTCTCCCCTCCTCCCACTCCTCCTCTCCCCTCCTCTCACCTCTCCTTCCCCCCAGGTGAGTTCTAATTGACAGGTTAATGGGGGGGAAAGGCAGGGACAACAGAGGGGCTGGCACACGTTTAGGACCACCACCATGTAATTGTTCAGCGATGCCACACTGGCTGACAGTTGGCACCTGGGCAGTGAGGGAGAGTTATTCTATACAATCCACAGGGCCCACAGGCACTATGCTGACAGGAATTATAGATGATCACAGTTTGTTGTGTACCCGCTCCCTGGGACCAGAGAAAAGTCAAGTCAAGAAGCACGCACACACACACACACACACACACACACACACACACACACACACACTCACACACTTACACAGAGTGTGTTAAAAGAGAACTACTTGTGTGCATTTGGGCTTTACTAAGTGCGCTTGCAGTGAATGTGTTTTTGCATATTGTAAATTAACCTTTTTGGTTAATTACAGCGATTGTGTCCGTGAAATATTCGTGACAATCACGTGAGCATGTTCACTGAGATCACTGACATTCTCGTGTATGAACTCGTATCCACTTTGAACGTGAATGTGAATCAGCAGCTGCGCATTATATGAACACATGAATGCAGTACATGATTTACTGTATGTTAATGCAGTATTGGGTAAGTATGGTACTATATATTAATGCAGTATTATTGGGTAATTATGGTACTATATATTAACACAGTATTGGGTAAATATGGTACTATATATTAACACAGTATTGGGTAAATATGGTACTATATATTAATGCAGTATTGGGTAATTGTGGTAATATAGGTTAATTCAGTATTGGGTAATTGTGGTACTATATATTAATGCAGTATTGGGTAAGTATGGTACTATATATTAATGCAGTATTGGGTAATTGTGGTACTATATATTAATGCAGTATTGGGTAATTGTGGTACTATATATTAATGCAGTATTGGGTAAATATGGTACTATCGGTTGGATGTGTTGCTTTTAACCTTGCTAACAACATACATACATATATATATATTTACCATATTTCTTAGTCTGTCAATACAGCCATTGGACTTTCAAGAAGCCCTATAGCAGAATATGGAGATGCAAAGAGATCAGTGGAAATTGAGCCACTAGCAGGACAAAGAGAAAACGGAGGGAGAGAAAGCAGGAGAGAGCAAAGTCGGGAGCCGTCTCTGCGAGCCCTTCCTCCCGTTCCCGCCGTCTCCGCGAGCCCTTCCTCCCGTTCCCGCCGTCTCTGCGAGCCCTTCCTCCCGTTCCCGCCGTCTCTGCGAGCCCTTCCTCCCGTTCCCGCCGTCTCTGCGAGCCCTTCCTCCCGTTCCCGCCGTCTCCGCGAGCCCTTCCTCCCGTTCCCTCAGCTCTCTCCGAAGGGGCAATGCAGCAGAAAAAGAGCCAGTCGATTGAGCGCTCGCTGGGTGTGAAGACATGAAACGGAGCGCAGATGGAGGGCGGAGGCACAGCGATTGCATTCCAATAACGACACGGCCCACCGCCCCATCTCAATAGGATCAATGGCCACAGGAGATAACTGCCTAATGCCAACCCGTGGGCAATATATGGATCTGGGGGAGGAAGAAGTTGCCTCAGGCCACAGATCTGAGATCAGGTTAATAATAATAATAATAAAGAACACTGGATTGTTGCGCGTCGGCTGTAAGTGGCAAATGTGAGATTATCAGAGGGGCTAACTAGGATCCACGTGGTCACGTTCGACTGTAGACAACAGCGGTTGAAACAGGAAGAGGGTTCAGATGAATTTGTTTGTCATCTGCTTATCTACTTAGAATTCACATCAGATGTATCTGACTTTAAGATCGCAGAAATCGGATAGAGTGTGATCGAACTGCTTTTCAGGCAAAGCAAAGGCATGTTAAACTTCAGCGCTTATTATATCTTTGGCTATGTGATGATGAACAGCGTGAAATCAAAAATGTATTGTGACCTGACATTGTAGAGAGATTGAGTAGTGGACCTGACATTGTAGAGAGATTGAGTAGTGGACCTGACATTGTAGAGAGATTGAGTAGTGGACCTGACATTGTAGAGAGATTGAGTAGTGGACCTGACATTGTAGAGAGATTGAGTAGTGGACCTGACATTGTAGAGAGATTGAGTAGTGGACCTGACATTGTAGAGAGACTGAGTAGTGGACCTGACATTGTAGAGAGATTGAGTAGTGGACCTGACATTGTAGAGAGATTGAGTAGTGGACCTGACATTGTAGAGAGACTGAGTAGTGGACCTGACATTGTAGAGAGATTGAGTAGTGGACCTGACATTGTAGAGAGACTGAGTAGTGGACCGGACATTGTAGAGAGATTGAGTAGTGGACCTGACATTGTAGAGAGATTGAGTAGTGGACCTGACATTGTAGAGAGACTGAGTAGTGGACCTGACATTGTAGAGAGATTAAGTAGTGGACCTGACATTGTAGAGAGATTGAGTAGTGGACCTGACATTGTAGAGAGACTGAGTAGTGGACCTGACATTGTAGAGAGACTGAGTAGTGGACCTGACATTGTAGAGAGATTGAGTAGTGGACCTGACATTGTAGAGAGATTGAGTAGTGGACCTGACATTGTAGAGAGATTGAGTAGTGGACCTGACATTGTAGAGAGATTGAGTAGTGGACCTGACATTGTAGAGAGATTGAGTAGTGGACCTGACATTGTAGAGAGATTGAGTAGTGGACCTGACATTGTAGAGAGATTGAGTAGTGGACCTGACATTGTAGAGAGATTGAGTAGTGGACCTGACATTGTAGAGAGATTGAGTAGTGGACCTGACATTGTAGAGAGACTGAGTAGTGGACCTGACATTGTAGAGAGATTGAGTAGTGGACCTGACATTGTAGAGAGACTGAGTAGTGGACCTGACATTGTAGAGAGATTGAGTAGTGGACCTGACATTGTAGAGAGATTGAGTAGTGGACCTGACATTGTAGAGAGATTGGTCTGACATTGCAGGTTTCTTCATTGTTCTCTGAGTAATGCAGACAGAGACGTACAGAGCCATGCCATCTGACGGATAGAAACTATGGTTATTGATTGGTAAAAAAACAACCTGGCTAACTTAACTCAAATGCATGTCTAGCCTTCACAAACGCGCATAATTGATCGTGTCCCGTCCGGCCACACAGAGACAGCTCGGTCTACTGCCAGTGCCAACACATTCAAGTTTGGGATTTTGTTAGATAGCAGAAACGAGGGAACAGCCTCAAACAAACACACACACACACGTCTCTCTAGGGATACAATATAACTCAACAGGTATATAGCGCCACAGGTATCCAGTTCTCTGGTGGACCTACAGGGATCCAGTGTGTTTGTGCTTGCAGCATGATTTTTAAGCTGCAAACTATTGTGAATTTGTAAACCAATCAACTAATTCACAGCCAGATGAGAGAGATATCACGAAGACCTCTTTAAATATCGAATGGCTGTATGCATCAACAAGGAAAAGTATTATTTCTTTATTTTTTGGCACACTGCATTTATGCCCAATATCACTGAAGACACGTTCGCCGAAATCTGAAAAAATATCTCCATTATCTGTATGAGAAAGCCAAATAGGTACATATCAAAATGCTACATTATCTGTTAAACATTAAAAACAATTGTACGTGTTTACTTTTCACTGACCAGAATTTTAAAGAACAAAAATCGATTTCAGATCAGAGTACAACATTTTAAAAGTAATTCCAATCTTGTCCAGTAAGACTAATTAAGATCCATGTGGTCGACTGTAGACAACAAAGTTTGAAACAGGAGGAGAGTATCGAGGAAATATCTCCTGGAACATTTACTTAACTCATGAAAAAAACTATTTGTGAAAAAGCAAAACTAATAAAAGTCTATTCTAGGGGGCCCGCCCTTGTTTTGAAACTGTAACCGTATACAGGAGGTCTGGGAGACAGGGTTGGAGACCTGGGTCAATGCAGACAGATGATTGATGAAAGGAAGAAACCTCCAGCTCTAGAGCCAGGCACCTGTCAATCAGAGAAAGGTAAGGAAAAACTGAGATTGTCTGAGCCGAAAAGAACCACTGCTGTAATGTAATGTCTTCCCTGCCTGGGGTTTTTACCTTCACTCAGGGTGAGACAGTCTTTTGTTCACTGCACAACCGGTTCCAGTCGTATTTGCAAGGCACCTACGGAGGTAAATAATTCACTAGCAGCATGCAGAGGTTTTATATTAAAAATCGCTGAGGAATGTGTCCAAATGAGATGATTTGTTAGCTGGAATTTCCATAAACAAAAAATGTAAGGGAAAAATAAAAACAATAAAAAACTTACACTAAAACCATTCCAACAATGATAAGCTGCTACTAAACTCACCAGTAAACCAAACATTCTGTAAATCTTGATTCTTCCTAAATTAAACATTTTTTAAATATAATTTCACATCCAATACCTGTCCAATACCTTCAAAGTTACAAAGGAGTCCAATATAAATGTATGTAATTAGTCTGGTTTTGCACACCTAAAGTGACAATACTATTATCTTAGCTTCTAAAACTGCCAAATAAAAGACCCAATATAGTGGAATTACTTTTGTATTTGTCGCACCCACAGGAAAACGTAACACCTTTCCCATCCTATTTGATAATATATCTTTAGCTTCACGTTTTGACTCGTCATTTCATTTCTCCGTGGCTATTTAATTCCATCTCTTTGTAATTCAGCGCAATTCCAACGCCCACGGGACGGGCCTCCTTGCGCACTAATATAAACACTTTTGCAGCTGGAGGAAAAACAAGACAGAAAAAAGAAAAAAGCCACAAAAAAAGCGAGATCAAAAGATAACATCCCGAGAGAACCTATCCCCACCCGAAAAAAACAAACCAGTAACTGAGGCCAAGGTGGAATGATAAAACTCATGTAACGGTTGTTCCCCAGTGGTGCAGGCCGCTAGCTCTCCTCGCTAAGCTAATGGAGTCAGCAGGCTGCCAGTGTCCGTCTGCACCGGGTGGCGGGCGCTAGCTGGTCTCACTGTGGTCGAGTTTCACCTCCCGGACAGACCCGGGCGTTAGCCTCACCGCCTTGCTTCCTGTTTCTGAGATTTGCCTGTAAGTCCAGAATTTAAAACCCCAAAAAGTGTCCCGCACTCTCTCTCTCTCTCTCTCTCTCTCTCTCTCTCTCTCTCTCTCTCTCTCTCTCTTGAGATATTACAAATCTGCAGGCTTCATTTGTAAATCACAAATGTGCTTTAGACTAATTGCGTGTGACGCGTTCCCTGAGAACCGTACCGTATGGTTTTCCTCAACGCTCCAGCTGGTGTGCTCTCTCTAATGAGGTGCAAATGGAGAGCGAACGAAGCAAAGTGCTCTGTGGTATCAATCGGAATATTTGGGTCAGATGGGGTTGAAGGTTTGTGCAAGGGAGTTGACCACAAGCCAGAACTGTACGTCTTCCACAGGCTTGAGGCTTGGACCTGCTCGTACGTGCACACGCCTAAAGGATGTCACCGCGCCTGTAGGAAGCCTTGCCTCCCGGTCCGCACATGCCTGGAACACGCCCAGGACCTCCTGTTTCCCACACGTGACCGTTCCTTCTTCTGTTTTTATTAAATTTGTTTTATTGATGGGGACACTGGGGAGGCCGTGGCCGGGTGACTGGGGAGGCAAGTCCGGAATGTTCTGTCTCCAGCATCCAGAACCGTTGCAGCCACTTAAACGCCGGCTGATGCCATATTATAGCAAGAAATAATAAATCCACCACTGTTCCCATAACCATTGTGAACGTTTCCGTAGCCGTAGTGAAAATAGGCCGAGGTAGAAAACAAGCAGTATTCATCAAGCTGTTACCATGGGGACACAAACACATCACCAACAGTATGAGGTCATAAATCTGAACCCGGGTTAGAGCAGAATCCCACACAACTGTGAATATGAAGCCCATTGCCTCGCCTCGTCCCTCTAATATGGATCCCAATTATCCGAATGCGTCGACAGCACCAATCTGTCGCCGGCCGTGTGGAAGCCGCTTCCCCGTGAACAAGCAGGACTGCCGGGAACGCTGTCCGGAATGTGTAACAACAGTGTGTCGTGTGTCTCGGCCAAACGTTCCGACCACGCGTCAATCTCAGCGGCCGTGGCGCGCGCTGGGCGCAAGCGGGTACCAAGAGTGCCGTGGTGAGTTTGGTGTCCAGCCTCAACAAAGGCAGTCTGTGTGGCGCGGGGCCACGGGGCCGCTCTCCGCATTAGGGCCCCGGAGGAAATGGCCTCACTCAGCACCTGGTCGCTGCAGGAACGCTTTACGCTGTGTGGGGCGATCAAAGTGCAGCCCGAGACGGGACCTAATAAAAATAGAAAGAAATACTACCTTACACCAGTCAGTCTGGTAGAGAGGTAGAGAGGGTGGGAGATGGGGGGAGGGAGAGAGGGAGACAGAGAGGGAGAGAGAGAGAGACAGAGAGGGAGACAGAGAGGGAGACAGAGAGGGAGACAGAGGGAGACAGAAAGAGAGACAGAGAGGGAGACAGAGACAGAGAGGGAGACAGAGAGGGAGACAGAGGGAGACAGAAAGAGAGACAGAGAGGGAGACAGAGACAGAGAGGGAGACAGAGAGGGAGACAGAGGGAGAGAGAGAGAGACAGAGAGGGAGACAGAGAGGGAGACAGAGAGGGAGACAGAGAGGGAGACAGAGGGAGACAGAAAGAGAGACAGAGAGGGAGACAGAGACAGAGAGGGAGACAGAGGGAGACAGAGAGGGAGACAGAGGGAGACAGAAAGAGAGACAGAAAGAGAGACAGAGAGGGAGACAGAGACAGAGAGGGAGACAGAGAGGGAGACAGAGGGAGACAGAGAGGGAGAGAGAGAGAGACAGAGAGGGAGACAGAGAGGGAGACAGAGAGGGAGACAGAAAGAGAGACAGAGAGGGAGACAGAGACAGAGAGGGAGACAGAGAGGGAGACAGAGGGAGACAGAGAGGGAGACAGAGAGGGAGACAGAGGGAGACAGAAAGAGAGACAGAGAGGGAGACAGAGACAGAGAGGGAGACAGAGAGGGAGACAGAGGGAGACAGAGGGAGACAGAAAGAGAGACAGAGAGGGAGACAGAGACAGAGAGGGAGAGAGAAGGAGGGAGAGAGAGAGAAGAAGACAGAGAGAAGAGAGGGATGTAGTAAGAAAAGCGAAAAAAAATGTCTAGAGACAAAATCAAACTTCAGAAACTTTGTTTAAAGAGCACATTTCTCGTAGGGAATGCATTTAAAGCGCTTAATTTGGAGACATGGAGAATCTGCCTGCGAAAGACAGTGAGGGAAAAAGAATGGAAGAAAGCCGGGAAGCAGCCAGCTCAAAAGAGATGGAAGAAACGACCGAACGGTTACAGCAGGAGTCGAAGGGGAAGGCGGCGGCATCCGAACAAAATCCTCCTGGGGTTGTCGTGGTGACTGGCGGCGAGCTACGGGGGAGCAACAGAAATGCAACGCGCGGCCCCGCGCCGGGAGAGACGGGACACAGAGAAAGCAAACGGGGGGACGACCCGAGGGACTCCGTGTTGAAACGTTCTGACTGGAGTTCAAGGTTGTGTCTGTAGCGGCAGACTGGCGTGGGATGCATGAGGAATGAAACTCCATCCCCTCTGGAAAGTTCTCCCCGTGATACGGCAGGACGGGGCTGCGGCTGTACGTTGGTTCAGTGTCTGTTTTGACTATCTAAACGAAAAATTAGAGAGGAATTATGGGTGTTTCAGTTGAGCCTATTTGTCAAGGCTATACTCTGGGTTTGTCAGTCTGCCATTCACCCACAATGCCTTATTGCATTTAGGAACATATATTTGGACGCTTTTACCCTACAATAATATTATGCTTTTCCTAATGAACCAGAAAAACAACAACGCAGGGCTTAAATGAAATCTTGGTCGCAGGGATTCCTGCCTTAACTCATTTGCCAATGATCAATTTAACTTAAGCTGGTCTTTGGTAGTCTGTAAAAACACACAATTGCTTTCATGGCTTGATGTTTTTTTTCTTCACTTTTCAGAATGTGAAATACTGTTATAAAAACGTCATTGCTGTGTTGGCTTTGAATGAATAAATGCATTGTGCTCAAGTATGACTTTATATCTTAAAGTTGCTTTTAAAAAGTTATCTGATCACTGGTTGATTTCTCCCATCCAAATGGATAAGGACCTCGACCCTGGCCAGACAAAACAGAATTTATTTGTTAGTCCAATCTGAATTTAGACCAAAGATTGCTGTTTGTCTAAAACGAATGCTACTAGAATAATGGATTCAAGGTTGATTTAAAATGGCGTAAGGCACAGACACAAGGGGCAAAATCCCACTGTCACTTTCTGGTTGCTCTTTTTATTAGATATTAGACCAAACCTCTGACTGCCATGCCAATGATGGTCCACATTTGTGTTTTCTTCAGCATGTCTGACAGTGTTCTTTTAACAGTTTAGAAGGTGTAACACATCCAGTCTCGTTGATGTAACGGTATCGGCTATCAGAGTATTTTCTAAACACCAAATCCAAACTGATTTAACTGATCCTTGGTAGTAAAATAGGATTATAGAATCCAGCTAATTGTAATTAAATATATATATATATATATTCCTTTGAAGCAATGGCTTTTTGATTGACTACCGAAATGATGAAAAAGAAACGTCTGTGATTTTAATCTTGCGATTTTTGTTTCTGACCATTTTCTGAAAACGGCAAAAAAACACAGCCGTATTTAAACAGTGTATTTAATATTTTACAGCAAAACGGAAGTTACAATCAGATTTATTCTAATCCCTGAATTGTTTATGAGATCACTTCCTGTTACTAGTGAACAATAGTGATCTCATAATGTGACTGATTCTAATGCTTAACTCTCAAATAATGTTTACTTGCTTGTTTGTTTTGAGGGACATAAGGCCTTAACTTCACCAAAAGACCAAAGCCTGCGTTAAATCTTACAGCAGTTTACAGGCAATATTGGCAAAGATTACCATTACCGAAAAATGCTGTATGTCTGTCCAACTGGAAATTGCCTTTAAATGCTGCAATTTCTCTAACTTGCTCTTCGATTAAATCCAGGCCCGAAGTTTTTCTTAGAAACACATGAAGTCATTCAACAGAGATCCTGATCCTCTGAGATTCTGGTCCTTGTGGATTCTGATCGCTGAGAGGTATTGGAGTGGCAGTCTGTGGAACGAAACACGCGAGCAAGGTACATCCCTTAACGTGCTCTATCAGTACACGCTTCAGCATTATCATTTAGTGTTGATATTCTCTGAGTATTTATTCAAACTATACAGGAAGCCAAATCGAAGAGTGTGCCAGTGTTTCGCCTCTCTGTTAAACGTTGGCAAAGATTTGGAATGCACCCCGAGAACGGGAAGAAACTTTCCGCATGCAATGTGCCAATATAAATATTAATCCGTTTTTAAATATTCATTTGGGGATTTGCATCCTGCTTTGATCATAGGTTTTTATCGGACACTACTTTTTACGCTACAGCCATGGAACAAGGAGGACTAGTTCTGCCTCTCTCTTTAACCTTTCTTTATTTTCTCTCCATTTTCTATTCTCTCTTTCTTTATTCCTTTCTCTTTCTCATAAATTAATACTAAGCCAATGTCAAATTCTCTCAAAATGTTCAAAATGTCAATGTTTCTCACGACCAATATTAGATTACTTGACATTAACTAGCAAAAAGTACTCAAACAAACTAGACGAAGACAACATTTCATGCTAAACAGATGATTTATCTATATTTCAAACACAGTTTGTATTCACTTAATAAATATCACTATGTTCTCTATATTTGGTATTTTTCCCACAATGTGCATTTTCATGCTGCTATATCAAACAGATCAATATTCATTAACATTTCTAACGAAACAGTAGAGAGCAAACAGCACACAATTGTGACGGGAGATTAATTAATATTTAAATCAGACTGCACAAACACCAGCCGACTCACAGAATATCAATTACAATACAAATGTTTGCTCAGTACATGTTCATCGAACATGACAAACTCATAGGGCAAGTCAGTAAACACATTGTTCACTTTTCAGCGAGGCGCTAAGTTTGATGTTTTCTCCCAAAACACATGAACGACGTCTTCCCATTGAACCATACCACTGCCGAGACGAAAAAACAAAAGGTCTCTGAAGCTCTAACTTTAAAATGAAGCTCACTGTCAACTGTCGTCAACATACATACGGAAATTGACAGAAAGAAATAGAGAGTACAAACAGACACCTGATTCTGGTTTGAAGGGCAATTTACCAGAGGATATTTGACATATTTGATATCAGGTATACATTCAGATGTTCATAAGTCATCCAAGGGAGGACCAATGAGTAAGAATGAGCTGTGCAGGATAGAACGCAAGGGCCAGCAGTGGAATATTGTGCCCTCTACAGTTTGACAGTCACACAAGCCTCTGGGACACATGTACTGCTGGACCATGGGTTTTAATCGGACCTACTTCTACTTCAGCAAAACGTGATATTTCAAAAAATGTCTGTCCAATTAAGCAGACACATATTCTATTATGTTAATGTATTTTATACTTTAAAATTGTTTGTATTATTTTAAATTCTATAGGATCATTTCTGGAGTTCGGTAAACGTCCACGGTTGTTCGCCAAGTTATTCTTTGAGACTGCCAGGAGAATTTCATTGCCCATTACCTTCCATTTTACGTTAATGCCAGCGGATGAGGGTTAGAGTTGAGCCTGTTTGATCATGTTTTCAAAATCACTTAATATCAAATGACTTTTGTCGAGGTTAGAGAGGGTAAATGTGGTTTTCAAATGGACTCTTTCTTTCTAGGTATGGGCTTAATCACAGCACCAATAGAGAATGGGTGTTTTCACGCTGCATCCTAAGCCAGCGATGCTGGCGGAGTTTCCTCAAGGCAAAACATGACACACATGAATGTTTGTGGCTCTCAGAACGATTCAGTTAGATGTGCTCAAGCGTTGATAACACTATACCTAAAAGGATTTGTAAAACTGACAGAATCCAAAATCTCCTGTGTGTTTGGATCAAGACAATACTACAAAAATTGTCAATCTATATTCTGTTACCGTTAGGATTTACTATATTGACAATGTATGTGTATATGCACCATGTACTCTAACTAAAAAGAATAGAGCTTAAAGTACAACATTTAACTACCATTAACAAAGCATCATCAGAGAGGGAGACAGACTGGACTAAATGGAGAGGGGTGGAGAGTGAGAGGCACTGGAGAGGGGTGGAGAGGGGTGGAGAGGGAGAGGTACTGGAGAGGGGTGGAGAGGGGTGGAGAGGGAGAGGCACCGGAGAGGGGTGGAGAGGGAGAGGTACTGGAGAGGGGTGGAGAGGGAGAGGCACTGGAGAGGGGTGGAGAGGGGTGGAGAGGGGTGGAGAGGGAGAGGTACTGGAGAGGGGTGGAGAGGGTTGGAGAGGGAGAGGTACTGGAGAGGGGTGGAGAGGGGTGGAGAGGGAGAGGCACTGGAGAGGGGTGGAGAGGGAGAGGTACTGGAGAGGGGTGGAGAGGGGTGGAGAGGGAGAGGTACTGGAGAGGGGTGGAGAGGGGTGGAGAGGGAGAGGTACTGGAGAGGGGTGGAGAGGGGTGGAGAGGGGTGGAGAGGGAGAGGCACCGGAGAGGGGTGGAGAGGGGTGGAGAGGGAGCGGCACTGGAGAGGGGTGGAGAGGGGTGGAGAGGGAGAGGCACTGGAGAGGGGTGGAGAGGGGTGGAGAGGGAGAGGCACTGGAGAGGGGTGGAGAGGGGTGGAGAGGGAGAGGTACTGGAGAGGGGTGGAGAGGGAGAGGCACTGGAGAGATGGAGAGGGGTGGGGAGGGAGAGGTACTGGAGAGGGGTGGAGAGGGGTGAAGAGGGGTGGGGAGGGAGAGGCACTGGGCACTCAAAACAGCAGCTAGTAGAAGACCCCAAACAATGTAATTATTAGTCCTTCTCGATATGTTTCTTAACAGACTCAAAAAGTGTCCAAAGTGACTTACAGGAGCAACATGGTTTAACTGCATTACTCATGAAGAGGACAACACAAGGGTGAAATTTGGTAGGAATGAATGATTGGATTCAATGGGATCAACCTGAGTTTAACAATATCATCACTGTGCAAAGTTCTGCTCACATTAGGGTTAGGTATGTCTGGTTATAGGTTTAGGCATTAAGGCTATAGGTTAAGTTAAGGAATAAATGTTCGGTTAATAAGGTTACGGTTTAGGATGAGTACAAGAGGTTTAGGATCAGTACAACATTGGTGTAATAATTGAAAGAAAGGTGTGTGTGTGTGTGTGTGTGTGTGTGTATGTGAAATTCTTTCAATGTCGTTTAAAAAATATGGTCTAGAAAATGATTGCGATTTTTACATCTGGCAAACTGTCAGAAATGGAAAACCCATCAGGGGTTAGGACGTGAAACGTGCACTATTTCGGGAAATGGGTGAAACGGCGATGGTGAAACGCAGTCATGTGCGAGGAGCGCCGAAGACTTGCACATTTTGGAGAGTCTGGCTCCTTCAGCTTCCCAATCATTCGTGCAGCTCAGGCGGCGATGAGTGTTTTCTCAGTGGTAGTGACACGTCCGTCACGATCAGCCATGACGGCGACGGCTAATGGGACCTGAAAAAAACACACATTCTGGAGCCAGGCGTCATGCTGGGAATGTGCCTTCCGTTTCCCCGGTAGGGGCTCTATTGTGCACCTCACACAGGTCCCTGCTACCAACCATGCAGCCAGGGTCCTTCCATTCTGACGAATCACGAGGCAACGAAGCCCTTTGTATTCGGTGGGCGTGCCGATGCCCGGAACCCCATGAGGTCCTGTTAACTTTAACAATCAGGCCTGCTGTTTTGAAACGAGGCCGGCCGATTTTGATCACCAAAGCCAAACAGCCATTTGAATTTCATTTCAATTTTGTTTCTTTGGCCCCCGGAATCTTTTGGCCGGGCGAAACTGCAGCCCCGGCGCTCCGTTTATCTCCCCGCTAGACGGGATTATGACGCCCCGCTGATGCACTCCCCGGCGGACACAAATTGGATGTTTAGCGTTAAACGTCAAGGTTAAGTGACCTTGTCTTCTGAGGCGCGCCACCTCAGAAGTGGGTAAGACAACGCCTTGCAAGTGCTTCTGATCCATCAATCTGTCTATCTATCCATCGATCTGTGGCATTTTCTCCCATTTCTGCGGGAATTGAATCCGCTGTGCTTTCGGGATTTACGCGGCATCGTGCCGGCGATCCGGGGCACACTGAATTAAGGAGGTCTTCTGGTGGACTTTTGTCCTTGACGCGTGACTGTTGGTGTGGATTGATGTTGATCAGATCATGTATCTTGTAGGTTCCTCGTTCAATATTTCTCAGGAATAAAAGGTAGCCTTTTATATGCATGTTATATGTGTATATTGTCAATACCTCTGAATTGTACACATTAGCACAGTGAAAATGGATGCACATTATACAGTGAATACAGATATACATTATAGAGTGAATACAAATATACTTTAGAGAGTGAATACAGATATACATTATACAGTCAACATCGTATATATACAATATACGATGAACACAGTCAACTCATAGGAATAGTTTGAGTCGATATAACAATACAAATGAGTAACATTTCAAACACTGAATGTCTAACTTACGTGTATGTTTGTTCTCAATAGGACACAATGCCAGTAACAGATGGACACAGCACAGATGGAAACTACCCAGGTGTCTGAAGTTGTGAGTGATGATTGACCTTTATTGCACATCTGACCTCCACCTTTGGACCAGGATAAACGGGGTCTGTTGTTATCTTTAAGTCATTTTGCAGGCCTAGTCCTAAATGGATTTCATACACGCGATTTTGCCTCTGATCAACGTTAAAAGATACTACTTGAAAAAGTATTTTTCTTTAAAACATTTTTTTTTACATTTATGACTCATACAAAACATTTCCATTTTATTTTATAAATATTCACACCCTTGTAGTCAATATTTGACACCTTTTACAGCCATGACCTTCATGGCAGAATTGCTCAAGCTCCGTCAACGGAACTTTCATTTTAAGCCACTCCAGTGGCAGTATTTTTTGTTATGCTAATAAAAGAATCTTAAAGTCCCAGGTCACAGACGGCAGGTTTACTTCCAGGATTTCTGTATACTTTACTGCCTCCATTTTGCTCCCTATCTTCTGAAGATCATCTTTCAGGCCTTGATGCAGAGAAGCATCCCCACAACATGGCGACACCACCACCATTCTTCACAGTTTAGATCGTGTGACCTCCAAGAGGTGTTGTTAACCTGAAATTATGTGAATCATCTTAAATGCACACAGGTGGACTCCATTCAACTAACAACGTGATTTCTAAAAACAATCGGTTGCGCCACAAATCACTCAGATGGGTGAATACTTTTGAGAGCCTCAGTTTGTCATGCACCCAAATCCAAAGTGTTTGGTACACATTATCTGAACGTGGGACAATGGCATGTGAAACATTCAAATGAACGACCTTGACCATGCAGAGGAAACATGGGTGAAAAGGCTAACTGTGTTAGAAACATAAGAAGACCAGTCAGTGTGGGTGAACATGCACATGCATCACGGAGACCAATGTATAATTACAACTGTTTGCATTTCATTGAGAGACGAGAAACAAGGAACGAACAGGGAAAACGAACAAAAAGGCCCCCCCCCCACAGAGTCTCTTGTCAGTGTTTAATCACGACTTCAAAGTGTAATTGGACTTTTCATCCGTCCCTGTTGAGGCGGAATTGTAATGAGGAAAGACAGGTCTTAAGATTTATTGGCTCGCCTTGATCGTTGTAACTTGCCCTTTGTTGGGCAATTGCCCTGCACATCTGTGATTCATTACTAGCATGCGCGGGGTCTCCACCTGACATGATCAGGGGCTGGGAATAAAACCAGGAGCAGGCGACTGGTCACAGATAGAGGCGTCCGTAAACCTGTTGCCCCGCTACTTACGACGGACTAATAAAGACTCAGTAAGCGGGTGATTAGGAGTTTGCCGACTCGGTGTTCAGGTGTTTCGAATGTGTAGGTACATTTTAAATAACACAAAGAGCCCTGACCTGGGTACAATACTCAAAGCCTGTTGGATACACGACAGCTGCTCTGAGCGGTAAGCTATGCAACAGCTTGTTGTGGCCAGCAGACGATCTACATACTGTTATGCACGTACACGTGTTCAAAGGCTGTCTCGGCGTAGATGGATTTCACATATCCAATAACATTGAATGCACAGAAATAGAACAAGTAGAGAAGACATTCTACATCTATAACCTTTTTCTAGGTTTGGATTATAAATTGACCTTGTGATCTGATTGTGATCAGATCCGGATAAAGAAGCATTTTAGAGCCCGCTTAATGCAGGGATGAATACCAGGAAACAATCTGCACCAGAATCTGACATACTGCACACATACAAGGCACTTAGCGGTGAGCAAATTAAATGAAGGAATATAGGACTAAATGTTGAACACTTAATTTACTGCCAGGTTGATCCGCAAACATGTACATATTTACAGTTCTGTCTATAGTACGTGCATCTATGTTGATGTGGATATGGACAGATATGCACTTAATGATCAGTTAACAAGAACCAAGTGCTCTCGTCAAGGTGACACCGCTAAACACAAGAGGGCACACGGCTATTGCACAAGAACGTTCCCAGAGTGTTTACTCCACATATCTCTGTCCTCTGATTGGCTAATCCTATCACCCTACAACTCCTATTAAACGAACACAACGGCCTCCTAGTCCGATCCGCTTTCCCGTCTCCCTCCCGGCACAGACCCGGTCGCCCATTCCAATCTCGGCCTGTATCACTGTTTGTCTTTCACAAAGGTCAGCTGTTGGCCCTTAATCACATCTGTTCACTATCTGTTCATTGGCCCTTATCAGCCGGAGCTGCTGAGAGAAGGAAAAGAGGGGAGGCTTTTATCTCCGGGGCTTTCATCAGTTAGCCGACGCAATGAACTTAAATCACTCAAATGGGCTTTTCAATGTTGTCCTTTGCGAAGCTGTGCATGTCCACCGTCACATTGGATAGATGTGTGTGTGTGTGTGTGTGTGCACGCGTGTGTGTGTGTGTGCGCGCGTGTGTGTGTGTGTGTATGTATGTATGTGCGCGTGTGGTGTGTGCGGCGTTAAGACAGCCGAGTGAATGAATTGGAGTGAGGATGGTTGATGGCTGGTTAAGCTGCTGAGTCTGACTCCAGAGTTTGTTCCAATCCATGTGCATATTGTGTTCCTGTTTAAAGACATTTCCTGACATTCCTGAAACCACACCCAACGAATACCTAACCTTTAACCTTTAACCCGAACCCTAACACCGTACCATAATACCTAACACTCTTTCTTATGCATATGTTCTCTTTATCAGTTCATGGTTAACATGCAGGTGTTTTCTTCTACGCCACAGCACTAAAAGACATTCAACTTTATACATTCAACTAAAATACAGAAGAAGACTGAAAACCCTCACAAATGTAACATGATAATTGAACCCGTGGCCACTTTTCACAAGTCCCCCTAAGAAAAAGAATATTTTTCAAAAATTGGGGTTTGGGGTAAAATGTACATTTAGGGTGTAGAGTCCGAGTAAACGATAGAGGCTAGTGGTTCGGCTGAAACATATGGTTTGTGAGTTTAAAGACAGGGTTATGTTTAAGGTTTAGAGGATGTCGGATTTGGAATGGGAATACACTAATGTATCCCTCTAAGGATAGAGATTCCCAAAATGTGTGTGTGTGTGTGAGTGTGTGTGTGTGTGTGTGTGTGAGAGAGAGTGTGTGTGTGTGAGCGTGCGTGCGTGAGTGTGTGCGTGCGTGCGAGTGTGTGTATGTGTGTGTGAGCGTGTGTGTGTGTGTGTGAGTCTGTGTGTGTGTGTGTGTGTGTGCGTGCGAGTGTGTGTGTGTGAGTATGTGTGAGTGTGTGTGTGTGTGCGTGCGAGTGTGTGTGTGTGAGTATGTGTGAGTGTGTGTGTGTGTGCGTGCGTGCGAGTGTGTGTGTGTATGTGTGTGTGAGCGTGTGTGTGTGTGAGTCTGTGTGTGTGCGTGCGAGTGTGTGTGTGTGAGTATGTGTGAGTGTGTGTGTGTGTGCGTGCGAGTGTGTGTGTGTGAGTATGTGTGAGTGTGTGTGTGTGTGCGCGCGTGCGTGTGTGTGCATGTGTGCGGGCAGGTGTGCATTTGTGCATACGTGTACATATGTACATATGGCAGCAGATCGCCCTCCGCTTCAGGTCAGAATACTAATGGCTCTAACAGGGCTCCCTTTGCTCTCCAGAGGTGACTGGAGATTCGGTCGGTCTCCTTTTCAGCGCGAGGAGGAAGAAATGTGGGGGAGTTGTCATCATCATCATCATCATGTAAAGCACATGGCATTCCCGCTCAGTGCCCTCGGGCCACTCTCTCCTCGGCTGTGGCGTTTTCATCACCACTTCAAACGCTCAATCACCAGGTACTCAGGATTACTGGAGAAAATGTCAAAACACTTGATTCCAAGAGCCGGTCTCCAGTCGTCTATGAATTATTAATTCCATTTCCCCCCTCATTGGGCCGATTGTTTCTGAGGGAACAGTGTTGTATGACGGGGGGACGGGGGGGAGGACCGGTCGTTGTGTATTGGGTTGCGTGCGGCTCGAGGCAGTGAATTTATTCCTTTACATCCGTCCCCCCTCCTCGCGCTGTTTGTCAAATGGCAGTTTGGGGGAGATCGAAATCACTGTCGGACCGCTTCACTCGCCACACAAACGACAACAGCTGGAAACGTCGAGCGACTGCAGATCTGTACAGCGGAGACGTGTACGAGGGCCTTGCTGTGGGTCCATTTCCATCTTTGCCAGCTGTTAAAAACGAGGCCACAATAACATACAAAACCTTACAGATAGGACGCGAGCTTCAGGAGACGGAGGTCCCAGAACCGCCGTGTTGCTGAGGAGAATCGGATGGCGAAGAGCGAACGCCGGAACATCATCGTTACGCGCAAGCAATTAGAGTTCATATCTTCCAAACACATACCACATGCCATTTAGTGCTCTAACATATATATGGCTGACAGAGTCTGTCTTCCACTCTAAACTCAAACACCGCCTCACAGAGAGACGCCGCCGCCGCACCAAAGCAGCGTGTGACAAAGTGTGTGTTAGTGTGCAGCGAGCGCTCAGGGCAAAGGGTTCACGGGGTCCCCTCGTTTCTCACTCTCGCCGCAAATCTCCATGGTTTCATTTGAAGGGCCGAGTGATTTAACGAGTTGGAAATGGCAACGAACCCCTGCGGGAGTTTTTCTGTTTATAGCGGAGGCTTGGCTAACTCCACATCTGGCTGTAAAAAAACACTACATATAATATTAAATATTTTACCTGGGCTCGCTTTATACTTCATCCGGTTACCTGAGACGCGACACTGAATGACGTGGACGTGCAGAGTGGCTTGCTGGGCGAACTGCTGAACGTATATCACAGAGATTTCCGATAATAATTGAACTTGGGCGTGGCTTAGGCGCTAACAAATATTTCTTTCCACATTTTAATGGCCCAAACCCCGATGTGAACAGTCATAACGTAAGCTACTGCCTGGTCAACGCCGGAGGACAGGTGAGAATTTAGAGGCAGGACCCAACGCCGTCAATCAGACTGCTTAGCAGACTCTTTAAAAACATTGTAATTTGTCCCAAGTGAAAAATAAAAGAGTTGCCAGTGGAAACATGAGCTTCAGACTTCAGATCCATCAGCTTGCTCCAAGGCCTTGACGTCTCTTTTGATTTAGTGATTGAAAAATAGTTGTTTGAATTATTTGCACTAAAACCCGGAGACCGTGGATTTCCTGTTAGACAAAGATGGCTGTGGAAATGTCTGTTTTCCTCTGAACCTCTCAATTTAACCTTCTTCCTTAGTTCTGTTATATGCAGAGTTAATTGTCAATCAATCATCACAAATCCTTCTATCGTCGAATAATGAAAAGTGCGAGGGAGCACATCTGGACACTGCGTCCGTACACTCAGGCCAGGGAGACTGTTCACTGAAATGTGAGCGCCCAAATTTCTCCAGAGCATTAATTAAGCCATAAGGTCCAATTTACTCTCTGTAGACCTCCAAAATAACATTTTGTAGAAGCAAAGATCTGGAAAAGTATATAAGACATTGCTTGAGAATTGAAAGTTGCTACATCCTTTTATTTACCACACACACTGTTCCTAGATCTGGCCAAACAAAGCAACTGTGAAGGGCCTTGGTCTGGGGGGCTGCAGCCAGAGCTTTAGAGATGTGCTATGCTGGTATAGGCACAGAGCTTCAACTCTGAAACAAAAATATGTGAAATAGTTGTATTTTTTATGTTCAATAAATTGATATTATGGGATGTTGTGTGTAAATCAGAGGAAAGAACAAACACAAAATATGGTGAAAATGAAAGGAGTCTGAATACTTTGTATAGATACAGAGAGATAAAGTGTATAAGTGGATTGGAATGAGGTGCTTAGAAAGTGCAGCTCAGGCAACAGTTTGTCAAATGAGTGAGGAGATGAAAGAATGACAGCCAAAGGAAGTGCAGACTTTAGGACTGACCCGTGTAATGTATCTGTTGGAGAGAAGATTTCTATTGAACGAGCTGAGGTACTCACTGAATTTGCCGGTGTGTATGCGGAAAGTGGCCAATCACCGGTGCATAAAGATCACATTGAGTTGAGTATTGTACTAATGGGTTATTAATGACCAAACTACTATCCAATAAACTACTATCAAATTTATTCAGATGACTGTTGGTGGCAAGCCTGTAATTTCTATTACTAAATTCCAGGACTGGTAGGATGGTCATTTTTTTTTACGTATTATTATGTTTTGCAGCATGTGTGAAGGAAGTTTGGTTTCAAAACCGAACATTTGTCACGATTGTGGTGAGTTGCGTTCCACACGGGGTGTTTAAAGGGGAGCACTTCTGTGTATTGTTTAGATTAGGAGCACAGCTGTTTCGGTTTAGCTAAGCTTTAATCAGTGGGTTATTTAAGTTCCTTGTTTAGTGTCCAGGGATGGACATACTAAAATGGAGATCCATCTCAGGTGAGAATGTTTTTAGGTCAGGACAGCAAGGGGTAGTTTCCTCGATTCTGTGTGTGGTATGTTACATACATCAGATGTATAGAATATGGTGTCAATTTCATGAAGGTGAACGAGAGAGTCACCTACAGCCCAGTGACCCATTGTTGATTCATAAAGAGAATTGTGCTAAACTGAGAATCAAACTCTAAAGGAACACTCACCGAAACAAACAGTGGTTAAAACAGCGAAGCCCTTAGATTGGACGAACTCTGCATGGTCAGAAGAGTAGCTTTCGCACCAGACAGGGCGGTTCTCTGAGAAACCGAGGCTGCCAAGTCGGTTGATTGGGATGAGGTAAACGGAATCAAAGGCTTTGGCTGTTTAATAAAAACAGCTGTACGGTTCTGCTTGCTGTCTACGGCAGTTATGATGCGGTTTGTGATGCCCGATCTGAGGTCAGAATGCACAGGAGAGGGAATCCAGTGGAAGTCGGAAGAAAGCGGGTTAAAATGGTGGGTTATCTGTTTCTTAACTAGACATTTAAATAGATTCGAAAAGCACGGCAGGATAAAGATTGGCCTGTCACATTTTGGGTCTCGTTTTTGCCACCTTTGAACGACACGGGTTGACAGCAGCGGTTTTCCAAGCTAGGGGAATTTCAACATTTAGTAATGAGATTTTGAGCAGGATGGCAATTGTGGACTGCTATAATAACTGCCAGAAGCATCACCAGACTGGGTCCTGACCACCAAGACCAGCTGGTTTATAATGGTCAACATTTTAAGGCTCCTTTCAAACATCTCTCTCCCGAACTGGATAAACCTGACGAAATAACGGGAAAACTTAACTGGCACAGGATGCAGAAGTGTCAGCTGTGGGAATAGGCATTGGACATTTTGCTAAAAACTGAGTAAACCGATTCCTTTATTCCGTTATAGGCGAACAGGTGAACTCCAGACTCTGTGCTTTTGATCAGCTCAGCCAATTTCGATGGCGAACCATCCCAACCACTTTTAAACGGAGCGTGTTCATTATAGACACTGGGGAATGTGGCCAAATAGATCAATGTGTTCAACAGTGGGTGGCAAATTCTGTACCATTGTTTAGAGGCCATCTCATGTAGGAAGACCTGCTCATTAGTGTGTTATAGCAGAACGTTGGGCAATAAGGCTGTTTAACTAAGGTTCTGTTGCTGACATAAGCAAGATTATACATAGAATTGCAGACAAATGCCACGACGAAAGTGTAAGCTGAGTAGGAAACTACAGCTTTCTTACAGAAGCATTTCTGCGTGAACATGTTACTTTATGGATAACATGTATGAATTTGTAGTCATCTATTTCAATTACAACGAATTCCGAAAGGGCAGAAAGCCTGAACCAAGATTGGACATAGTTACCTACTTAATGTACATTGATAATATGCCATGGTAACCATCTCATTATCTAGTCGGCATTTCCCATTTGAATAAAACAAATTCCATTCACCGAATGGGTACGTGAACTTCACATTAGCATGTCATTATCCATGACCTTGGGCAATTACAGCCACCACTCTGGAGGTTGGCTTTGAGGCAAATAAATGATATCATTGAACGTCCTGTGACTTGGGCGTCTGATAACACGAGCAGCTTGCCCTTTTCAACGGCACGAAAGAACAGTTGTAATTTGACATTTATTGAAATCATTTAATTCAACAAATGGCTTTAGTTTTCTCTCACTGCAACCAATTGCTGGCTTGACATTGAGTCTTCTGGCGGAAGAAACGTGAGCTATGGATGCTCCTAAAGACCAAGATTTTAATCAATGTCACAACTGGTGAACATTAGGTTCCCATCTCCGGGGATTTTTGTGGGAACTTCATGACAATCAAGTTGGACTTCCGCGTAAACATAACAAGAAGGTGGAACAATATTTAAAAAAATATCAACGTTACATAAGTAACATTATTTATTGTAGTTTATCCAAGTTCAAAATGAATCCCATTAATTCAAACCGTACAGCTATTGCTTAACAATTGTATCTCATTAACCGAACAAACAACCATTTGACTATTAGCTTTGGTCTTTGTGAGTACGCGCTTTCAGGAGACGCTTACAGCTTTGCAATTAACAATGATAATTTAAGGAGAGATTCACCGGTTCTCAAATATTACATTGTTTTTGTGTATCCCTGGGCAATGTTCTGACTACACCTGTAATTATCCAGTTGCTATGGGTTTCCTGTGGCCGTTGTAACCCATCAGAGATGGAATGTGTTGTTACAACTTCATTTCGACGCACTGTGAATGCTTACGGTGCAAGAGATTTTGTAATATCAGCTCAGAGATGCAACCCGAAAAAACCCTGAATTACCAATCAAAATAGGTGAATATTACAAAACCAAACCCCGCTGACATGCCTCACGGGATGGACGAAGCTTGACATCAATTTGATTTACTTTCAGAAACGGCGGGTTTAAATCTAACGGGCTGAGCGTGTTTTTGGAACACTAGTCCGTGAAACACACTCAGCGTCATGATTTTCCTGTTCGAAAGCTTGTGTCAAACGAGAAAAGGCGGGCCCTCTTCAGCTTCGTCGAGGTATTTTAATCAAATCGACCGCAAATGCAAATATTTATTTTACCCGCCGCGCGTCTCCACTGTGTGCATCTATTTAAATGGAAATGAGGCGGCTTTCTCGCATTTTACCATCTTCAATGAGATCTCCGCTCCTTTTCAATTTAATGGTGACTGTTGATCCCAACCGGGGTTTGTCCAAGCTTGTTTTATCCAGTTCACTGTTATCTCTTGTTAAATCTAATCTGATTCGTGTATGAAAACAGACCACCGCCGTTCATTTCCTACACAAACTGTTGCTCTGCTTTCCCACCGCGCTTCAAGCACTTCCGTGTCTGATAACATGGCCGGAGTGGCACGCAGACCATCAAATCTAAATCTTATTATGCAAATACATGTAAATCACCTCTCGGAACTCGTCAAACAAAGAGTTAGAGGTTCAGTCGGAACCTGTACTTGAGTTGCCGGCCCCGAAACGATAATGAAAAGCACTCGTGCACCCTGACAATGCGTTTCTGGTAGAAAGTGTGGAACCAATACGTTGTTAGTAACTGATGAACCGGACGTGTTGGAGACTATGGACATATCTCGCCCGCTGTCGTATCACAACATTTGCCATCGTTATCATTCTCATACAGGTGACGGGGTTAATTTGTCTCATCGACGCACGCACAGGCGCCTCTTGCGAGCGCCCGAAACGGAGAGAGCGCCGAACACATTATTAAATAAACGACATCCAACCTGCGTTCGTCGCGCATTAACCCCTCGGTGCCCTGACTCATCCGATGTAATTTTCTCTAACCTGAGGCGCAGCACGACATTGATTTACCTCCAACAGATTAATGAGCTGCTCTGGTTTCATTAACAGTGATAAAATTACCATTCTCCTGAAACACGGGCTCTCTGTGTGAATAATGCTGATGACTCGAGTGCCACGAGGACCACCTGTTCAGGAAACTACAATCTGTGCGGAGGGTCGGAGGGGGGGGAAACCAGAGGCACTGTATATCGACTATTGTAACTGTGCTGTGTAAGTCATGTGCCCGGGTACAGTATGTCTGGATCTGGCACTGTCCCGTTGCCTGCGTTTCGGATGGAAACTGTGAAAAAAACATGACAGTTTGCGCTCAATGCCGAAGATCGAGTTTCCGTGCCCGAAGCACCCTCATTCACCGTGCAGAGAGGAGACATCTGCTTGCACTTACGAACTGGTTCTGTTTGCATAAAAGATATTGAAATAAATGGGGGAATCTATTGGGGAAAGAGACAGTCAGGACACGGGAATGTTCTCCGAGTGATGGGGAAGACGTGATTTATCCTCTGGCGCTCGAGCCAGGATACACAGTCCATAACAGCGTCGATATTCTGAAGCGTTCAAACTTTCTGCCATTTTATGACGGTCTAAAACACCGTATTTTCCGCAGCAGACCTTTGCTCCTCTTTGGCTTCACCTACAAAACATTGTTCCCAGCCTCTACAGCGATCTCTTCCTCCCCGTTCGGTCTCTCTCGCTCTCTCAGCCTCAACACAGATGGTGCTCATTAATGAAGAAAGGCAGCCCTTCACAATCTTCTGTTTCGGAGAGTGAGAGAGGGAGAGAAAAAGGGAGCGAGTGGGAAAGAGCTACGGTGAATGAGAATCAGCTGGCCGAACGCGGAATCAATTAGAAGCAGCTTGTCTCCCCGCCATTAATTATGCTAAAATATGTGTTAAACGAGGGAAATTAACATCGCAAACAGAGTGTATTGTTACCGCTCACCGCTGGGTTAACGTGTGCCGACGTTAAAGAAAGGCACGAGTACACAGGACCGCGAAGTGAGGGTGTGGGATCCGGGGCTTGTTTAGAGAAAGATCTTCAAAGGGAAAGAACAGGCTTGTCGTAAATCTTTTACCACGCCCGAGTGTTAAACATGGTCAACAGATCTTTTGAAAGCACCAGGCAGTTCTTACGCCGTTTGCGTTTCGTGCGAGCATTACGAGCTCTCCGTTTTGTCATCTCTGCAGTGTCACGTTCCCCGTGTCATTTGCACACTGACTGGCAAAAAAACGCTTCGAGTTAGAACACTTAGTCGCAGATGTGAGGGATCGCAGAGGAAAGGAATTCAAATGAGAAATGCCAACGTTCACCTGCCAGATGATTCCATTGGACACGTGAAGCTTGGTCATCTCTTTCCTCTAACCATGAGACAGTAGATGGAAAAGCTCGACTGAAAAGAGTAAAATACTTTTATAAAGTATATATATATTTGATTCATTGCGGAATATTCAAGTATATGCATAGCTGCATTTTAAAATGTATCTCTTGTTTTTTAAAATATATCTTCTTCTGGCACAGGAAATAAGCTACAATGTAACAGGAAATAAGTAAACAGTGATTTGTCACCTCTGTCACCTGCTTGGTGTGTGTCCAGTCGAGACTGCGGTACAACCTGTCGTCGTGGAGAACTCTGGGGCTTGTTGTTTTTTTCGCAGCTTAAGATTGCGAGGCACGATTTGGCTCAGAGAGCGTGCCGTGACTCCGGTCGTGCGTTATCTTGTTAGGCGACGCCTGGGGTGCAATCTCTTGGCAAAGCGGAGCTGTCGAAGTAGCTCGCTGGGGGCTCGATCGGGGCCTCAACTGTCGTTTGATTGTGAAAAGGTCAAGCACGGCTTTGTGGCAACATCACACAAGGGTCTGAGATGTTAGAAGACGGGCACGAGAGGAACACTCGAACCGAGAGAAAAATGAAATGAGCGCCGACAGAGGAGAGAACAAGGTAAGAGGAAGAGCCCAGAAGCGAAGTATAACTAATTAGTCTGTCTTTCCTGTTAAGTGTTCCCCAATGAACGTCAGGGTCCCGCTGCTGAAGAGAAAGGAAGCTACTTCATCTGGTAATTGGCAAAGAGGGGGGATCTCGGTATCTTTAGAGGGTTGCCAATTCATATTCTTTTCATGGTTAGTGCGGCAATAAACAAACCGGGTCTGCACACCATCAATGAAACAAGCAGGTTACCTGCACCGGACACACATCTGAGGAACACGAGAAGGAAACGTCGTAACGATAAACAGATGAGAGGCCTGGAGTGAAACGGCTGTGCTAGTGTGTTTCCATTACCGCAACAACCCAGAGAGAACAGAGGGTTTGCTCCGTTATCCCAGTTCGCACCACTAGCCAATAAGAACTAGCCAATAAGAACTAGCCAATAAGAACTAGGTTAATATCCTCCGACTCTGATTGGAGGGGTTTCAGGTACGTCTGAGAGCCACAGTCCCCAATGGGTTTAAGAAAAACATAGAACTTTACGCTCGTGAAATTTGCATGATATACACGCACACACACGTGTGTGTGTCTTTGTGCGAGAAAAACATACATACGGATGAACGCGATTGCTATTACTTAAAATCGAGAGCTCCCGGATGACGGCGTGCACCTCTGGTTGGACAGAGTCGCGGAACGCCGCAGTTCATTCGAGATGGCCGACGCAGATACGGTGAACGGGTTGTGCCAGGCAGAATGCTCTGTTAGATGCGTTTTTCTGGCAACGCCATTAGCTGGTCGGCGGGCTAAGGAAACAAATAGCAGCCAGACACAGGGTTTCATCTCCGACTGGGAATAGGTGGTGTGTGTGGTGGTAAATATAGAAAATAAGAGCAATGCTAGATAGCCACCCCATCTCAATGGGCCCTCAATTATCCCCTCTCTCCTTTATTCGTCTCCCTGGGTTACCAGTTTCTGCCTCGGCATGAGATGCCCGCCGCGTTCACCGCCATCAAACCCGATTTCCAGAACACGACTGCTCCATCTTCTCTAACCACCACTATTTTCGTCCACCTCGCCATCTCCACTGAGGGAACACAAATGGGTCCTATCCAGGAGACGGGGTGCTGGGCAAAAGGTATAGTCTCCGCTCACTTTTCACGAGGTACGGTCTTCACTTTCGCCTCCTATAGCTCATGGTTGTGATAATTTAAAGGAAAATTTGTATAAGTGTATGCTTTTTCTATATCCCCTAAAGGAGTTTGCTAATTCCTCCAGGACAGTTGACTTCATCCGATATATCGTAAAAACTGTCAGAGCAGCTCTTTGGGTGACAGTGATACAGTGACATGGACAGAACTGGGCGGTAAGCTGAAGTTTTGAAGCCAAAACCAGAGGCCACTTTCAGCGGTAGCTTTATTTGTTTGCGAAATTACCAAACACCGATTGATACAATTCTTAAATCATATTCCCTCTGAACACTCAAAATTCGCCCAGCACAGGACAGACAATCCATTCTTTAATTGAAATCGGTTGAAGCCTGAAATTTTTTTATTCGCCGTTACGCATCACAGGGAAGAGAACTGCCAGAAGTGGCAAATCCATTTTTATGATTTTTGCATCTTTAGATTTGGCCACATTCAACCCTGGTCTGAATCAAGTTTCATTGCTTAAATGCATGAGCCGTTTCATTTAATTAGACACAGGTCGAATAACAAAATGTACAAAAAAACGTACAAATCTAATTTCTGCAGACATTTTTTTTTACTACAAAAACGGCTCATCAACCTCAGACTGCAATTTACTTTAGGTGAAGACATAAACAATGGTAGAGCTCGTGTTTGATTGAAACAGCAGCTATGAAAACTTTGATAATGAAATGTATTTGTAGCCACTCGCACAATATAGACACATGTAACTCACACTGTAAACCAGAGATATTTCCGCTATAGACAAAAAGCTTTATTTGTGTTTTTCCTTTTTTCCTCGTAGCTTTCATTTGCCAAGACATTTCATATGAAATCAAAAACATGTTTCATCCACTTTAAAACTAAGAAGGAATTGATTTGATAAGCACACCATGTTCTTCACCTTTAAAAAAAAGTTTTACAGGACTACAAGTACCAGAATGCATTGTGATACAAGCAGAAAAACAACAACAATAGCAAACGGCTGACTTCTCTAGACGTGTTTGACTGCAGAGACTGGTACCATCATCGTTCTAGTAAATTCATGGGTCTACATTATATTTTCATATCACATATGAATCATTTCTGCTGCTTTTTTGAAAAGTAAAGTAAAAAATAACACGAAATAAAGTAAAATATAAGTTGTATTTAGCAAACTTTTTTTATAATGTTGTTTATTTCTGTGTTCCCTCAGATGGTCTAGGCCAGCTCTCTTACAAACTTTGGACCAAACCGTAGAGAGGCCGTGTTCTGTCACAAAACCGCAACACAGCATCCTCGTCCGCTTCGTTCCCCCTGTCTTTTTTTTCTCTCAAAAGAATTGGACGATGTATAAGTACTCCAAAGTCCCACCGCAGTGTCTCCCTCCATTGCTGTCCCTTAATAGGACACATGGAGGCCTGTGTCCCTCAGTTTTCCACAGCGGACGGGAAACGCACTTTGTCCATTCCCCTCGTAATGCAGAGCCTTTACTCGTCAAAGTAACCCACCGGTCCATAACCCACTGGTCCGTAACCCGCTGGTCCGTAACCCACCGGTCGGTAACTGCGGTAGCGACACTCGGGCAAAGGGACCAGACTTAGCGATGGCCGTGTGTCAGACGGCTTAAATGTCACGCGGTGAAAAACTAACATTCAGAGGATGAGAGGGACAGAGAGAATGCTGGACGGGGGTGGCTGGGGGGGAGACGAGAGACGGGGAAATGAAAAGCGAAACCAGAAATTCACGAAACACTTCACCACCACAGGATGTACGATTCTACTCGGCACCGCGGCTCGAGACGCGTTATGAATTCAGCACCAGCGGAAGAAAGGCAAATTTGAAACAGTTCATTTGTTCGCGTTTTTACATAACATTCTTGTTTTTTTTTTCTCGCCGTATCACAAAAAGATCCTCTTTAAAAAAAATCTACACTGCACTGTCCGTGATGGGGACCCCCCCATGGCGTGATTCGGGGGTCATCGAAGAGCTCTGTGTCCCCCTTACGACCTCAGCCGATTGGCCACGACGCCACCGCCCCACCCGCAACCCCGGTATAAAAGTTACACAAGCGTCTTTGGCAGATTTACAGAAAAGATCCCTGTCTGTTCTGAATTGCTACTGCTAGAAATTGCCAGGGTGTTATAGACCGGACAGGGACACTAGACGAAAAGAAGAGAGTGGAGCAAGAGAGACAGGATGAGGACAGAAAGAGATATCGATAAAGAGAGTAAGGGAGAGAGAGAGAGAGTGTAACAGAGAGACATACAGAAGGGCATCTAAGATCTTTCACTGCTGGAGCCAACGTGCCGATGAAAGATACTGGGGAACCACACGGATACAGAATGACCATGTACAGATGGACTACTGGGCAGCGTAATCGCAGACACCAACAGAGAAACTCAAACACAAGACCAAGGTGACACGGGAACGTTGTTCATTGGCCGCCCTGATTTCTGGGTAGGGACGCCCGTCCTGTCTCACTTCCGCTCGAACGGCGCCCGTGTCCCCGCGATCCTCGGCAGCTGGGAGACAGTTTTTTAAGGCCTCCAAGGGCCTCCATCCTGTCCCCGTGGGAGCGTTCTCCTAAACCCCCCTGGACTTGTGTTGTGTGGTGGGGGGGGGGTTTGCAGGGCAGATGTCAGGAAGATGCAGGATTCTGGTTGGAGGAAGGAGGGGCAGCATACTTTTACAGTGTCCAGGTGGGGTCTAGGAGCCGAGGTGACCAGAGTATGAGGAGGACGCGCACGTGACACAAGCACGGGTGGAGGTGCTGCTCTCTCCTGTACAGGAAAAGTGGAGGTGTCTCTCTCTCCCCTACAGGACGGGCTGAGGGTGGAGGTGTCTCTCTCTCCTGTACAGAACGAGGCGGCAAACTGTAAATGTGGTGGGTTTGGGAGGCAGATGGGCTGATTCAGGCGGATGAGACCACTGAGCCCACGGTGCTATGAGGAGGACAGGAGCAGCGTGAGCAACATGGCCGACATCAGGGACACGCAGGGGACAGTCAGGTAGCAGCCACCGGTGCTGTCATCTGTCAGGAAGGGCTCCGGGGACTCATACACAGAGTCATCTGGGAGGGAGAAAGAACAGGGGGGGAGAGTGTGGGAGAGAGAGGGAGAGAACAGGAGCGAGGGAGAGGGGAGAGAGTGGGAGCGAGAGAGAGAGAGAGTGGGAGAGGGAAGAGAGAGGAGGGAGTGGGAGAGGGAAGAGACAGAACAGGACAGAGAGAGTGAGAGGGAGGAGGGGAGAGAGAGTGACAGAGGAGTAAGCATGGATATTGTTCGAACAGGTAGCAATCTAATACAATGCAAATCTTTGTGCATCTGGATGTGTCTGGGTTCTGTTCAAATCCCTGGGAACGGCGAACACGCTCAAAGCCTACATCGATGCCCTGTGGTGATTTTCTTCCCGTGACCCAGATATGTTCCGTCAATCGTCATGCACACAAGTCCCGCGCTGTTTACTACTCTAACTTTGACTGTTGACAAGAGCAGAGTGAGGAGCGCTTCATGTTCCTGACAGGTCTCCGCTGGGAGAATCATCTGGAACGCACGAGTCACGTCAACGAGAGTGACAGGCGATCAACTAGTGGGCGGGGACTAATGTGGTGCGCGGATTTCCGTTTGGAAACACCCGAGGCTAAGGTGTGACTCGAGTCTCTGCGTTTGACTCGAAGTCGAGACGCCAGGCTGGGCGTGTCCTAAAATATTAAAAGCCTGTATTGATTGGATTTCGTTCAGCCGTCGCGGTAGAGATACCCTGATGTTCCTGGTGGGTGTTTATTGAAAGAAACGGATTCCAGATTTGTGTTTCTCCTGGCCTACGAATCTTTCATGTATACGAACAACCGGACATCAGTTCGGTTCATGCTAAATACGCTTTATAGACCTTTATCGATGCGTGCACCTGCTCACAATAAACCAGACCGAGAATATCGCACAGCATATAAACCACACCCTGTGTAGCTCCACCTCAAAACACTCCCTCACCGTGGAAAAGATTTTGCTCAAATCAAAGCCAACACGTTACGCAAATTTATAACCGCTTGTGGCTGAACACTATTTGTCTAACTTCCTGTACATTTAGTTAATTATTAACAACAAGCGTGTTTACCAGCTAATTAAAAGATAGAGGCTAATTGCTTTACATTTGTTGTTAAATGATTCCTCACTCTAAAAAAAACCTCGGCTCTAGACTTGACCTGCCGGTACATGTAGTGCTCGGTATCAGTGTGAAGGGAGTTTGGGTAAACCACGTTTAAAAGGTTCCTTCTAAGGTCGACCAAGAGATCAGCAAGTTCATGCGATGACCTGTCTGTTTAAGACCTTTAATATACAAAAACAACCTGGCCAAGTCTCCGGCTAGCCTCTGCCAAAACCACTACCATATTTCCTCTGCCCAAGTCTGGTTTGTGGCTGTTAATTTTTATCCCAGACGGTAAAACGCTGAAACTCTTTTTAGCTGTTTTGGCAGAAAAGAAACCGCCTCCTATTTTATACTCAGTTATTCCCAAACCAGAGACCTTGTTAAAAAGATGCACTCTAGAGTTTTTCTTGAATTTCACAACTGGTCCTCATTTTTGTTCACATTGTTAGATCCTGTAAATGTGTTCTTCCTTAGCCTATTTCATTTGATACAATACTTGTACATTATTTATGTCGTATTAACACAAATGAGACAGAGCTGAGGTTAACCGGCAATATGTACGGTCAAGTGGCAGTCTGTTTAAGGGAAACTGAATCGTGGATTACACTTCGTTTTGGCTCACAGTTTTATTTTACTTTTAGGGTTGAGAAAAACGTAACATAAAACTGTAAAAGCCTGACAATTCTTTATCTATTAGTAACCTCGGAAATGTCACAAAAAATCAAATCACCATGTCACATCAACAAAAGTCCTCGTAACATTTGACTATGAGAAACTCCAGTATGCCTTTAATCTTTCCATTTGGCTCCATGACAAAGGATTGCAAACACACACGCTCTATCTCTATCTTAAAACAGACACACAACACTCTTTCTTTATTTGAATAGCCAAAGAAGCGAAAGAAGCATTTATTGGAATCTGCGGTTCAATCGAGATTTACGTGTGGATTTTGGCGTGGATTATCTTGGAAGCTGGGAATTGCATTTCCATAGAGAGATCCTGTGTGGGTGGGAGCCTGTGAAATATATATGTGCATATTTACAATTGCAGTATGGTGGAGAATGTGGGGGGCCTGTCAGTTTAAAACCTTTATTATACAAAACAACCTGGCCTGGCCTCTGCCATCGTCTGCCCGAAAAACCACCATAAATCCCTTTGACCATGAAGTGTCTTGTATGTGACTGTCTGTTTATTTGCTTCTGCTCAGAGAAGGTCAAATCCTAATCTTGTTTGGGGTGGGTGAGATTGAACCCGAGTGTCTTTTGGCAGAATAGAAACATTCTTCTCTTAAACATTTAGTCGGGTACTCCAAAATATTGAGTCAAATGTATGACTTTCAAATGACATATCATAGTTTTTAACTGGCCGGTGAAATTGATAATCTCTAACATGTTTATTCTCCATTATACAGAGATAATGGAATAACGTCACAAGTCCGGTGAAACTTTGAAATTAAAATCCCCAAACTTGAGCTCTGGGGGTTTTTTCTCTCTTGGCAAGCGACACTGTTCCAAATATTGACACAGTAGTGTCAACTGTGAAGGGGGTTTAATTCCTCTCCTTTTCTCCAAAGACTTTGTACAAATAGCTAGGACTGAATGAATGCCTTCTGAGTCCGAACAGACGCGTAACTCTTTAGTTCAGATTTTAACCGGCCACGTCTGCTTTTACCGTGAAACCCTTTAACTGCAAGCACATGCCTGGAGCAAAACAGAGTGACGTACGGAGGCCGAGGGTTCCTCGCAGTCCCTGAAAAGTGACCCGTACGGTTCTGTAACGTAACTCGGCGACTGCAGTGCATCAGGGCAGCCTAAGGACCTCGATACATCAAGTTGTCATTTTAAAGAGCAGTGGAGAACGTCACCTCACACCAACGCTGGTCTGAGGTTAAGTCAACTTTTAAACCCCGTATTTACTTCCTGTTCCCGGCCCTGCAGGCCGACGCCCCCCGGTGACATGTTAAGCTGGCTGCGACCGGCTCCTGCGGGAAACCATGGCGACCGGCATTGATGAGCGACAACTTGTTGCTGGTCTTAGTTTGGATTGTTATCTGGCCCTTGTCAGATGAATTGTTTCCACCAGAGCGAGTGTGTGTGTTTGTGTGTGTGTGTGTGTGTGTGGGGGGGGGGTATATGGTTGTGTTCCTGAGTCCTAGTGGTTTAGCTCAAATGACCTGGGATCCTAAACAGCCTCACTGTGGATGATAGTGTGCTGAGTAAAGACAGATATGGACCAGAGGACTGGTCTCATTAATCACCAACCGCGGGGCCTGGCGGGTTGAGTTTTGACCCGGAGGTTCTCCTCCTGCCCGCCTACCTTCCATGGATCGGTATGGATCCACAATTAGAGATTTGAGGAATTTCCCTGGGAAAAACCGGTGCGAGAGTTCACACAGCTTTTGGGTAGCTTCGGAACGCCGGGAGAGCGCCTGGTGAAAATTAAACGAGAGCCGCGCTGTGTTTTGCGAAACCTTGAAGCCTCTGCATAGTAAGTTAACACATTTACATTTATTTATAGATATTAAAACAGACGGACGTCTCTACAGAAATATAATATGAGCTGGGCGTGACGGAGGACAGCAGCGGAACTATATCGAATTCTTCTTCGTAGTCACTCTTCTGCTGACAGAACCCGTTCTCAACATGGCAAAGTTACAGGCAAAGTAAAACAAAAAAAGAAGAATTAGGTTTTTATTACGAACAAAGGCCAGTGTATCCAGAATGAGGTGTAAGCAATTTCTCCCTGACATTCCCCAAAGACTGGATAGGGAGGAAAATACTCACTGGTGGGTTTGACGTAGACTTTCAACTTCAAGCAGGGTTTCCCAACAAGGTTAGGGTGTGGAGACGCTAGAACGAGAGAGAGAGAGAGAGAGAGAGACGCACGCACGCACGCACGCACGCACGCACACACACACACACACACACACACACACACACACACACACACACACACACACGCACACACAAGCAAGCATGTGTTTGTTAATGAATAACACATTCAGCGGCAGTTTTCTTGTCAAATCTCAAAGAAAATAGGTGAAATTATGTGCAGTCTGGCTAAGATGGAAAGTGTGCTCCATTAGTGTGTTAGAATTTAAATGTCCTCCGCACTCGCTGGACCCAGACTCCGTCGACGCGATAAGACGATCGTTTCAGTCTCAAAATGAATCCACGCGTTCAAAAGCAATCCGGTTTCGAGGCATGGTGCCCTTCTGGGTGAAAACCTTGGCAATACAACAGCGGACATCTATGGGTGAAGAATTCCGCGGGGCCAGGAGTCAAGTTATGGTTTTTGACCTCTGTTTCCTCGCGCGAACCCCGATTCTCTGACATCTCCCCCAGAGTTTGGATCAGTGTGTGACGACCAGGTGCTGCATGTGCTGAAATGTTAACTCGGCTCGATAATCACTTTGCAGGCTGTTACTGTGACTGGCTGTCTGTCTGGGTGACTGGCTGACTGGCTGTCTGTTTGGGTGACTTGGTGCTAAGAACAAAACTCCACCAGCACACAGTCCAAGTATCTATGCATACTCACACGCCATATGGCTCAGTGAGGAGAAACAACAAGCAACAAGATACAACCTCTGAAATGCAAATAGCATCACTGGGGAAAAAAACATCAACATGCAGTATATATATAGAGAGAGACTGGCTTAGTTCTGCAATCTTAGCCCTGGAATAGCATTTTTGTCAAAAGCATAGTATTTTCTTTCCAGTATGGAATGTAATACTGTAAGAAACACACATGTGACAAATTGGCTTCTTTTACTCAGAAACCCAGAAATAATGGTTGGGGTGAGGTGTGTGTGTGTATGCGCCTGGTTGAGGTGGGGTGTGTGTGTGTGTATGTATGTGTCTAGTTGGGGTGATTGTGTGTGTGTCTGGTTGAGGTGAGGTGTGTATAATGTCTGGTTGAGTTGAGGTGTGTCTGTGTCTTGTAGGGGTGAGGTGTGTGTGTATAATGTCTGGTTGAGTTGAGGTGTGTGTGTGTCTTGTAGTGGTGAGGTAGGTTGCATTTGAGTGCACATGAGGTCTGTAAGGAGAGTGAAAATAGAGTAAAGACCCTGTGTTCATGTGTGTGTGTGTATTGAGATTCAAAGGAATAGTATCTGATATGGCTCTGCGAATGCCAATACTAACAATACGTCAGGAGTTGGGGGCTGGGGTGTGTGTGTGTGTGTGTGTGGGGGTCAGGGGTGATGGATGTGCCCCTTTGTTTGCAGATAACCAAGCTAAGCCCCCGTTCACCCTGCTAACTCCCCGTACCCCCGACTTCTCAAGGAGCCCCTTTGCCCTGAAACTCCGGGGGCCTTGACAGCTACAATATTGGTAGTGGCCAAATCATTTTCTAAGGGATGGGGGGAAAGGGTGGCTGAATGGAGGGGCAAACTGCTTCCCAGCCCGGCTGCTGCCAGGGACAAAGGGCCACACAATGTCAGGCTGGGCCAGGAGCTGTGGGGCGGAGTGCATTAAAAACAGATCAAGACCGAAGGGTCGCCGCACACTGAATGCTAACTTTGAACACTCTTTTCTTTTTTGTAGCCACTCCTCCGTCTCTCCCTCTCTGTCTCCCCCTCCACTCCTCAGTCTCCCCTGTTCAGTCTCCCCCCCACTCCTCAGTCTCCCCTGCTCAGTCTCCCCCACTCCTCCGTCTCCCCTGTCTCCCCCACTCCTCCACTCCCCCACTCCTCCGTCTCCCCCTCCACTCCTCCGTCTCCCCCCACTCCTCCGTCTCCCCCACTCCTCCGTCTCCCCTCCTCCGTCTCCCCCACTCCTCGGTCTCCCCTCCTCGGTCTCCCCTCCACTCCTCCGTCTCCCCCACTCCTCCGTCTCCCCCACTCCTCCGTCTCCCCCACTCCTCCGTCTCCCCTCCAGGAGTGACAACATCCTGCTGAGTATAAAAAGTAACGGGACGCCCCACTGGTTTGGGGGGGGTTTAAAACGTAGCACCCCCACCCCCCCTCTGGCCACCCTCCTCCACTCTTGCCTCAACCTAAATACCTTTTCACCACCCGGAGGAGCATTGAAATATATACCATATGTGGGGGGGGCAGACCCCATGCCCATTTCGCAGGCAGGACAGGGGTCCTCTGTAGGGGTTCAGGCCTGTCATATTGCGCTGTGCAAATGGGTGATGTTTACACATTATTGCTTTAATTCCACAAACATTTATTTTTGAGCATCGAGACTTTTGTGTTTTTCCCGGGCAAAAATCTGCTGGTGGAATTGTTTTAAAGCCCCGGCCTGTATCGGGTCCAGAGCCCGGTTCTGTTCACACAGGGATGCTGTCTAAATATTTTCCCCGCTGGTTTTCCGGCAATCGAATTAGAGCCAGAATACATACAGCACACATACTTCTACAAGCCAAACCACTGTGTATTAGAAATGGCGATATATGAAATATAAGTCTCTGTAAAAACGTGAAAAAATTCGGACAATATGAAATTAGTTATCAAAGTAAAAAATTACACGGTGTTTGATGGTCGTGTCGTATCATGTTCTAGTGCAAAGTGAAATTGGATACAGCGTCACAAATGTCTGGCCTTCATGAAGAAGTTTGACATTACCAACAACAGATGGCAGTGAACAGCTAAAAAAGATGAGCTGCTGTATATAGCGCCGTGGCTATGAAATGATCGCGCCTGATCTCCGGTCGAGTGCTACGCGCCGAATCAATCTTAGATGCGGCGTTTGTCTTGGGCCTGACATTTTTTAGGCGTTCAGTTTCCTCAGTGTCACAGGAGGGTGTGTGCTCTTCTCTGGGGTAACTGGTGTCGCCGTAGCAACACAGAGGCCCACACAGAGAATCAAAAACCCAGGGACGAACATTATTATTTAAATGACACGAAAAGCCCTCATTCTATTTACCTTATTTCTCCAATTCTCAAAGGTTTTTCCACTTTTCCAAAAAGTGACAGAAGCGGGGGTGTAAATAGTGTGAAGGATAAAAAAGAATGAAACAAATCAGAAATGGCGTCATTAATGCATCGAGCAGCACGCCGCCCTGAGCCCTTCTGCTGCCAGGCCACAGCAGGGGGCCGTCTTACCAGGCCAAAGGACACCTCTCAGTGGTCCATTAGCAGGACAGGGAGCGATGCCCCCTGGCAAACCCACCCGTGTCCTGTCATACGGACGGACGGATCTCTCCAGAGATGGACCCCGGACGGGGGACAAGCCTGTCTGGTGGGAGGGGGCGGAGTGTGTGTGAGTGTGTGTGTGCCGCGACCTTGGATCCCGTGGAAACGCACGGCGCACCGCAAAGTGTCAGGACCGTCTGGAGGGCACGCCACCGGGGCCGTGTCCAACGGGCCGCAACGCTAATGCCTTTCAGCGCCGCGGTCCGGAACCAGAAGGACACAATTACCCCAATCAGGTTGCCTCGGCTAAATATGATTTCACCAATCAGCGTAATGCTAAGCGTTCCGCATGAGGACGCCGGGGGACCGGGTCTGCGCCGATCTCATCCTGTGAAGGTAAGGACCCGGCTAATGCCACGCTTGCCATCTGACAAATTGACATTCGCCTCGCAGGGTGGGCCAGGACGCTCCGTGCCAGGGTGCCACGCTAACGCGCCGCCAAAAAAAACACACGCGGACGAAGATGTCAACCAGATGCCAGAGATAAACGGTTTGTCCGAGATCCCCTCTGGTTTGACCGGCCAATCCGGTGATTGGTAACAGCGCGTATGCTACATTACATCGCCCCCCTGCCTTGTAACCGCTTTTGTCAAATCAATTAGCGCGGGGAAACATTTGGCATCGACTGCGACGCACAGACATTGAATCACTTGAAATAAGTACCTAGCGCCAACTGTTATTTGCCTGTATGTGTGAGGATGTGTGGGTGTAGGTGCCCGTCCAGGCTGTGCTCCGTTCTCTGGTCCGGATTCAAGCCTAGCCCGGGTATTAGCTGTGGCACCAGCCCAACACCGGGCACCGCGGCCAAATGTAACCACAAAGGAAAGTCTATTAATTAGATCACGAGGGCTGTTATGGCTCTGAATCGCTCTCCTCCTCCGCTTCTCACCAAACACAATTGCAATACTCCTTAAAACAACAGATATGATCCAGCTGCTTTTCCCCTGGTGTCCGGTTGGCCTGACTATAGAGCAGCACGTTCACAGCGCTGACGATTCTCCACAGGTCATAGCTGTAATCTGTTTAATATGGTCAGCCTGGATTTAGAAACTAATTTCTTTCGACTTTATTTGGGTTTTCTGTATAATACTTCGCTATCATACTTTATTTGGGTTTGGGGTCTCTGTAATTTGGGTTTGGGATCTCTGTAATTACTAACAATTATTAGTTGTGTTACCCCACCACAAAAAACGTATTATGTGTTAAGTTGTCCAGTTGTCAATCAATGTTCAAATGGCAAGTTGTCGAGTTGTCAATCAATGTTCAAATAGCAAGTTGTCGAGTTGTCAATCAATGTTCAAATAGCAATGTTGTTGTTTATATCTCTGAAACATACTTCCATGCATACATTTTTCTTATTCGATCTCTGTATGAAGCCAGACACATCATAAATAACGGGGAACCGGACACCGCAATGTTAAGTTTCTTATCCATGTTTTTAGCTAGCCGAGCAAGTTTTTAGCTGGCTAACCGACACTGTTCGCTTGCAGGAAAAAAGCATTAAGATTAACATTCCTCAACTCACGAATGTTGCCGCCGCTGGGAGATTTTGTTGGGTCTTGTTGGAAATTACCGTGGCTCTTTGTGGCTGTAGCGAGCGGACTGCGTTCACCTAGCTTAACTGAGATGTACACGTATATTGGCTAAAGTCAGGTCCCCACCTGAACACAGCCTGTAGCTAATGACCAATTAGATCCGTGCTCTTTGGCCATGTCAGCCAACAGGTAAGCAGCATCATCCAGGTGTCAAGGATTAGCACACATTTCCTGCAGGCGCTAACGCTAACGCACCTCAACTGACTAAACAACTAATTGTCAGGCTCAATCTCCTGACAATAAGTGTTACTACTGGGAACGAAACGGGAGCTCTACTGAAGAGTGTGTTCGAGTGTGTGTGTGTGTGCACTTAAGAGATTCAACGCGGCGTGTGTGTGTTAGTGTGTGTGTGCTCTTAAGACTGTTGTGTGTGTGCATTTCTACTTACAAATATAGTAGTACTCGTGGCCCGGCCGAAACTCGAATCCCAGCGAGAAGGGAGTGAAAAGCTGGAACTTCTCCGAGAACTTGAGGGGCCCGTTCGGGCTCTGGGGCCGATTGCACTCCCAGCGCTTGAAGCCCTTCATCCGGTGGTCACAGGTGGTGTAGCCGTCGTAGTTGACCATGAACAGGATGTAGCGCTCCATGCGCTCCTGGGGCAGCGGGTCCTCGTAGTGCGGGCAGTAAATGTCCAGGTAGTCGTTAATGGCCACCTCCACCGTGTACTCGCCGTAGTGGAACCTGCAGACGGCACACGACACGTGAACACGCGAGAACAGTTGATAGCTCAGTGGTAGAGTGCGTGCTTTGTGTGTACGACGTCCTGGGTTCAAATCCCAGCTGCTCCCCAGGTCGCCGTTGCAAATGAGAAAATGATCTCGGTTAAATGAAGGTTAAATTAAAAACACAAGACTGAACGCGTTGAAGCTGTAGGGAGAGGTGTAACCGGGCGGTTTACATTTCCTGATGAAGCCCATTATTGGCTACTGATGGACCCGGCTGAATAACACAGAAACCACAGTTGCCTACAGAACAACTCTTATGCACCGGGACACGTAGATGTGATCACTGGACGTACTGTCAATGGAAAAACACACATACTGACGTCACCAACTTATTGAGACACAGTCCTGATCCCAGCCTTTTTCACGTCAAAACATTTTTGTGACTTTTTGTGTGACTTTGACCATAATCGTAATCACACACTTGCGTTCCTACCGACGAGGGCGAAACGTCCACTTGGCAGACGCTCTAGACTGACTTTGTGGCTATAGAAATTGACTTTGTGGCGAGGAGGGAGGAGTAGTGGCTGGAGATTGACAGGGGTTTGGAGAGTGAGAGCAGCCGCATCAAGCTCTTTCACAGCGCCCCCGGCTCGCCCCCCCTCTCTCACTCGGCTCTCCCCCTCTCTCTCACCCCGGCTTGGGACAAATGAGTTTGCAGCTCAGGGTGATTTCAATACAAATTGAACACCTGCACAGTGGCACAGGTTTGACCCTGAGGTAGTGAAGAGTGGCACTGTTCATGTGAGTTTACAAGGGGCTGTACCATCACCACTGGCACGGATGTTAGGTTCCTCACACGTGTGGGGCCTGATGGAACACAGCGGCTCCAATCAGGGCCCGCAATGTGATAGTTCTGTTGTTCCATCTCTACTTTTCCCGGCCTTGGGCCTTGGTCTGGCTCAAGCCCGTTCCAAACATCCACACCGCACACGGACCTTTTGGCAAGCGTTTAGTTGTTGGTGTGGTTGTTGGTGATGAGTTGTTCTTTCTCAGTGGTAGAACTGGAATGTGAAGTGAAGTCGCGTTCTGGCTTAAAAGATCCGAGAAACGCTTCGCTATTTATTGCAAATGTTGCAAACGCTGGTTCTTAGACCAGACGCTGTAAATCCTAGATCGGAACCAACTTCCTGTTCTAAATCACAATGCAAAGTTAACAGAATCACAAATGTTGATCTCTGAGATGGTCCCAAACCTCTTCTTTTTTTTTTTACACATAGATTGCATTTACTAACCCTAACCCTAATTCGGATCATTACGTTCTTACTGATTAGTCTTCACACCCAATATTTTAAGCCTTTTATTTTTCGAGCTATTCCGTCAAAATGCAAATAAGAAGCGAAAAAAGTGTTTGTTTGCACGTTTAAACGCACCAGTAAAAGTGTGTTTAAAAGGTGAAATCTGATGTTGGTGAGTGAACTGCAGTACAGTTTTTTCCATTTAGTCACAAACTCAAGTCGCACAGAGTCCCACAGAGTCTCCCAAATAAGTCACCCCCAGATTGGACACCCCGATACGTCACCCTCGACTTATTCCGTTCTTATCAGAGATCCTCCATGAGCCGGATCCCATAATGCATCACAGTGCTCGGGCGGGGAGGCCATTTTGTGTCTTGCCGTGATAAACCAGCGCACAAACAGCAGCCATGTTGGTGGAAGGTTGCCAAGCCGGGCTACAGGGAGGATGGGGGTAAGGGAGGTTAGGAGCAGGTCTGGCATCAGATGACAGCTAATCTGGAGTGGGGATTAGTTTCAGAAGGTTCCAGATCCAGCTGCTGTGTGTGTGTGTCTCAAGCTGCAGCCTGCCCCCGCCTGCCACCCTGCCCCCCACCCTCTGCTGCCCCGGGCGCTTATCGCACCAGACCAGAGATCAGCCCCTAGGTGTGCCTATTTCTTCTCTGGCAATCGTTCCCGTTGCACCCAACAGCCGGAAGTACCCCCGCATGCCTCTCCACAGCACTCTGTAACAACCCAAACTTCTTGGCTCTGTTTCTCACCCATCGGCCGTGCCTGCCTTTTTCCATCACATTCCTCCTCTCCTCTCCCCGTGCTCCTCCTGTATTTTACCTCACGTTCCAGATGATCTCTGAGCGAGAGGAATAAGTTCACATCTGGCCTTTCATTGTTGCTGCAGACCTTATGTAAGTGTGTCTCAGCCGCCTCGGGCCTGAGGTAAGAAACAGGGGTCTCCTCCTAGCCTCACACTCCCCTTTATAGACCCCTAATTTCACAGCGTTACTTCTTAGGTGCGACATCGGAAAAGTGTCCATGTCACTCTTCCGTATCGCTCCTCTCGTCCGATCAAGGGGAGGGAACCACCCAGGGACCGCTAATTGTCCACTAGAGAACATGCTGCTGACGTCAGACCTGAGGCCAGTAATTGTCTTTCCAGCAAACACGTTACGGGCCCTTGGATGGATGCCTTCCATTGCCTCTGCATGTTTTCTTTCCGTTTTTTTCAGCGCGTCCATTTAGCTGCGAGGATTCAGGTGGTGCATTATGTCCCGGGTGCATCGATACGGGCCGTGCGTTCTCCCGCTCGTTTCCCGGCATTCACAACAGCTCCACCCTCATTACGGGGGCCCGGTCGACGCAGATGGACGTGTGGATGTAGCGGCGCTGCTACGCTCACTTCATGATTGAGCCCTGTAACACGTTGTTAGTTACGGCCTCGTTTGGGCGTCGGATGGGAGGAGCATGCCACATCCCGATATCAGTACGGAGGCTGCCTGAGGGGGGCGCTGTTTCTGCGTGCATGTGCTGTGTGTGTGTGTGAGAGCTTTCATGCAACCAATCACCTACATGCTACATGGTTAGTTATTAGTGGTTGTGCCAAAGCCCCTTCCTAAGTCTACTAACATTACCAGCGGCAAATTTACCCAATGGCCCGTGTCAGAAAAATGGGATGGGTAAACCTGATGGTTGGCTTTGACCCAGGACAAGTGCCTCCCCCGTCTCCTGCCTTCCACACCCCAACAAGGCCTCGCCGGAATAGCCCGCATGTCCGCGATCATGGCGGCAAGACCGTTAACCACCCGCCCGTTTCTCCATGACCAGAAACACATGTCGGTGATCGGTCGATATACGTCTCACGGAAGAGGAAAAAAAGATCGAGGGTGAGGTCCTGAACTCCTCGCAGTCCGGCTGACCACCAACAAACCTCCGCCGGAGCGCGCAATTAATCAGCGCAAATGTTTATAAGTGCATTATAAAGTGTTTATAAAGCGAGTGATTTAGGAGGTCCGGACTTTAAAAGCGGGCCGGGTTTCTTGCATTGTTTGCTAAAGACCAATTTTGATTTACTGTCTTGTCAGGCTGGACTGCAGAGTCTAATTAAAACGGGTCGCTCTATGGCTTCACGAGGAACATGTTCGCAACACTGTCTGATTCTGAAAGCCCGGCAACAGGAAGGCGGAGTCCACAAAGGAAAGATGTCAAAATCATGGGACCACATCTGATAGAGAAAGACCGGGTCATTTAGAATGCTATTTTCAGTTCCTACGTCTTCAGGGGGCCGTAAAAGTGCTAGAGAGCTTTCTTCTGTCGGCGAATTATATAACTCCTCTTACAACTTAAAGGGATAATACTTCAATCAGATCTCTTTACAAATGACTCCCACGGGTACGCAAATTGGGACTCTGTACAATAATAGGTTGTGGGGTACGACGCACAGAATACACGCAGAAGTGCCATTGTGACTTTTGAAACCTCCCGGAATTCACGACGATCAGCCACTGCCTATAGAAGAACATGATATGTGAATGAATACACAGTTTACACAGTTGGTAAGCCGCGGCAGATGAAATGTGACCAATCGTAACACATCTTCCCGTCCGTCTGGACCAATGGGAGATGGATGCAGTGGGGTTTAAAGAGAGCGTACGGCCCTTTAGCCTCACGACATTCTTCTCAATGTCCAACCCTCCCCCTCTCTTCAACAGACCAGTCGAACCACACAGCGAAAAGGGAAAAGACGAGGCGTGCTCCTCGTGCCACCTGCTCCAACCCTCCAACAGAGAACCCCAGTTGCTTGTTTGTCCGCAGAACCCAATTTACAAGACAAACCACCGGTCGGGCGGAATAAATCACAGTCAGGTTCAGAGTGCAACATGGACCAGGGGGGGTCGGGGGTGGGGGGACTGTAACCTGCCTGGAGGATCGCCGTACAGTCGCATTTCATGGCCCCTAAATGGCCACACAGACCTCTGTCTAGAGCCGCTGGTGTCTGATAGCCGTTGAGTCTTCGCATGAATTTGTTCGTAGCAATTGTTCCTGAAGAGCACGGTGTAGCCGTTGGCGACGGTCGCCTCTCCATTGTTGACACAAAGTTAACCCAAACAGAGACATTTACTCTGCAATTAACCAATGACCCGGGCAGGTTCACTTTATACAAACAAATTGACTTAACCACCGTTTGAAACACTTCAAACCCATTTTTCATCCTCACGTCATGTTATTACGTTCGAGTCCTGGTGTGAGCTATAATACCATCAATTATATGCGTAACTAATTAAACCTCTCCGGCGCACAGTCCAAATAATCTGGGAGCGCTATCGTGGCCGCAGCTATATCTCGCCCATCATCTAGCTATAGCACTTGGTGCCATTCCCACGCAAGCATTTTAGCATCACCGATGTCGGTCAAGACTTTCCCCAGACAAGTCATGTAGCCGCGGTCTCCCTGTTTTTCCAACTAAACGAGCTGGACGGTTGGAGGCGGGGCCGACGTGAAGGTGGCGACAGAGGCTGGGGGTGGAGAAACAGACGGGACAGGAGCGGGTGCAGCGCTGGGCGCTGGGGTGGCGGGCCAGAATAGTCCTTTGTGTGCTGGTCGGGGCCTGTCTGGAAGCCATTTGCCAGTGTTAGACCTCAGGCCCGGGCTGCATGTGGTATGTGTTTATTGTTCTTTGTGTCGGGCAGACACACAGACAGCCCTACCCGGGCACACCCCCTCTCTGCACCCGGCATCTCTCCCTAATTTCGGGCTGTTATTTCAACTCGACGCGGAGCAATTTTCCTATCGAGGCGTTTACACAAACTTAACCTCCAGTTGATGTTCGGCCAACGTGGAGGAAAAGCGCCGCGGCAAAACAAAAACAAACAAACAAGAGTGGAGCGATTTTCAGGGAGGGAAGGATGCCTTGGGGTGGGGATTTGGAGCGATAAAAATACCTTCACATTTCTCTCTATCTTTCTCCATCTACAGCTTCCCCCCCCCCTCTACATCACTGTATGGGTTGTTAGATTGTAGCTGTACCAGCAGGGATATGTACAACTGTGTACAGTATGTACAGGGGTTATGTGTGTACGTGCATAAATTGTGTAAACATGTGGTGGTGTTATGTGTGTGTGTTTGGACTGTGCGTGTGTGTGTGTGTGTGTGTGTGTGTTTGGACATGTGTTTGAGTTAAGGCTGTGTGTGTGTGTGAGCTGTGTGTGTTGATAATGTGTGTGTGTGTGTGTTTGTTTGAGTTATGTGTTTTTGTAATGTTTGTGTGTGTGTGTGGGTGTGTGTGTTTATATTGTGTGTGTGTGTGTTTGTTTATAATGTGTGTGTGTGTGTGTGTGTTTGTGTGTCTGTGTGTGGGAGGGGGGGGGGCTATAATTACGTGCACTGTGCTGCACCTTCAGCACGTCTTGAATTAACCATGAGACAGTGTTTCAATCCGCCCTCTCTTAACATGGTGTCCTTGTTTACCCACGATGCACTGCTGCATAAGGCCTGGGAGAGAAGAAGAGGGGGCACTATTCTCAGCTCCTCTTTCTCTCCCTCATCTCTGCCTCATACGCTAATTGCATTTCCATGTCTCGGTTGGTTCTAAAAGAGTGCCAACTCACACCGTGAAACCTCGATTTAGGAGAGAAACTCTATAGAGCAGAAATACTGCAAATGGTTGACAACAATCTCAATCAATTTTATCGGGAGTCAACGATAAGGCACCTGGTGACTCTATGATGATACATGATACAGATAGAGTTTGAGACTCTAATAAAGCAAAAAGGTACAGGGCCACTGACATAGTGTTACATTGCATTGTGTGTTGTTGAACACCTAGCATAATACTAATATAAAATCACTAATTGAATGCAAAGAAAAGATTCCGGTGGATCAGAGGACTCTGATAAAGCTAACCCTAGAGTTAGCAGTACAGTTAGCCCGACAGCTAGCCCAAAAGCTTGCACTACAGCTAGCTCCAAAGCTAGCTCCAAAGCTAGCTCCAAAGCTAGCTCCAAAGCTAGCTCCACAGCTAGCTCCACAGCTAGCCCAGTAGGTACACCAATTACAGGCATGACAAAGGGGCCATCAAAACATGCTATGACAGCACACAACAACATACTGTAGCTCTAATGACACATAAAACGGCGCACATTTAAATATTTTCACAAAGGCGAGGAACAGTTGCTACTAGCCGGGTCATTGTTAGTTTCCATGGCATCTTACAACAGGTTACGCTGCAAGTTCAAAAAAGCGCCGTACGAGCATCAAGTGAACGCCACTCCGAAGCCACTCCAAAGACGGCGACAACACCTAATTACCTCAGAAACCCAGAACCAAACACAGTGGCACCAGGGGAGACACCTAGCACTACTCTACTCAACCTTCCCTCCAATCCTTTCTTCCTGTTTCCCTCTGTGCTGCTTGCGTGGCGAGATCCCACCTCCACCGCCGTGATAATTGTGGAACCTGTGAGACCTGGCCACTAAATGAGTGAACGGCGACATTCCGTCTGCGTGCCTGCTGGCGTCCGCTGGGAGAAAGCAGGTTCCCTCTTATTTTACATCCCCGACAAAGGAGGAATAATTACACCTCATCCTATGGCAAACTATTTATCTTCCCCACAAAAACTCACGTCCCTACATCTCACGAGCCTGCTCACAGCACGACAGCGGCAACAACAAGAACAAAAAAAAACACAAGAGCACATCTGTGACAGTTTGTGCGATCGAAGAAAGCATGGATTGGTCTGCACAGGGGAGTGAGGGGGTCGGAAGGAGGCAGGGGGAACGAGGACTAATTGGGGATGCTTGAGCACACACACACCTTATAAGCTGACAACCACGCACGCACGCACACACACACACACACACACACACACACACACACACACACACACACACACACACACACACACACACACACACACACACGAGCAGCATCTCCCACCTGCCAGTGATTCACTTCAGGCCAAACACAGGTGATTTAGGGCTAACTAGCAGTTAAATGGCAAATGCAATCCATGCCTTCCAAGACCGCGGGGGCCGACTCTTCTTTAGCCCACAGAGTTCCATCAATACCCCCTCCGCTTGGGAATAATTGGAAAAAGAAAGTGAGCGCTCTTCCCAAACGCTGGGCGCGTCCCTCGCAGATCGGGTGCAAATCAAAGGGGATGGGTATTGGCAAAGGCGTGATAAATTACACCCCGCTAATTCAACGCTGCCACCCGCTCTGTCCGCCAGCTCTGTCCGCTGGTTCTGTCCAACGGTTCTACTGTCGTGGCCCGCTGCTCAACACAGGCGACACAGGCGGTGGTTGCGACGGGGAGAATTGTGTTTTTAACAGGCCTTGTAATTGCTCACAAAGGGGGTTTATGTCTTTTACTGTTGGGTTTAGGGGTGGATACCTTGTAATGCTGGTAATATGGGGTAGTGTTTTGAAACACAGCTGGTGATGCCCTTGTACTACTGTGTCAGGACCAAATGTGACCAAACTGAAACTGCGGAGAACAAATGTGACCAAACTGATGCTTCAGGGACCAAATGTGAACAAACTGAAACTGCAGAGAACAAATGTGACCAAATGTAACCAAACTGACGCTGCAGGGACCAAATGTAAACAAACTGAAACTGCAGAGAACAAATGTGACCAAACTGATGCTTCAGGGACCAAATGTGAACAAACTGAAACTGCAGAGAACAAATGTGACCAAATGTAACCAAACTGACGCTGCAGGGACCAAATGTGAACAAACTGAAACTGCAGAGAACAAATGTGACCAAACTGACGCTGCAGGGACCAAATGTAAACAAACTGAAACTGCAGAGAACAAATGTGACCAAATGTGACCAAACTGAAACTGCAGGGACCAAATGTGAACAAACTGAAACTGCAGGGACCAAGTGTGACCAGTGTGATCATCATTGTCTACAAACGTCGATGAGAAACCCCAAAAAACGTCACATCACATTTTGCCAATCAACATTATTGATCCATTTTTAGATGTTGCAATGTGACAGATATCGTGGTTCAAATATTCTTGATTCTCTGATTATGCACCAACATCTCCTGCATATTCCAACCAATATTTCTATAAAGCCTGGGGATTTTAGCGAAGTTACCAAACAAATTCTACCCTAGTCAGATAAAGCTGGTTTGACAACGCGTGATTTGGCTAATTGTTCCCCAACAACCTGCAATGAGAATAACTGCCAGACATAACAACATTGTTCTGAAAGAAGGCGCCAAAGTATTGACACGAACGTATTACCGTAGTTAAAAGGCCTTTCATTAAAACGTATATATCTTAATCCTAGCATATAACAGTCAAAGCACAATGCACATTTATGCGGTCAACACTGGTTGTAGATTGAATTTAAAACTGATTTGTGTAAACAATCTCACACAGCTCATTCGAGCGCGTAAATCAACAACCGAACTGCTTTGCGGAAAACAATTAAGCAACACTTGCAGTGTATATTTGCAGTGTATATTCACAGTGTATATTTGCAGTGTATATTCACAGTGTATATTTGCAGTGTATATTCACAGTGTATATTTGCAGTGTATATTCACAGTGTATATTTGCAGTGTATATTCACAGTGTATATTTGCAGTGTATATTCACAGTGTATATTTGCAGTGTATATTCACAGTGTATATTTGCAATGTATATTCACAGTGTATATTTGCAATGTATATTCACAGTGTATATTTGCAGTGTATATTCACAGTGTATATTTGCAGTGTATATTCACAGTGTATATTTGCAGTGTATATTCACAGTGTATATTTGCAGTGTATATTCACAGTCTGTACATTCGCAGCGTATACATTTGCAGTGTATTCTTAGAGCTTCTGTACTGCTCCGGTATGTACCAGAAGGTCAAGCCTGGCAGTTATTTGACGTTTTATTGTGTTCCTATTTTGTTAGTTATATGGCATTATTATATTATAGTAAAAAAAAGTGTGTTATGGTAATATGGCGTTATAGTTCAAGTGTTATCTTTATATTATTGTTATAACTTATGGACGTTTATCACCCTGTGCTCTGCCCATATGCATGCTCCGTCCTTTACAAATCAGATATCTATTTAAGATGAAAAGTGGGATAAAATAGCAATAATTAATATAGCAATTAACAATTGATATACAAATGAATACAAAACAAGATGTGCAAATGTGTAGTCGAATAATTAACGTTTGAAATGATTTGATTTGTTATATAGCAACTGTGAAATACAATATCTGTCTGGGTGTCTCGTGTGAATTTGAGCAGGATAAATGCTTCAGAATTATGTTCAGACCTCAAGACTATTTAATCAAAAAGAAAACGGCCTGCGGCTAATCCATGATTATCCCTGCGCTGAAGTTTGGTCACAGAAACCACAAATGACTCCGTTCTGTACACAAACTTGTTTCCCATTTAAGAACCACCTAATTCCACTGTACATAAACCAACCATGAGGCTTTGTTCTGTATACATTTTGGATGTTGACGTATAGATTATTAAGACAAAGAAAAAAATGTCAAGCAATCAAGACTGCCCTGAGTCATCTGTTTAGGGTAAAACATGAGGTTTCTGTCAAAGCACAAGTTAAGATGAAGTAGCCCAGCTGCTGGTACAAGGCCCATGGAAAGACTTCAGTAAAGCCATCGTTGTTATGATGTATGAGGATTTAAGTTAGCAAGAGAACTTGACAGCAAACCAGATATTTGACATCGTCCAGGTTGGACAGGGCCAAGTTGGTGTCTATTGTACTGAATTCCCGTCAAGATGTTACTTACAAAAAAAACAAGATAATATACATTCCTCAATGTCAGCAGGGTATTTCGCTAATGTACCAAAACAAACATGTACGTTAAATGTGGCCAGCGAGTTCAAGGCCATTGCTCTGCAATTAATATAATTCATCTTGGCTATCGCTGGAGTTCTCGGTTTTGAGCAAAGCGGCTGTTACGCCTTTAGAATCAAATATGAGGTCCAACGTTTGACTGACAGTGGAGTCTAGATCAATAGTTCTCAAGATTATTTTGTTGTTTTTTTGTCCAAACATTTTCAGAAGAAATTCGGGTGTGTGTGGTTATGACGGAGTGCAGAAACCAAACAGTGGGGTTCAGAACCAAAGCAGCCCCCACTAAATCCACCATGTGTACAGCGTGTATCCACTTTTATGTTTAACTAAAAGGGGGATTTCGGGGCAGTTTCACCAGATGAAGTTAATTACCAAGGGAGAGCAGGAGGTTCAGACTCATGCTAGGAATCCTCTAGACTACAGGGTTTGTCTGTGGTGAATTTGATGTCCTGCAAATCCTGCTTTCAGCGAGAGACATATTCACCACTGATGGATCACGAATGCCAAAGACTACCTGGTTTGGGCGATTACAGCCCTACGATTAGCACCAAATGACCTACGATTAGCACTGGAGCCCTACGATTAGCACTAGAGACCTACGATTAGCACTAAAGACCCACGATTAGAACTAAAGACCTACGATAAGTACTAGAGACCTACGATTAGGACTAGAGACCAACGATTAGCACTAGAGACCCGCGATTAGCACTAGAGACCTACGATTAGCACTGGAGCCCTACGATTAGCACTGGCACCCTACGATTAGCACTAGAGACCTGCGATTAGCACTAGAGACCTGCGATTAGCACTAGAGACCAGGTATTAGCCCTAGAGACCTGAGATTAGCACTAGAGACCTACGATTAGCGCTAGAGACCTACGATTAGCGCATACACACAGACACGCAAACACTCACAAGGTCTGCACGCAGCTACGAGAAAATGGAAAAGACAGAAAGGGAAACAAACAAGCTCTGTTTTCCTATTTGTTCAGATCAAGTTTCTTGCAGGCTCTTTGTGCCATTCGGGCGAGGGAGCAGGCAGAGGGAAGGGCAATGCAGGGATCAAAGCTAAATTAAAACGATAACGATGCCATCCACTCTGGAGTTAAGTGTATCCTGCCCTCACCCTCTCCTCTGCGAGCCCTTGCTGTATATTTTAACACCATTAGCAAAGTGCAGGCTAACAGGGTTAGCGAACTAGCGCAGTCCAGCGGCGAGGGATTGGGTGACGCTAACAGCCCGGGAGCTCACAGTCCTCTCAGCTTGCAGGGCGTCCTCTCTTGAGTTCCATGTGGACGCACACATATTACTCAAATATTTTATTACCACTACTGGAACAGGCGGCGGGTCCATTTTCTCAGGCACCTAAGCCTCGTTTCTAACGTAGCACCAGCATCGAACATGTTTCCTCAAAGCGGATAATATCGGAAATATATTAAACAATTTTGCATTTCACTATCCTTTATGCAATTTTGAGTTGTTTTACAAGCCAATATAACATGCATTCACAAATAAAGGTGACCTAACTTAATAACCAGGGACACCCTGAGCACAAACACTGGTCCAAATAACGGTATGTATCACTAGCTGACCACTAAACAACAATAAACATATAGTCTGAATGATACATACATACAGGTGACAACACTGCACCACAACATTGCACAACACTGCATAGCACTGCACTACACAACACTGCACCACTGCACTACACAACACTGCACCACTGCACTACACCACTCCACTACACTGCACCACTCAATTGCACTACTATGCTGCGCTACACCAGTGTAGTACACTGCATTACGCTGCACCACACCACTGCACACCACTGCACTGCACCAGAATCATATGAAAACACCCCAAAAATCTTGTTTTTGTTGACTTCCTGTGAGGGAGAATATTTAAACATGATGGATGTTGTCGTGACGGACACATTGGATGTTGTCTAACGGGGTACTTTGAAACTCCGAATATGGCGATTAAAGCTCTGGGACACGTTCACACACATTTGTACCTCACATACTAGGGACAGGGAACAAACAGGTCGCTCTGCAATGATTTACAGTCCAATAATACACACACAGACACCTCCTAGGTATTGATTAAATATATATATTTGCTGTAAGTGGGGAAGAGTCTGTGTCATTTGTCAATTCACCATGTAGAGTGCAACATAATCGTTCTACTCAACACTCTTGACTGTAACGTTTTGATGAATTGCCATTCACACCCTATCAATACATGACTGATGGAAAGTAGGTTGATGGCCGGTTATTTTTGCACTGCATCGAGCACAGAGCAAAGGCTACGGGCATGCAGATATAGCATTACATTCACTATGTAGCTTAGATCAATCGAACCACTTTGCACGGCAGTTTTATTCTTAAGGGAATCGGGATACTGTTGATATAAAATGCATAGAGAACCCGTCTCATCGCCGGCACTAAAACGATTCTGTTGAAGACACTGCCCTAGAAGGGTACTGACAGAACCCCCCTTATTTTATTTATTTATCTTCTTCTTCCTTTCTAACGTCACATTTAACATGATGGCAGCCGGATGTGACGGGCCGTCTGTTGTTGGCGTTGAGAAGCTCTGTCACGTCACATCCGGATGAAACTGTCACACACAACGTGGCTGCACATCGACCGGTCCCGTCACCGAAGATCAGCCGGCGGAGAAGGTTTCCTCTCACCGGTCCCACTACCGACCTCCTCCCGAACCTGACACCACGCCTGACAACGCATTACCCATGAGGCCCTGTTCACTTCTGCTCCGCAGCGCCACGCCGTCACGTTACGCCACCGCGTTTGCCCACTGGCAATGATTCGCACCAACCCCCCCCAAATCCCCCACCCCCCCACATACCCCCTGCGGTTGGCGGGGGCTCCCGGTGTTCGACTGAACGGCCTGAAACCGGAGCCGTGTCGCGACAAGACGCGGCACAATGGCCTCAGTGTTGTCACCACACCGCTCCCAGGCAAGACTCCCAGATGTGAGATAAAAGATACACGCAGGGAGACAAAGTTATCTGCGCACTGTATCGGCCGGTGGGGGCCCGGGAAACCGGATCCTATTGTGGTCGCCGGAGCACCGGGTCTTAGTGGGTCTGTGAGTCGCCCACAGGGGCAGTAGACAGTGGCTGCCAGGGTGACCCGCCCCCCGGGGCTGACAGATACGGCGAACAAGTAACCCCATCTGCTGCTTTACAATGCTTCCTTTCCCAGGCTCTCACACACACACACAGGCAACAACAAGAACTTCACCCTCACCTACACACACACACACACACACACACACACACACACAAACAACAAGACCTTCACCCTCACCCACACCCACACACAAACAACAAGACCTTCAATCTCACCTACTTTTACACACACACACACACACACACACACACACACACACACACAGATACACCTCTCGTCGGGTATCTCTCTAGAAGTCTCTCCGCTCAGTGACAGCAGGACAGAGCTCTCAAAGAAAACACAGACCATTGTGTTGGTTTTCGCAGGACTCTGGTTTCCGAGACTGGACATGAGTGTGCCTTTCTTTCGGGGCCCTATTCAGATTCCCCATGTCAACCTGTCCCTGCTATTGGTTCGGGCAATAGGTGACGCATTTGCAATTGAGCCGGGGGCCTCCGCGCAAACTTTATGTTCGCGCCCCCTTTACGTCGAGTTAGGCAGCCGGCGAATCTGGATCAAAGAGGAACGGGCAGGCCTGACAGACGAAACGGAGAGATGAGATCGAAGCAACACCGGCGGAGCAGAAAGAAAACAGCGCCGAGAGCAAAACGTAAGGGGACAGTAGCAATGGCCATTTTCCGTTTTCACCACGCTTCACGCAGGAATCTCTCAGAAATATTATCATGTAAACATCTGACTCGGGTCCCACCTCAAGTCCGCGGGGAATACCAAGGGCCTCGGCTAAAAGGGCTCTCAACACAGCACACCTGGGTTTCATTGGCGCAGCGGGCGAACCAAGGATGGTCACATAGACACAATTACAAATGTAACTCATTTGACTTCTGAGACATGAGATGAAAGCAGGGTAATGTTCAACGGCGAGGATGTGAACTGACAACCCTATGGAAGCTGATTGGTTCAAACCCCGGGTGCCACACCGGGGCCTGTCAAATCTCTCTGGAACCACGGCGGCGTCCCGTGGAACATGTTTTGCTTTCCCATCATGGCGCTCAGAGGCCAGGGAGAATCAAAGGTTAGCCGGGATCAAAGAGTAAATTCTGCTTCAGATGGGCGAGAAGAGAGGAGAAGGGGCTCAAACGGCAGCTCTGACAGAACACTCGAAGAAGAAAAAACGAGAGGTGGGAGAGAGAAAGAGAGAGAGAGGGAGAAAGTGAGTAAAAGAGGGAGGGAAGGGCAAACTGCAATCAAACTACCGGACCAGAAAAACAATTGAATAGAATAAAGCTTCTATTCCTGTAACATTTAATACAGTAATTAATATAAAAGTCAACTCAAACATACAGTTACCACAACTGTTCAGATACTATGAATTTGGGCTAAACCAGACACACTCCCATCGCGGTTTGTTTTTCTCTCTGGTTACCACGGTGACCCACCGTGAACTATACTTGCCAAGCGTAGCATTGAGACGTGCTGTATAATGTAGCAGTGAGGTACCTCCGATACATATTCAACCAACACTCAGGTGCTTCAGAAGGCAGAGTGATTACAACATCTGCCCGGTAACCCGACAGATAGGATCTGATCCCCAATCAGGCGAGGTAAAAAAAAACATCTACAGTTCTACCCGGTTGGTGCCGTATGGACTTACCGGCTTACATAAATCCACATGTATGTGCGCAAGAGAACCAGTTAGGACTGTGCGATCTGAGATTAGCCGAGTCACTTCATCGATATTGTTTTCACACTGGTTCTGCAGCGCGGCCGTCCGCTCCGATACCGAGCCCAGCCGGAGACAGACACGCTGGCCTCGACGGAGCCGGAGATGGACACGGAATCCATCAGTGGACCAGACGGGTGCTGGAGAGCGGATCAATGTCAGGTCACCACCCCCAGAACCCGGCACAGTCTGGGCCACTCATGGACAGCTGGGACTGGCCAATCGATTCATGTCCAAGCCGAACGGCTGGAGGGATGGAGCGAACGATGCCTGTGTGTGTGTGTGTTCAGGAGGAGACGTGTGTAGAGGGGGTGTGTGAAAGCGACACACAGTGTCTCTGCAACTCTTGGGTGTGTGAGTGCGAGTCAGGTGTTGATCAACATGTAAGCTGATCTACATGTTAGGTACGACAGGTAGTCATGGCAACATATATATCGGAACCTTTATGGACAATTATGGGTTTTATTAATTAGCAAATAATGTAGATATTGATCTGCTGTTGTGGGAACGCTGCTCTTTTCACATATTAAATGGGCTACAAGATATTTGTCAGGCTTGGTGTGTATGTATCAGTGTGTGTCTTGATGTGGGTTTGTGTTTTGGCACATGTGTCTTGGTGTGAATGTGTACCTTGGTGTGTGTGTGTGTCTTGGTGTGTGTGCCTTGGTGTGTGTGTGTGTCGTGGTGTGTGTGTTCCTTGGTGTGTGTGTGTGTTTTGGTGTGTGTGTGTGTGCCTTGGTGTGTGTGTGTGTGTGTGCCTTGGTGTGTGTGTGTTTTGGTGTGTGTGTGTGTGCCTTGGTGTGGGTGTGTGTGCCTTGTCGTGTGTGTCTCGTGTGCATGTGTGTCTTGGTGTGTGTGTCTTGGTGTGTGTGGTGTGTGTGCCTTGGTGTGTGTGTGTGTGTCTTGGTGGGTGTGGTGTGTGTGCCTTGGTGTGTGTGTGTGTGTCTTGGTGTGTGTGTGTGTCTTGGTGTGTGTGGCGTGGCACTCCAGCCACTGTGTTAATCAAGTAGGAGGACAAGGGCACAGTGGCGCAGCACTCCAGGCTCAGAGGTCAGGGACGATGGGGTGCACCATTTCCCTGCTGAGCTCTTATTAACAGCCAGTGAAGAAGCCCAAGAGACCCGCCCCCCCCCCCCCCACTGCCCTGCCGGCCCTCCAGCCTAACCCGGCCCCGCCGGCTCTCCGGCCCACACTAGCATAAAGCCCCCAGCCGCCTCGACTACAAATTAACGACAGCGGTTTAAACTCTTCCCACCGGCCCACAACAAGCCTCTCAAAGAGGCCATTCATGCTCAGCTGAGGGACCGGCTTCAGCTCCCTGACCTCCAACCCAACAGTCAACAAGACAGAGAGAGGAGGGCCGCGTGCACTCCGCTGTGCCACACGCTCGCTCCTCCACACCAGCCACGCCTTCTCATAACTACTGGTCTCTACCTCGCACCAAATCCAAAACAACAAGATGTGGTGTGTGTGTGTGTATATATAATGTCCATCGATGGCCATTGGTCAACAGTTGCTTCTAAATACCCGGTGACCATAAAGGTTACGACCGGATTACAGTTAATCCGGCCAGCTAGATGAAATGGGCGCTAATTGTCCTGACGCCATCCAAACACTCCATCTGTCAGAGTTCTCGCGGCTGGAAGACCGGCGTTCTGAGCTCAGACGAGCAAGCTGCTCCCCGTTACTTCCCAAATGTCACATTTGGACCTGTGTCAACAATCCAAATTACAACAAAAAAAAGATTTGCGGGCGAGCAAGAGCCGAGGAGAAACATTTTCTGTGGACTGTGTCACGGGGGGGGGGGATGCCATTCGATTGACCGTGTGTTGCCCCGTGAGCTGGCGACACGTCCTGTGATAGGACAGGGACATTAGCATTGCTCAGGCCAGCGCTATATAGAGGTACTGTACGTCTCTGTCAACTTCCTCAGTCCCGCCCACCCTCCTTCTGCCCAGCTGATTGGATCTAATGAAGTGTCTCTTCATGCTGCATCAAGACAGCTGCTGCAACAAGCCCACTCTGTCTGTGTGGCGCACAGCTAGTTGGCCCGCTGTGGACAGCTCAATCTATCACAGAGCAAGGACGCCACGTGGGCCGGGTTTGGCCCGGCAGGAACGAGCAGAACCGCGCCCGGCCCCAGGAAATATATACCGCGCGGCGGGAGTAGACCGGAGAAGAGCGGAACTACCGCGGGCGACGACAACGAGCGTCACCACGACTAAATGGCAGCGGCCGTTTGGCGACGCCTACTTGCTCCTCTTCTATTTTCTCCTTTCGGCATTGTTGTGTTTTCCTGCGTTACCAGAAGCTGTCTCCCAAGGAGAAGATAGGAAGAGAGTGGCGGGGAGATCCGATCGGGAGGCTGCGCTCAGATGGGCTGCGAAGGCAGGGGTTTGGCAGCGCACTCCGAGGAACTGGGGCGCCCAGGCAGGCACCGACACCCACAGAAGACAGGCCGTCACTTGGTGGCCCGAGTGCCAGGGCCAGTGCTCATTACCCAGACTCCCTGCTGGTGCAGCCTGCCGATGCCACACAGCTCATTAAAACAGCCACTGCCACGCTGTCTCTCAAACCTCCATGACAAATCACTCGTCCAACCTGTTACCGGGGAAAAACTTCCAACTGCTTCAGCCGAACTTCAGAAACTATCTCTTCTTTTTTCCAGAGGGCTTTCAGAAGACTGCACTGCGTTCTAGTATCCGGCATGCCTTTCTAGTCCTTTTTTTCACTGAACTGCACTGTCTGGTACGGAAACCGTGCACATCTTTTAGCAAGGCGTAAACATCAACACATATACACACACACACATGTATTATACATGGTTTCATTAAAGCCTTCATTAATAAGTTATAAACGGTTTATAACAGACTATTGGCACTGTACTGTGTTATGCCTGGTACCAACACAGAGGATCGATAGGTTAACCTCCAGCTCAATCGAATCACAGCTCTCACCCACAGAGGCCAAGGCGTGGGGAGAACCTCTCGCATTTACCGAGCGTTCACCTACGGGCCCCAGAACAGAGAAATATTGATACGGCCCTAAGTAGCCACCGTCGGAACCAATGCATCTGGCAAGGCGGCGGCAAATTGAGATAAATGGGGCTAAAGTACGACAAACAGCCGGCCACCACCAGGCCACGACAGTGAGTGATGCACGGATGATGCACAGGAGTGAAAAAGCACTAAGTGTTTCTGGACTTCAGGAAGAATCTCGAATCAACTGGCAATCCTGATGACCATGTGGAATTACAAGAGGACCGCTCTGCTCTGCTGCCAACACCCATCCAACTAATTGAGATCTCTGCAAGTGAAAAGGGACTTCATTTTAGATAAGATCTACATGTCTTTCTTCTGCATTTAACGCTTAACAAAGCTTCCAAGAAACCAGCCATTTATCGCGATACTCCCGCATACCCCCGTACTCCCGGCTACCCCGTACTCCCGGCTACCCCCGTACTCCCGGCTACCCCCGTACTCCCGGCTACCCCCGTACTCCCGCCTACCCCCGTACTCCCGGCTACCCCCGTACTCCCGGCTACCCCGTACTCCCGCCTACCCCCGTACACCCCCCTACCCCGTGCTCCCGCCTACCCCCGTATTCCCCCCTACCCCGTACTCCCGGCTACCCCTGTACTCCCGGCTACCCCGTACCCCGCCTACCCCGTACACCCGCCTACCCCCGTGCTCCCGCCTACCCCCGTATTCCCGCCTACCCCCGTACTCCCCCTACCCCGTACTCCCGGCTACCCCCGTACTCCCGGCTACCCCGTAGTCCCGGCTACCCCCGTACTCCTGGCTACCCCGGTACTCACGGCTACCCCTGTGCTTCTGATAGCCCATTTGGCCAACTGGCTGTTAAATTGGCCATGGCACAGAATGCCTCCTTCGCACGCCGGCCCGGGTGCCTTCTGGACACAGCGCTATTCCAAAAGGCTGCATCTCTCAATCTGCCCTGCGGAGATGGACCAATCAGAGCCGACGCAAATAACAGAGCGTGAATGGACGAGGATCGGGAACATGTAAAGAAAATGTATTCTGCGGAGACATGTCATTTAGCCCAGTCTGTGCACATTTATTTGTATAAATATATTAACCAAATAAAATGTTATGATGATTTTAATCACATTCACTGTGCTGCTCCCTGATCCAAACTGTAATACTGTAAGGTAGTTAATCACAACGCTTTCCAACGATCGTGTGTTTCAGGATTGGATTGGTGTGTCAGGATTATATTAGACTACATCTACCAATGCTACATCTACCTTTCTGACTCCGCCCCCTTCCTTTCCAGCCCCTCCCCCTTCCTCTTGGTGTTTCACATGATTTGAGGAAACGGGCTCCGCCACCCAAAAATGCCTGGTGATAAAACGTTGGCTGCTCTGGTGCTGTAAACCAGTCAGCGCTGTAATGACTGGTGGAGTATTGAGAGGCGACCAATCAGAGTGCTGTTTCTGGCTGCCGGGGCGATGCTTCCCTCTTGCAACACACACAAACGCACTCTCTCTGAAAAAACGCCTCGGAAACACACACACACACACACACACACACACACACACTACACATCCCACACACACACAAGCGTGGCGGAACGAGGAGCACTGCACTAAAGACAGGAAGTCATGCTCATTTTAAAACAAGGCGGCTCGTTCCTCTTTCCCTTCTTGGCTGAACCCCGACCCCCGGATGGATCTGGAAATAGGCACCTCGTCCGGGGAAATCGAGCAGAGAGCCAGTCGCCTCATTTCAGCCGACCTGCCCTCCAAATAAGAGAAGATGAAACAAGGCGACCCGTTGCATTCTGGGATTCCAGACACATCTCGTCTCCTTGTTGTCATTCCTTCCATCAAGTGTCGTATGGAATCGGTTCTGACCGGGCCAGGACACACCTGCTCCCAGGACGGCGAGCGATGCCTTGTCCTCTGGGTTGCACAGCACACTTAGTGACACGTTTCGCTGACCTCAAAGTGCTCACAGACAGACTGTAGGAGCCACATGACGCTAGAAACGCAGACACACACGCAGACACACATACACGCACATGCAAACACACACACAGACACACACGCACACCAATACATGCGCACACAGACACGCGCACACACACGCAAACACACGCACCCGAACACACAAGCACGAACACACACGCACACACACACGCGAACACACGCACGCACACGCAGACACACACGCAGACACACACACACATGCCAATACACACACAAACACACACACGCACATGCAAACACACACACAGACACACACAGACACACACACACACATGCACACGGACACATACACACACACACACGCACACAGACACACACACATGCACACAGACACATACACACACACACACATGCACACAGACACACACACACAAGCCCACACAGGCGCACACAGACACCTGCTCCCACCTGGAACTTTAACTCTATCATCCTAAATATTGCTGAGTGCTGATAGATGCCGTGATAAACTGAGGGTCAAGCCATGCAGGTGGTAAGACTTTAAACAAGTTCAACAGTGTGTGTGTGTGATTAAATTACTAAAAAAGTGAGGACAGGTACGAGTTTGGGCCGGTTTGAGTTCCAGTTCCTAACTTGCAATTACCTGTGTGTGTGTGTGTGTGTGTGTGTGTATGTGTGTGCATGGGTGTGTGTGTGTGTGTGTGTGTGTGTAATGGGGAGCTAGAAGTGGTCAAGTCAAAAATATTTGGTATTCAATGTTTTCATTACGCCAGCTTAAATATATGTTAAGTTCAAGGTGCAAAAAAGGTTTAAAATGCATATAACGTGACTTCAAGAAACTCTTTCATGATAATACGTTAGAACTAGAGGTTTTCAGAGTAAACACATTCTGATTGTCATGATGCATTATACGAGTGGTAAATCGATGCTGGTTGATAGACAGGTAAAGGGTTTCTAAAATGTTTTCTTGTGATTATTCCTCAGAAGATTAGATGAATTCACGGAATAATCCTCTGTTTAACAGGATGCATATCAGTCTATGAGAGGAGGAGAGGAGGTGTGTGTCTATTCAGTGTGGGTACGTGTGTGTGTGTGTGTGTGTGTGTGTGTGTGTGTGTGTCTATTCAGTGAATATGTGTGTGTGTGTGTATTCAGGTTTGGATATGTCTGTGGGTGTATTCAGTTTGAATACGTGTGTGTGTATTCAGTTTGGAAAGGTATGTGTCTATTCAGTGTGGATATATGTGTGTGTCTATTCAGTGTGGATGTGTGTGTATTCAGTTTGGATATGTCTGTGTGTAGTCAGATTGAATATGTGTGTGTATATATTCAGTTTAGATATGTTTGTGTGTATTCAGTTTGAATATGCGTGTGTCTATTCAGTGTGAATCAGAATCTATGTGTGTGTCTATTCAGTGTGAATCTGAATGTGTGTATATTCAGTGTGAATCTGAGTGTGTGTCTATTCAGTGTGAATCTGAGTGTGTGTCTATTCAGTGTGAATCTGAATGTGTGTATATTCAGTGTGAATCTGAGTGTGTGTCTATTCAGTGTGAATCTGAGTGTGTGTCTATTCAGTGTGAATCTGAATCTGAGTGTGTGTCTATTCAGTGTGAATCTGAATTTGTGTTTATTCAGTGTGAATCTGAGTGTGTGTCTATTTAGTGTGAATCTGAGTTTGTGTCTATTCAGTGTGAATCTGAGTGTGTGTCTATTCAGTGTGAATCTGAATCTGAGTGTGTGTCTATTCAGTGTGAATCTGAATTTGTGTCTATTCAGTGTGAATCTGAGTGTGTGTCTATTTAGTGTGAATCTGAGTGTGTGTCTATTTAGTGTGAATCTGAGTGTGTGTCTATTCAGTGTGAATCTGAGTTTGTGTCTATTCAGTGTGAATCTGAATCTGAGTGTGTGTCTATTCAGTGTGAATCTGAGTGTGTGTCTATTCAGTGTGAATCTGAATCTGAGTGTGTGTCTATTCAGTGTGAATCTGAGTGTGTATCTATTCAGTGTGAATCTGAGTGTGTGTCTATTTAGTGTGAATCTGAGTGTGTATCTATTCAGTGTGAATCTGAGTGTGTATCTATTCAGTGTGTGTCTGCTTGTCTTTGTGTGTCGTCTGGGTGTGGGTGTGGCTTGTGGGAGGGGAGAGGGTGTAGGAGGCGGGATTATGAAATGAGCTGGAGCTGTAGAGACGGGATGGGGAGAGGGGTGTGGGAGGGGAGAGGGTGTAGGAGGCGGGATTATGAAATGAGCTGGAGCTGTAGAGACGGGATGGGGAGGGGTGTGGGAGGGGAGAGGGTGTAGGAGGCGGGATTATGAAATGAGCTGGAGCTGTAGAGACGGGATGGGGAGGGGTTTGGGAGGGGAGAGGGTGTAGGAGGCGGGATTATGAAATGAGCTGGAGCTGTCACTCACTGAATGGCCAGAAAGAGGGAGGGAGGGAGTGGGAGGGAGCGGGGGAGGGACAGGGAGAGGAAGAGAAGGAGTGAGGGAGATGGAGAAAGTGAAGAAAAGAGGAGGCGAGAGAGCAGGAAGGTGAGGGAGGAACAGTGGGAGGGAGAGCAGGAAGGTGAGGGAGGAACAGTGGGAGGGAGAGTAGGAAGGAGAAAGAGAAATACACACGGCAGTGGAAGAGAAGGCAGAGCGGAATGAGAGAGAACGAGAGAGCTGGTAACTATGGCAGAAAGAGACATGTTACCGGGGTGAGAAAGGGGAGGAGTTACACGCATCACACCAGATACAGTCGGGGCCCCTGAGAGGGTTTTCTGGGATCACAGAAGAACATTCTAGACAGATTGCATGAATAGACGGGTTTGGTTAGAACCTTAAACCATTGTGTGTCAGTCTATGTCTACAGCACAGGACGGCACTTCCTATGTTTGCGGAAGAAGTATTCAGGGTTCTGGAATGAGTGTAGCCATGGACCCCTGACCTGGACTGTGGGTGAAAGGTCAACCAGCTTGGGGCCTAACCACTGCAGAGGAGAGTAGATGAGGGTATTTCAGGGACGTCTAGCCAGCCACTGTGTTTCAACAGATGACTTGCAACTATGTGGTTTCAGTCTGGGTTTCTGCATGACACAATGTGACAAAAGCTGATGTAAAAAAAAAAATCCTCCTACACACACACACACGCACGCACACGCACGCACACGCACGCACACACACTGCCAACTGTGCCTGTTCATCAAGTCGGTCCTCTCCCGCTTCCCAGGAACCGGTGCCATCTCCTTATAGGTTAAAACCATCTCCTTTCATCTTGGTTCCCCACCACGTTTTTCTCCCCCTTTCTCAATCACACACACAAACACACAGACATAGCATACACACACACACACACACACACACACACAGAAAGCATCCAGACACGTACTCCACCACCTCTTGTCATTCTCTCAAACATTTTTGTCATTATCTCCAATCTTTCTCTTCCTTTTCTGCTCTACTGTAGTCTCCTACTCTATATCTATACTGCCCTATCTCCCTCAATATCCCCTCTATATCTCTACTCCTCTATCTCTATCTCCCTCAATATCTCTACTCCTCTATCTCTATCTCCCTCAATATCCCCTCTATATCTCTACTCCTCTATCTCTATCTCCCTCTATATCTCTACTCCTCTATCTCTATCCCCCTCTATATCTCTACTCCTCTATCTCTATCTCCCTCTATATCTCTACTCCTCTATCTCTATCCCCCTCTATATCTCTACTCCTCTATCTCTATCCCCCTCTATATCTCTACTCCTCTATCTCTATCTCCCTCTATATCCATACTGCTCTATCTCTATCTCCCTCTATATCTCTACTCCTCTATTATCTCTATCCCCTCTCCTCCCATATGTAGCTCTACTCCTCTAAATATCTCTCTACATTTCTCTCTCCTGCTCTATATCCCCTCTCTCTCCCTCTCTCTACAGCTCTCTCCCACTCTCTTTGTATCGATCTCTACTCCTCTATCTCGCGTCTCTCTAGCTCCCCCGCTCCATACCCCCCCCACCTCTCTCTATTTCTCTCTCCTCGCCTGTTCTCATATCAACCTCCTGAGGGAGAAGCTCAGGAGCCTTTGATCTGGTCTGTGTTTTTTCCTCCCCGAGGTTGAGAAATCCTGAAATGGGAAGTGCTCCCCAATTAGTTTGGGTTAAATATTTCAGAAGCTACGGCACCGAGACACTTTCTCCCTTCTCCCTTCCCTCGTATTCATAGGCCGCACATTTAATCATAATAGTGTTTTGAGTGTTAATTTTAACACTAAGTCACCGGGCCCAGATCATCGCCATGGATGCAGCATCAGTAGCGTGTCGGTAACAACGGCAACGATATTGCCAAGTGACGGAGGAGCTTCTCATGGATAAAATGGCTTCCATCAGTTTTCCAGTTGACGTAACAGCGAACAGACCTGCGCCGAAACCAATGGTGACGAGCGTTGCATTACTAGCTCAGCAGAAAGTGTCTTTCAAACGTCGACACGTAGAGAAGCAGGAAATGCAACTGGCTGGATGGCGAGTCTTCAATGGGCGAGAGAAAGAGAAGACGATCACAAGGCAAAGAGAAATCCGATTTTTTATAACGAGGACGTGTGGCTATCGACTGGGATTCCTGCTATAGTGTCATAGTTTATGATGCTACAGTGTCACGGTAGTGATAGGAGGACTGAAACGGTCGTGATGGTGACGATGATGATGATGATGAAGGCACCGTCACAATAACACATTTGTGACGCCTCGTGGGTAAAACATGTAGGTATCGCTTACGTAAATTTGTCCTCACTTTCTTCCAAATGACAGCTCTTCAATGCGCCCACTATGTATGGCGGCTCCAATTGCATGCTTACATCTGGCTCGGATATCTGGTGGAGATTTCTCCTGTCGGGCGTGTGTTGGAAGAGGAGACGGTTCTCTTTCAATCTGTTCCGTTAGAGGAGGAGGAGAACGTGTCACCCGCAGGCCCTGCCTAGGAATCTGACACCACTCCCGTTTTCGTCACAGAGGCAGAGGAGCACGAGAGAAGAGCGCAAAAACATGGAATTCTGGGAGGAGTCGTTGTCATGACGTCGACTGCACCCCATCTGACACACATAGCGACTGCCCCCACCAACACCACCCCAACCCCAACCGACACGGTCCAACCAACCACCAACACCACCCCAACCAACACCACCCCAACCAACCACCAACACCACCCCAGGCTCATTTGTAACCAGTCAGGCAACAATGTACGGGTTCAGGCATTGCACCAATGACACCCATTGTACCCATTGTGTGGTTGTGTGTAAAGAGGATCAGGTCTCCATGTCACCACGCTCCTCCACTCTGGCCTCTGGCTCATGAGTTAACATCAATCACGGACAGGGCTAAATAGCCTCCTTGTGCTGTCAGGGCCACTCTCCACTTCCCCTGGTGACTTCGCTGAGGTGGGGCTAGAGACCTGTCAATCAATCGCGTTGGAGTCGAAGCTTCGTTGGTCGAGGGTTTTGGCTGAGCACACTCATCCTCTCTCGCTCTTCTGCTCTGTTCACTCGGCCCTTTAGGACCTGGAGCGGACTGACAGCCGAAACAGAGCGTGCGGCGCTGTGAGGTCCAAGACGAAACGTAACGCACTGTTGTGACATGAAATGGGTAGGAGCATGACAGGGCAAGCATGTTGACCCACCACGTGTAATATGTGGTATTTCATTCCCTTGCCACGGCCGGGGTTCAGTGTTTGGGCGCAATCCGATCTAGCGACATAGTGCACGGATCAAAGAGGCCTTTGAAATCCACATATAATCTCAGCAGCTGTTCAAACTGTAAATCCACTCTCATAGATATTTCGTCGAGCGGTATTGAACAGGGAACGCGTTCCGTCGCGAAATGCTGTGACTGTGTTATTTTTTGCCGCAACGCAAGTGAACAACGACAACATATTAGCTTTGGAGCGATACGTTGGTAACTATGACAATTATAATAAAACACGCCAGGGTGTTTTGTATTTTTTTTTGATTTCACACAGAGACTTAATGACGCAAAAAAAGTAAAGTATCAATACGTTTCTCCAGAGGTTAGTTGTCTATCGTTCTGCTAGAGGCCCCGGAGTATTGGTAGAGGGGCCCAGCAGGTTCCGGTTTAAAGCTGTCCAATGCTCCTTAAGCCTAAAAGGTCCTGTATAAATGGCACCATTTGACCACCACTCTATGAATGGGAAGTGGCGACGTGGAAAACAGCCCCCTAGGGACCTCATCAAAAGGGCCGGCAAATCAAGGAGCATAGGGCCTGGGTAGGGGTACGGGGACCAGGGGAGGAGTACGGGGCAAGAAGAGTGGTACAGAGACCAGGGACAGGGTACTAAGGCCAGGGGAAGGGTACAGGGTCAGGTACAGGGGCCAGGGAAGAGGTACAGGGGCCAGGTAATTGAATACTGCTGTGTGACATTGATGAAATACAACTGCACCCATCGCCACCACCCCGCCTCTGTTCCAAATATGTTATGTCAGAGATACACACACACACACACACACGTCATGTTGCCATGTCCTCGCGCGCGTGACGAAATTCCTCAGACACGTGTAGGAAGCAGCAATGCAAATATGCTCAGGAGAGAAGCTACAGTATGTATATGAGGAGTCGAGAGCCCGGCCGTGGATAAAAGCCAGTGATTTCCTCCTCTCACTCAGCCGCAATATACAGCTCTTAATAGAATCTCGGGGAATAGCGCAGCAACTAAATTATTTAATTTACCCAAACTGTTGCTTGCCGATTAATTTTTTATATTTCCTTTTGAAGTGCGTTAATGAGGTTTGCAAGTGCTGCGCATTAAGAAATAGGAGCTATGCCCTCCCCCCCACCCCACCGCCACCCCCACCAAGCTTATGTTAATGTGAAATGAGCTAATTACCAGCAGAGAAAAGGGAGAGTGGTTGGCAGCCCACAGGCTGTAGGTGTAGCCCTGAACGGCCACGCCGATACAGTGGGCTAAAGGGAGGTTGGAGTGCCTCTGTGGCTGAGGGACCTGTAAAAATGGACGCCCGTTCTCTCACATTTCTACAACACGCCCCGAGTGGCTGAAAGAACTCAACCGTACACTTTTCGTTTAAACGACGGCTAAGAGGTAAGAGAAAGCGCCGGCCGATGATACAGTGAAACAGGCATGGTGGGAAAATCGCGACGGAAAGTGAACGAGGCTGCTGAGAGTTTTGGGTTTCTACCAGTGAGCCGGCGCTGACCAATCACAGGCCGGTTAAATCCAGTCATTTGCTGCACTTGGTTAATGTGTCTATTGATTGGTCTCGGTGGCTGCTCTAACGAGCCAGCCGCTCTGACAGGGCTGAAGGTTGGGCTGAATGAGGAGGCATTCCCGGGCCCTTTCACCAGGGGCCCAGTATGCCCCCTCCCCCACCACCTACATCCCAAGGATAATGACCCCCCCCCCATGAGCAGCTGGAGCCTCAATTACCTGACTGGGCTCTAGAAATGATCACGTCTCCAGACTCCAAATCCCATAAGGCACCACTCCAGACTCCCCAGTGGGTCATCAATATGTCAGGGGTGTCATCCATCTGCTTCTTTTATTAGGCTCTCAGGGCCTCTGAGGCAGGACCCCCGGCTCCAACATTATTTCAGGTCCTTAAACGTCTCCCCGTCCGTCTAGTCCACAACTGTCCCCCACTGTCCCCCACCGCAAGCCCCCCCCCCCCCCACACACTGTCCCCCACCGCACCGTCCCCAATGTCCTCCACCGATATCTGAGGGGGTCAGCGGGCAGTCACTCAGCACCACTCCAGGACCGGCCTACGTGGGGAGGACCTACGTGGTGAGGACCTACGTGGTGAGGACCTACGTGGTGAGGACCTACGTGGTGAGGACCTACGTGGTGAGGACCTACCTGGAGGACCTACGCGGTGAGGGTCGATTGCATGCAGCTCAGGTCTTTGATCAAGCCGCCATTGACTTTGCTAAATACGTTCATAAAGAAAGTCACGAAACACACACAGGTGTCATGAAGATGACTTACGGAGATGATGTGGACCAACACCAGGTGAATCCACAGGTTTATTAAAGTCTTATTTTGGTCCTAATTTAAGTGGCGTATTATTGCATTGATTAGTATGCGTGGATAAGAATGAGAATTACATCCATCAGTAGACCTCATCGACAATATGCAGAATTAATCTGGGATCCTGGGCCGAATCTCTCTACTGTGTCGGTAATAAAGAACGCACGTTTTCCACCGTGTTTCAGCAAATAGACTCAGACACTACCATAAAGAAAAACATCTTGTATTTTTTGTGTACGCTAATTTGTATTTAATTCAAAACAAGCACATTATATTTCATACAGTCTAGTTTAAAGTGTATTTTTAAGCAGCCTAGAGGGTTGCTAATGTAATTGTTTTTTATAGGGTACATATAAACCCTTGGAATAATTATCTAATAACATAGCTGAACCTATTTAATTGTGTACATTTTATAAGGCAAAGACTAGCCTATTTGAAATTATTTCTGCGTTTTTAACTTTTATAAAATAGACCATAAGCATAATTTGAGTCATACATTTAAAAAATAAATCACCACCACCACAATCTCAGCGGCTAACGCCGACATTCATTTAGACAAAAGCGTCTCTCATGGGGACGTGGCCGAGAAGAGGAGCCCTGCCGCACTGGGAGGAGGAAGTCAATAACGTAGGATGCAGCCGGGGCGTGCCAAGACGGAGGCAGCAACACACGATGCAACAGAGGGTCGATCAAGCAACTCTTGGGGAGCAGCTATTCACATGGAAATACTGTAGGAGTCCACAGCATTATCACGCGTGTCTATAGACAGTCTGCACTGTTTCCATTTGATCGATAAACCCACTTCTCACGGCAATTGGAGGGTCACTTGTCTCTTGTGCGTCTGGTTGCATCAAATCCAGTGACACGGCGCTCAGACCCCCAAAACATGCAGCGGCACGGCTAGCTAGGCCGTGGGATATCGGTGCCGAAAAACGCGCGATCGGGATGAAGCCATATCACATCCGCCATTACCTCAGTTAGAGCTGCGCGGCGGGCCCGACAATAATATCTCCCTGGGTAATAGCATGGATCAATGAGCGCCCGGCGAACAGAGAGCTTCGCTGGGGGAAAATCTCTAGCGCGGCAGATGGCAGGCAGTTTATCACTTCAATTAACTCCCGGGCCGGCGCTGGCTGGGACATGTCCAGTCGCCTCCTCGACTGACTCAGAAGCCCGGAATTACAACATCCTCTTCAAATCACATTACCGCAACCTGACAGGGAATTTAGCCATCGTTAAATGTTCCACGGTTGCGTTCCCTGTCGTGCTTCAGAAAGGGTGAAATGGAAGAAGGTTTCCGGGGCACTACACCGTATTTCAGTGAGAATTATACAGAAATATTCAATTTTGAGAATTAAACATTGTTGTATTATCGTTTTACTGGCGAGATTTGTTCGTCTAATGGGCGCAAACGATTTCCCCATGATTTCAAATTGACCGTGAGCTAAGTGTTCACAGGTTGGTGTTTTATCCCCGTCTGTCCATTAATTAGAGTTGTCAGAGGAGCCCCGGAGAATCAGACAGAAAACTATGACTGAGATGACGGAGACCGGTGATTGAGGATCCCTCCATCTCACATTTCAGTAACCCGACACACCGGCCTGAACGAAAGCTCTCCTCCCCCTCCGTTTGTTTTCTCCCTTCATACTTCGGGAAGCCTGTCAGGGATTTTCTAAATGCACATTTGCAATCTAAGACCGTCGGGAAAAATCCGACTCATCCCGTTGTCCTGTTCCTATACCGTGGGCGGAAGTGGGAGTATTGAGCGTCGGTGTCCATTATCGCAGTGTGAGATTTCTCGGCCTCGCTGAGCGGCTCTAATAGTCCCATGTTGTTTCTGTTGAGTTTGTGTTAACGCCGAGGTGTCACGGCTGCCCTCCGACGACGCCGATTCTCCGTTTTATCAGAGATCGCACATGAGTGTAAATCTTAAAGAGACCCAGCAGGGCCTTAATTAAACATGCAGTTCGTGACATATCGTAGAGAACGCTGATCGGGTACACAATCAGATGTGACCTGTTTGGGCTGTTGAGATTTTACACTTACTGACTGAAATTATACACAAATCTTTCCCGAGAATCATGAACTCCAGGACGAATCTGATCCGGTTACATGGAATTGTGTCTGACACCAATATCTCAGTGTTCGTTTACAGACAGGCATTTTGGGAGTGTGATTTTAGGTATGTAAAACTGAATATCGCGTTTCAGAACAGAGCCATTATGAGAGCAACTGAATGCATGGCTGATTATCCAGAAAATCCGTAACGTGTTAGCATTTTCACAGAAGTTTTAGACACGCACATTTACAGGTTTTCACTGCAATATTTCTGAACACTTCACGTCTTGAGTAAATAAGTCTCTCACGGTCAGTGAGATAGAACAGACAGCCATCCCTGTACAACTGTTTAACCACAAATGGGGGTGAAAAACGGACATTCCTCAAAAATCAAAAACCAAACCTAATTTCTTCAAACACAGATCCTAGTAACAAAACTCTGACTTCAACACATTTTCATAGTTTTCTGCATGTTCTGACACCATAATCAAGGTTCCTGACTCATATCGACGACGCACAGGCTGTGTTCACGACGAAGTTGTTTTTTCAGTGTCGTTACCCTTTAACCCTCGCAGATTTCTGCCTTGCATCACCTTCTTGCCTCTGAGGTTAATTGGTGGGAATCTTTCCCTCCCTCAGTCATTCCATCACTTCACCATACTCCATCTCTCCGTCTCCCAACTTTCCTCAAGCTCGCTCTTTCTATCTAAACCCATCACTTCTCCTTCCCTAGAACTATTTCCTAGGCTTACTCTCTTTCTCTCTCTTTCACCCTTCTCCCACTCTCTTAACTTCTCCATTTCTGTCCCTCCCTCCTTCCTTCCCTTTTCTCCCCCACCTCTCTCTGTCCCCCTCCCTCTCTCTCCCCTCCCCCCTATTCTATTGGTTTCTTTTGAACAGGGCCTGGCGGTGGGTAATGTATTCCTGGGCTGGGTGGGGCTCCATTCACTCTCCATCTCGGTGCCTGTGGCTAAGCGAGGATCAGACACAGAGATCTATCGGTCCTCTCCTGGCATCGCGGGCACGGCGTCTCTCTCTCTTGCGCGCGCGCGGGCCCTCTGCCGCTCTGTGTTATGTAAACACCCAACTCACGCTGTCAAAGAATGAAAAAACACCCCCGCTCATCTCCATATCAAAGTGGAGTCAGTCGCCGGGCCGGGTGGCGTTCGGGAAAAGTGTCACGTTGTTCTGTGTAGGTTAAATTTCGCACGAAGGAGAGCTTTACTCCCATTCTATTGTGTCGCCTTTATTTTCTCTCTGCACAAAAAAAAACAAGAAATGAGCTCGATGCTGAATACATTTCGGTTGGGATTATTCCCTACATGAACGGCGAAGTCCTTTAACATGAGCCTGACCTTCAGGAACTGCCCTTTGACCTTCGATACATTGTTGAGTTCTATTGTTAACTGCCATCTTTGAGCAGTGTCGGCCTGGGACGCTTGCAGACAATATAATCTGTACCCCACCGTGGATTCCCCTACCGAGTGAAAACTGTTTGAAGTGTTCATGAAACACGCAGCGAGTTTGTGTTTCACATTAGCACAGCACCACAGGTTGACTCTGGCTGTTAGCGGGGTCCTATTTCCTTGTCTGACGGGCTCCTGCACTAAACATAAACAAGACAGCAGTGGGGGGGGGGGGGGCTTCCCTGGGGCCTTGAACCTCCACTCCCTCCCCGAGGAGCGACCATGCATCAATCAGTAAGACCTTCACTAACCCTGCCGGACCTCCCCTGCTGCCCAGGAGTGGCCCTGACCCAGCCAGGGAATCAATAGCAGGAAGAGGACAAGACTGACAAGCGGTGGGGGGGGGGAGGAGCCAACTGTTAAAATATACACATCTGTCAATCAGAACAGGCTGTGAACCCGACATTCGGCTGAAACTGAAGACGGGGCCCTCAGATGTTTGCGTGACAATAGATGGGAGACGGAGGCGAACCAGGACAGAGGGAGTCAACAGTCAGCCGGGCTCTCGGTTCTGCTCTGCTCTGTCGCGGCACCGACGCCAGCCGAGGGCCCCGAGCGGCGCAGTGCATGCTGGTCCCGTGCGGGCCCGCGTGGGGGACGGTGGGCGCTCATGTGCAAAGGAGAACGAGGTGTAGAGACAGAGGAGTGAGATTGTACTGACTGGAGGTGACCCGGAGACTGACTACTGACAGGCCCATAACAGAGGGAGGTGGGAGAGGGAGGGAGGTGGTTGGTTGGCTATCCCAGAGGGAGGGGGGAGCGGGAGGGGAGCGGTTGGTTGGTTGGCTACCCCAGAAGAAGGAGGGGGGAGCGGGAGGGAGGTGGTTGGTTGGTCGGCCACCCCAAGGGGAGGGCACAGAGCCAGGGAGGGCACAGAGAGGAAGACGGGTCCCGCCAGACGAGACGGATTGACAGGGCAGGGAGAAAGACAATGCCGGGAGTGGGAAGCGAGGGCCACGGTTCTGGGCAGCCAAGAGTGGCACACCCATCCAGGAAGAGCGGGGGGGGTGACAGACCCAAAGTGGCTCTCGCTATCGGAGCGAGCAGGTGTAGCTGTCAGTGTCACGGGGAGACAGACAGTGAGGAGGGAGGCCAGGTACGGATGGAGAGCTGCCCCCCTATCTGACAGTCCTGCCACACCGCTCACTGACTGAGCCGCCTGAGAGGCCTGAGCGAACCGCCCCGGGTCCGTGGCCCGCCATCAGAGAGGCCGGTTTGATGGCCCGGGACGAAGGGGCGGGGGGGTGACAGAAGTGGGAGCAGAAAGAGGAGAGGGTAGCGAAATGGAGGCCTGTCACAAGTGACTTTCAGAGCATGGCCACACTTCCCATCATGCCCCTCAGCAGCTGTCAGAATCCATCTCCGCCTGTCATACCTGTTTACGCTGTTGACACCTAATTATCCCAGTTAAAGGGAGGGAGCAATCAGACACTCATTTCTCAGCGCCAACACCCTTTCTTTCTTTCTTTCCGGCTCTTTCTTTACTTCCTCCTACCCCTGTTCACCAAATTTGTCCACATTTCTCTCCTTGCCTGTCTCTCTGGGAGTTGCCGCGGGCTCCTGGGAGTTGAATTATTGACTGAATCCATGCACTTGATACGTTCATCTCTCTTCGGAGGCTGAAATGTAAAAATATCCAATAAAAAGCATTTCCTGCACCCCGTTCCAGGGTCTGACTGGGAGTAATCTATTATTGAAGTGCTCCTTCGTCTAAAAAAAGACGTTGGAAGCGAGTTATCTTTTACGTAACGCAACAGAGCGAATTATAGTTTCTCTGCGGCGATCACTAAGATCTGGAACATAAACCGTCTACTGATAGGATTAATTCATAATTACGCATCAATATTTTCCACTCACTGAATGCGATGCGCTTGTATGTTACCTTAGGTATGTTTAACAGACAGCAATGTGTGTGTTCCAGGAAACCACCATGCTGTGATGTACTCCAGCGGCCCGGTTGGTAGCCGGGCAGTATTTGTGGAGAACAACGGATGACAGGTAGAACCTTGCAGGAGCATTTGATTGACAGCCCGGCACACTGCATGTCTGGATCGATCACTGAGGAGGGGGAGATGAGATCGGAGGGGTCTAGAGAGGAGGGGTACTGGACGGGGGGGCATTGGTGGGCCTGTGTGTGTGTGTGTGTGAGAGGGGAGTGGGGTAAAGAGTGCAAATGCAGGTGTTTAAAAGTGCCCCACCTCTCCAGGAACTACACATATCTGTGCACCACCTCCCCAGGAACTACACACGGCAGTGCACCACCTCCCCAGGAACTACACACGCCAGTGCACCACCTCTCCAGGAACTACACACGCCAGTGCACCACCTCCCCAGGAACTACACATATCAGTGCACTACCTCCCCAGGAACTACACATGCTAGTGCACCACCTCCCCAGGAACTACACACGCCAGTGCACCACGTCCCCAGGAACTACACATATCAGTGCACCACGTCTCCAGGAACTACACATATCAGTGCACCACCTCTCCAGGAACTACACTGACCCTGGCGACCTGGTAAATTCATGCCATTCCCGACTGTTGACTCTGCCTGCTGGCTACAAACTGCCTCACTGCCAGAGAGACCCGATGTAAGACTCCAACATCAATGCTTCACAAGGCTAGTCTCAGATAGCCAGGGATTTCCAGTCAATGTTTATCTTTTTGTAAAAGTAGACATGAAAATAATTCATGTGGACACAGAAAGAACCGGGCATTTAACATCACCACAGCAGCTTGTGTTTTCACCTGCAACAAAAACAACCAGAAGTGTACATTAAATACTTCAGCATCAAATAATGCATCTCGAGTCTATTCAAGAAATCAGCAATGCCAACAAGGTGAACAAAACCCCGAAAGCAAACAACCATTGTCATTTCTCGACACTAGGATAAGGAAAAACAGAAATATTTAAATATTTAGTTACTCAAGTGGCTTGGCACATTGGTGCAATAATGCAGGGTCCAAATAAGCACCAAAACCTCAGATCCAATTGTACGAACCCTGGTGTTACTAATGATTGACAGGGTATGAGTTACTGATGATTGACAGTATGAGTTACTAATGATTGACAGGGTCGGAGTTACTGATGATTGACAGTATGAGTTACTGATGATTGACAGTATGAGTTACTGATGATTGACAGGGTAGGAGTTACTGATGATTGACAGTATGAGTTACTAATGATTGACAGGGTCGGAGTTACTGATGATTGACAGTATGAGTTACTGATGATTGAAACAGTATGAGTTACTGATGATTGACAGGGTATGAGTTACTGATGATTGACAGTATGAGTTGCTGATGATTGACACGGTATGAGTTACTGATGATTGACAGTCTGAGTTACTGATGATTGACACGGTATGAGTTACTGATGATTGAGAGGGTATGAGTTACTGATGATTGACACGGTATGAGTTACTGATGATTGACAGCGTATGAGTTACTGATGATTGACAGGTTATGAGTTACTGATGATTGACAGGGTATGAGTTACTGATGATTGACACTGTATGAGTTACTGATGATTGACAGGGTATGAGTTACTGCTGATTGACAGGGTATGAGTTACTGATGATTGACAGGGTATGAGTTACTGATGATTGACAGGGTATGAGTTACTGATGATTGACAGTGTATGAGTTACTGCTGATTGACAGCGTATGAGTTACTGCTGATTGACAGGGTATGAGTTACTGATGATTGACAGGTTATGAGTTACTGATGATTGACAGGGTATGAGTTACTGATGATTGACACTGTATGAGTTACTGATGTTTGACAGTGTATGAGTTACTGATGATTGACAGGGTATGAGTTACTGCTGATTGACAGGGTATGAGTTACTGATGATTGACAGGGTATGAGTTACTGATGATTGACAGGGTATGAGTTACTGATGTTTGACAGTGTATGAGTTACTGCTGATTGACAGGGTATGAGTTACTGCTGATTGACAGGGTATGAGTTACTGATGATTGACAGGGTATGAGTTACTGATGATTGACAGGGTATGAGTTACTGATGTTTGACAGTGTATGAGTTACTGCTGATTGACAGGGTATGAGTTACTGCTGATTGACAGGGTATGAGTTACTGCTGATTGACAGGGTATGAGTTACTGATGATTGACAGCGTATGAGTTACTGCTGATTGACAGCGTATGAGTTACTGCTGATTGACAGGGTATGAGTTACTGATGATTGACAGGGTATGAGTTACTGATGATTGACAGGGTATGAGTTACTGCTGATTGACAGGGTATGAGTTACTGATGATTGACAGGGTATGAGTTACTGATGATTGACAGGGTATGAGTTACTGCTGATTGACAGGGTATGAGTTACTGCTGATTGACAGTGTATGAGTTACTGATGATTGACAGGGTATGAGTTACTGCTGATTGACAGGGTATGAGTTACTGATGATTGACAGGGTATGAGTTACTGATGTTTGACAGGGTATGAGTTACTGCTGATTGACAGGGTATGAGTTACTGATGATTGACAGGGTATGAGTTACTGATGATTGACAGGGTATGAGTTACTGCTGATTGACAGTGTAGGATATAGCTGCTATGCGGTGGTCTACGGCCCTCTGGTTCAATGGCTACATTGAGAAGGGAGGTGTGTCCATGCAATATACGAGGACACTTGCGCAGTGTGGGGGAGTGGACAGTGGTTTTCAACTCAATGTCCTAATAGCAAACATGCCTCTTTTTTAATTCGTATTTCATTCCAGCGTCCCTGCGGACGGTCGGAGGCGCCTGTTCTCCCATGAAAAGGGCGGCTTCAAAAGAGTAAGTCTTTAATATTCCTGGGGCTGGTACAATTCCTAAGAATATCTATAGAGCCTCGGTGTAAAAAGCCAGATGGAACTTTGAAAGTGAACACCAGTGCAGCAGTGGGGGAGCCCTGTATTAACCAATAGAAGTCAGGGATGAAGAAAAGACACCGGGCCTTAGACCTCTTCAACTGGAGGCGGGTCAAGGCCAAGAGAGACGGCTCAAATGTGATGACAACAACTGAGCTCGAACACATTGCGTACATATTCAGGCCCGTTCTGAAATACTTCACTTTGTATTAGCCTGTGGCAGAAAATGTATTTGGGAATCAGGTCCGAGGCGTTACAGAGAAAAACCGATATCCAGGATTCCCATTTCTGTTCCATGTTCCATTTATGCCCCCCCCCCGCCCCCACCATGACAGGTGCTCATGCAACAATATGTTGTTCGCAGGTGGAAAAACACGAAGCAAAAAGAAGGTCAAGCGTGAAATGTCCTTTTTGTACTTCAGACGTGGCGGCCCCCACGTTTATTTCGGTGTGTCCCAGTGTGTTCCACTTTAATTCTTCCCCACTCCGGCTCCCAAGCCCCAGTCTGAGGTGACACAACTAGTCACCCGTGGCCAATTACCGATACACAGGGTACCTGTCTCTATCCCCTCAAGTCCTCCGTGCACACTGCAGGAGACAGGCGACAGCCCAGGGGTGGGCCCCGGGAGCACAACACTGACTCAGCTGACTCACCTGGGCTCAGATCAGATCATCGCTCCATCTCGTTTGCTCTTTCGGCCCGCTTTCTGTCTCTCCCTTCAACCAGTTTCTCGCCTGGAAAAGAACACGGTCACCGGTCGCCCTCTCTGTACTGTGTAAACACGTGCCACCGTCGCAGAACTGTCCATTCTGTAGGACCGCACACAGTCAACGCAGCCTAAACGCACACGTGCACACACCGAACACACACACACACACGCGCACACACACTCTTACCACCCAGCCTCACACTCCCGAGGGCCTCGTCAACAGAAACATGTATCAGAAATGCTGCAACCGTTGAGTCCCCAGTCACCAACATCCCCAGTACGCCTCCCCTACCCCCCATGCCCCCCCCTCTGCAACACACCCCCAGTCCCTCCTCCCCCCCCAGGCCCCTCCCCCATCCACCTTACAGCCAACACAACACATGTTGTGGATGAAGGTCTAGCGTCAGTCAGAGCAGCCCTCAAAAGTTACAATAACAGAAAGGCTTCCATTAGAATAATTAGTGTCGTCTCTGGTTCCTCGTGTGTTTGGAGGCACGTGGGTCTGTGTGTGTGTGCGCGTGTGTGTGTGTGTGTGTGGGGGGGGGGGTTAGCGGTGGGGTGGAGGAGCACAGGGCGTGCGGGTAAATAAACCAAATCAAATCAATCTGCATAGCTTATGAGATGCTGATGAAAATAACACGCATCGCCATCAAAATCAATAGCGGGTGCAACATCGCGTCGGGCAAATTCTCTGTGATCCGATTGCAGCTCTGGGTTCTGTGTAAACGGAACACGGTTGCCCTGCCAACTACGCCTGAAATACTGACGGAGGAAATGCGCCCTGCAAACCCGCGTGTCCTGCTTTTAGACGTACCTCCCTCGAGCGCGTCTAATTGGGTGAGACGCTTTTCACGTGCAGTTATGCATGCTACACGTGTACACAAGACGAGACAGATCATATGCGGTGTTTGTGAACCGGCTGCAATGCACCCCACTACAGGTGCCAGATCAATATCTGAGCTGGTTTCACACAACCGGAAATGGAAAATGTTATGCGGATTATAACAGATTTTTTACAGGGTTAATTATTTATTTGTTTTTACCAAATCCTGCACGTCGGGAAACAATAGTTTGCATTTCCTGCGTTGATAAGATGATGAAAAACAGACTCCGTATCTCGTGACGCCTGTTTTGACTCTCTGACTCTTGACTTCTCAGATGTTTTTATTTAATGCTTGTTGTGTTCGGTGGTTCAATGTTGTTTTGACTCAGTCTCAGCCCACTGTTACGCTAATCCAATTTGCATGGCAATGAATATTACGTAGTAACAAACAAGTACAATGTAACGTGTATATTGTGGAATAACTTCTGCGCTGCTCAAAGTGATCCTAAACAACAATTATAATCTCAAAACTCAGTATAGCTGTATTATATATCGAGTTAAATGTGCGATTCGTGAGGGGAAATAATTAACAAAGGAGTAAATCAAATGACCCATACTTTATTTTTCACTTCGGTTGGTTTTGACAAGAGTAGCTGAAAAAAAATCGGTGGATTTTATTCTTAAATCTGACCGTAGAAAACATTTTTGTAACGTCTGTAAGCATTTTTCATGACACACATTTCCTCACACAATGCCAGAAGTAACTAAACCAGAGCCAGCCTTCCAACACTGGCTCAAAAACCTTCTGGGCAATTATCTTCATTAAACGCTGTATATCTGTAATGGGGATATTTGCACGACAGACTGTTGCATAGTTTGTGCAGAATTGTCGCCGTGCAACCAGTAGCCAGCGCACTTCCAGGCCCAGATTGATAAAGCAATCTGTGTGTTTCACACAAACAGGAAGCAACTGTTTCGAGGGAATTGTAAGGCACCCCAGCTCTACACCCAGGAGAAACTATCACAAAAACAGGACCGATCTGTGAATAAAAAACAGGGCCGATCTGTGAATAAAAAACAGGGCCGATCTGTGAGAAAAGAATTACAGGGCCGATCTGTGAGGCAAAAAAACAGGACCGATCTGTAAGGCAGAAAACTGTTTCGGTCTGTGAGGTAAAACCTGGGGCAATCTGTGAGGAACACAGCTGAAGACATTGTGTGTATAACTTGAAACATAGTCCCAAAGCGCTTCCAAAATCAGTTAAACGTTAGTCTAAGCATTTAATGAAAATACAATGCCTGGGTTCTGTACAAAGAAAACAAACTGCAACATTCAATTACAGGTAAATTCTAAACGAACATTAAAAAACGGAACAATTCGGTCAGTTGGTTAGAGAATGCTGTCAACATGGCTGCTTCCCTATGAATGTTTTGAGGATATGAACATACACGTGCAAGAAATCAACAGAAGTCTGTGCGGTTAAAAAAGCCCAATGACATGCAAGTCACACCAGGTCAGGCAGTACTAAACTAAACTACGGCTCCGACAGTTGAACAGATTTAACAACAGAGCTCAGAACAGATTTAACAACGGAGCTCTAACAACCATAATTGTCTTCTACAATCGACGCAGACACATTGAAAAACCCACTCGTGGATCATTATGCATTATAGAAAAAACAAACATAATTTTAAAGTGCAGAATGGATTTTAAAGAACCCTCCATTGGCCAGTTTGGGCTGTCCATCATTCAGATAAGCCCTCTGTATTTGGCTACTATGGCTAACAGGACTCAGCGTCCACACAGCAATCACTGGACAAGCTACTAAATCACCTAAAGCCAGATGCTAAAGAAACATGTGGATATGCCGGCAGGAGTGCATGTACACACACACACACACACACGTCAACAATGTAAATACAGTAGGCACACACACACGCACACACACACACACACACACAGCTCAGATGACAGCGTTGAATTCTGTTTGTGCAGTTCTCTGTTGGTTTTCTGGGATCCTTGGTGAGTTGAGGAGAGAACAGTATGGAGAGGAGAACATGAAAGTGGAGCCGGGAACGTGAGGAGAACCCCAATATGGTGGGTTCACCCGGGGTCCCCAAAAACCACACGAATACAACCTCCATCAGCACTTCACTCAGTAGTGCATTTGCTCTCTCCCTCTCTCCTACACACATGATTCACACAAACACATAAACACCAACAGAAGAGCACCCACGTGCACGGACACACACGCACACGTGCACGCTCAAAGGGGGCCCAGCGTGCAATTACAGGGAACCCAAGGGACTATTAGACCGCCTGAAAGTGAGGAGAACCCGACCAACACAACAAAATTACAACTATAAGCACCCCTCTGCTTTTTTAAACGCCGCGGCTAACGTATTTTGGCGTGAAATGGGAAAATAATACCACGCGATTGTGACAAAATAATCCGCCTCCCAATTTCCACGTAGCTGCACTCGACTGCCAAGCCGGGCCGAACACTGTTCTCAGTCTGGAGACGGGGGAACAGACACATTTGTAAGGGTTCTCTTCTATTCTAAGGAATTATAATTGACACATGTTGAAGCGGACTAATGTCACCTTGATCGCGGAGTCTGCTTTTTAATTCGACTCGTTCGCGACAGTCAGACGACGACATCATAAATGGCTGCGTTCGTGTCACATTAAAAGGTCTTCGCTTTGACAAGCGGCGCGCCTCTCCAATTAGAGGCCCGCTGCAAACGCGTTCACCCAATCCAGAATTGGCACAGTGTAATTTCCTGACTGATGATAATCGAAGCCCATAATTCACCGCAAAGACTGATGAGATGAGCGGCAACAGGCGCCATCAAAGGAGACTGAAGTTGCCCTGGTGACTGACTGTTGTTGGTTAATTAACTATGGCTCGTTAGAAGGCGGGATCCGATGCGTCGCTGTGATGTAAGCAGCCATCTGCTAATGCTGGACGATGGGGTGTAACTGCATCTTCAACTCTCCGGGGGGGACAGGATGTATGGCAAATGGAACGTGCACTACATTATGTATAGGAATTGTTCGGGGGACAGATGAATGTCCCGCTCTCATTGCTTCTACGCATGTTCAAGTTCTGTGTGCTCGTGCCAGTGTGTGTCTGTTAATGTGTGTGTGTGTGTGTGTGGAGCGTAATGTGTAAAGGTAATGAGGCTAGTTAATGACCCTGTGGGCGGAGCAATAGTTTGGTGCTGTGCGGTGTGTTAGTGTGTGTGTGTGTGTGTGGTGGAGGTGGGGGGGTGCAGTACTTTGTGGCTGTTGTCTGCGTGTGTGTGTGTGTGCGTGTGTGTGTGTTGCTGTTGTTTGGTGCTATGTGGTTTGTGTGTGTGTGCGGTGCAGTTGCGTGGTGCTATGTGGGGCGGTGTGTGTGTGCTCAAGTAGTTTGGTGCTGTGCTGTGTGTGTATGTGGTATGGTGTGTGTGTGTGGTGCAGTAGTTTGGTACTGTGTGATATCTGCCCAGTCTTCTGTCAGGGCTCCAACATATTTCCTCCTTTTCATTCCAGATCAGTAGAGGCCTGTTGAGACCTGGCAAGAGGGGCCTTTTTCTCTCTTCGAAATCCCCTCTCTCTCCCTTTAGAAGCCCAGACTGGTGTCACTCTCAGTCACACACACACACACACACACACACACACACACACACACACACACACAGCCCCATCTGCCTGTGGAGAGATACTCACTCCCTGGGCTCTTGTCAACAGCGGCTCCTGGAGTGCCTTGTGACACACTGCCTGCTGCCATCTGCCCTCCACTGCCCAACACAATGTCTGTCTGAGGTATTAGGACAGAGAGAGAGACCGTCCGAATGTCAGAGAGAGACCGTCCCTGTGTCATAGAGAGACCGTCCCTGTGTCATAGAGAGACCGTCCCTGTGTCAGAAAGAGACCGTCCCTGTGTCAGAGAGAGACCGCCCCTGTGTCAGAGAGACCGTCCCTGTGTCAGAGAGACCGTCCCTGTGTGTGTGTCAGAGAAAGAGAGACTGTCTATGTGTCAGAGAGACCCCACCCTCTACCCCCAGATCTGACCCCTCCCCCAGACCCCATCCTCCCCCAGACCCCACCCTCTCCCCCAGATCCCACCCTCTCCCCCAGATCCCACCTCTCTCCCCAGACCCCATCCTCCCCCAGATCCCCACCCTCCCACCGAGACCTCTTCCCTCCCACATCCCCCGTACCCAGTGACACGCGCTGCCTCCAGGGCTGCAGCAGAACACGGGCGCCCGTGTTAAACCCATCTCATGGGATCACGGTGGACATACAGCCACATGGACTGGGAAACCGGGGGAGAATTCACAACGCGTTGAGGCCGGCTGAAAGACTCCTTAGCCTAGCATGAATCACGTTCCGGCCGCTAACAGGGAACAAGTGTGCGGCCGGGGGGACTACGGCTACTGACATACAAGGATCCGGACCTCCACGATTAATACGGGGTTCCCCGAAAGGGACCAGGGGCCGCCGTTTCGTCATGCCCGACGATTGATTATCCCTCCGCTAATGGCGAACTCTCACCTGCTGGGGGACGGGAACGAGCACCCCCCCTGATCCCCCGTCGGAGGGAGGGGGCGGAACCGGAGGTCTCGGGTCCCTGCGGATGCCCAAACAGGTGTCATGGCAACCGCTCTGAAGGCCAGGGAACCCCAGAAATGAATGTCCTGTCATCGGTCTCGTACAGCAGCCGGCCGGGGTTAGCAGCAACAGCTTGGGCTGCTTTGGTCCTCATTCAGCCTGACTGACGCTGGGTGTCAGATGCTGCACAGAAGCTATTCACTTCCATTCCAGGGATGAATTTATAAACCTGATTTATTTTGGAACTGTAGGAATTTTGATACTGTGGCCGAATACACTGGGAATGCCGAAACAGTTGACAAATGTGTCGCGTTTCTCTAGCGGTCGGTGTGTGTGCGTGTGTGTGTGTGTGCGTGTGTGCGCGTGTTTGTGTGCGTGTGTGTGTGTGTGATTAATTCATACCCTAACGTCCTCTCAGCTGTACGTAGTCAAGACACCATTTCAGGTTTCATAAGCCTCGTTCCTGTGAAACAGGACGCTGAATTGATGGAAATTACACGGACCTCTCTGGATTTATCGGGGAGATTCAAAGAAACGGGGGAGCGCGCGGGCGTAGGTGAGCTGAAGTTGAGGGTAGGGGGGCGGGGAGGCGGGACACATGGGGGTGTTTCGGTTTCAACAAGTTAACCGCAGCCAGGTTTCCCCAATTACTGGCCTCAGTCAAAGCCACCGTTGTGCGGCTACGAAGTGTGTGCACACGGACTGATTTGCACACTCCCATGTCAGATCCAATCAGCTCATAATTAACCGTCCCATGAAAAGGTGCCTTATGTCGGGCGAAAGCGGTCGGGAATTATATACACGTAATTTTTTCTCATTAATCTTATTTTTCCCCCCAGAGTTTCCGCGATGTGGGAACAGCTGCAGAACTGTCCCGAGTGCCGCGCGGGACCTTGACGGCTTGATTCCCATTGTCACGTGTGGCCGTGAAAACACAAGCAGAACAAATCTGAGCTCATGTTCACACCCTCGGTTTCCTGACGAGTGTGGAACATAAAACCTGTGTACACAAGTCGGGGTTCTGAGCCGAGCTGGTCAGTGTGCCGGCGCTTGTATGAACAGCTCTCACTGAGCGATTGTCTGAAAGCAGACGGAAATGGCGCAGGCGACGTTCTCGTTTGAAACGGACGAGATTTGCCGTCGTCGTCTTGTTT